>OZ026833.1:31260348-31602284 GCA_964023205.1 Lutraria lutraria
TACTTAAAAAAACGCACCAATAACCACATTACTTGTCTAGGAGCCAGTACAATACCTATTAAAATGGACATTTGGTTTCATCCATATACAGTCTCTCATGCAGAAAGGGCGACAATTTCCTGATAACAATTTACTGATCAGCAATTAACATTGGCCACATTTATTGTTATTTATATGTTCAAGCTTGTTGAAAGTTTAAAGCATTGTGAATAATAATAAAATATTCATTTTTCAATATATATACACAACTGTATGAATGAAACATTCGAAATTTACTGCCACAATGTAACATACAACAGCTACAAAAATATTGGGTTTACATGGCCAGGGGTGCTATAATATTATTACATGTTCATTTATCATTGAATAAATTCTCGGAGCTACATTTCAGTTGTCCAACATATACATTTTTTTTTCATTAAAAATCTGCGGAAATTTCCGTGGATCAGTTGAATTAACTTTAAATTAACGCGTCGTGAGTTGATCGCGTTACAGAATGTTCGCCATTTTAAAAAGGCTAGAAACACTGAACTAATAGTTAAAATAATCAAGTTATTAATAAATATTATATGGTATATCCCATAAAATTCAAAATATAAACGATAACTAATAAAAAGATTGCATTGGTATTTGCGCAATAACGCTCATAGGATTCCATAATGAAGAAATGAACTTGTCATTATATGACGTCATATGATTTCGTCTTTATGACCACATTATTTGTTATTACTAAAGTTGGACATAGCATATGTGTTAAACTCAGACACCTTTTGGTAAAACTAGAGGTTCACAGTATCTCCCAAAAACACACATAAGAGGAAAGCACTTAACATTAATATTCATAATTAACGTATGACCGTATTATGCAAGAAGATCAAACAGCTTTATGAATAATAAAAGTATCGCTACACTCCTAAATAATCCCGAAAACTTCCTTTATTCTGCAAAATTTAATGCAAAATCCAAACTGACTGTGTTGGGTATCGAACGCTTTATAGTTGCTAAATAACTGTTACAGTAGTACATGCATTTATATGTTTGTAATCTCCTTATTCGTATGTAAGCTCTCTCCTATTATGACTTTTCAAATTATTACCCGGGTTAATCTGAAAACGTTTTCAAAACACCCCCGGGAGTAATCTGAAAACGTTTTTAAAGCGCCCCCGGGTGACCTGAAAACGTTTTTAGATTACCGGGTAGGGCATTTGAAAATGGAGGGGATAATCTCAAAACGTTTTAATTGAACCCCTCCCGGTAACTTTAAAACGTTTTCAAATCCCGGGGGTAATCTAATAACGTTTTAAGTTATCGGGGGGTAACTTGAAACGGGGGGAGTTTGAAAACGTTACACCGGTATTGATTCGTTATATTCATTTTTCACACCACAATAAAAGCTGTGATTAAGTAATATTCGTACACCAGGAAAAGGCTTATTTTTTAATGATGACTTTTGAGTTAAAAGCAAAAATTGGTTTACTGAACTTCTACAGCCACTGACTTTTCGGCGAAATTTACACACTTCATTGTCGAGTGACAAACCGTCGTCACGTATCTGAAATTAATCTGATTTAGTTCAGTATTCGATAAATGTGACAATAAAGAAAATAAAATTTATTAGCGGTGTACGAGTACGTGTCAAATGAAAATAATGGTGTGTAATTCACAATAATAGTTTTCGTACATCGATGTCTTCATGATCAAGTTAAAGTATAAATCAGACGATCAACCTTAGATAAAACAACCAAATTTGATGAATATTGCTCCAACCAAACGTTGTCTTTATGTGCAGAAGGATTGACGTCATTTTGGCATGGTATGACTTTAGGAAACGTTACGATACTGAAAAAAGTAGCCTGAAAAGGTATAGATTTGTTTCTCTTAATGTGTAGATAAATGAATGTTGTTCATAATGTTAATTTTTGAAAAAGTTCTATCGCGGCGTTTTAGCTACATTTGCATTTATCTGAATATTTTACGTCGAAAAAACGTTCCCATAATGACGTTTTAACGTCGATTAACTTGATTTCCGACACGCCGGGTGGTCATGGATATTCAAAGCATTGATGATGATCACTCGTTAGACCACAGCATTCACTCATCCGCAAAGTTCGGATTTTCAATTTATGACAATTTATAGCAAAGCTACAAGGGGAAAAGTACAACGAGTCGTTCACATAGCTGGTGCCGCTAGATGGCGGTTTAAAGACGTTTAGTTGCTAGGTTACCGACGTCAAACTGTAAAAAGAACAATATTTTCGTAAGCGCTGCTACTTCAGGAATAATTCGTCCAAATTTCATGCCATTCCAACAAACTTTCTTTTTTGCCGAGCAACACCGCGAACTACCTTAATTCTAATACTGTCATAATAAATGTGTATAGTTTTGGAAACCTTAGAGCATCCCCTTTACAATGATACTATGTTTTTTAAAGTCGGTTGAAAAATATTGTTTTTATTATAAACACTTTTATCTTTTTCGGGTTTTACTTAAACTTTTCCGCGTGTTTTCCGGACATTTTCCGCGTTTTACACTTCGCCCGGAAGACCGGTTTTTAAACTGCGCAAGCTCTTTAACAACGGAGATAAAATTGTCAGTGTCATGTGATCCGCCCTCAGCGAATGTAAACAATGATAAATGGGTAGGTGAACACTATTTGCACTCGTATTGAAAAAAAGACGCGCATTTTATTACAGTCTCATTCTCATAATATTTGGTATGCATTCATACGCACATGCATTTCTCCAGTTGGCAAAAATATGTCACTATAAGTCCAATGTTGAATTTGTACCATTATTATTATAATAATTTGTTATGTGAAATAGTTTTAACTGTTTAATCAAAGACCTATAGGTCTTTGGTTTAATTGACCCAACGGTTTTGAACATATCAGATACATCATAGTATGCAGTAATTTAATGTTGTTATATCATTGCACTTGCACTGAATTATTTCCTGAAATTTGCGTCAAATGATTTAATCGAGTAACTAGTAACTAGATTTAAATTACAATGTAGCAACTATTAAAGTCTCATTAGCTTTTTGCTATAAAAAATATGCAAAAAACTAGCAATTGCTGATATTATCCCAAGATAATAATTACTGACAATATGAGCCCTTTTATTCGAAAAAAAAACACACTCATTTCGCTGTGAATTTTGCTTTTGTAAACTGGAGATATATAGGGCGCGTGACGTCACTTTATGACGTGTGCATAACTAACTGTAGCGGTGTGGTATATTGTATTATAAATGATTAGCTCAGTTGGTAGAGCATCTGACTTGCAAGCAGGAGGTCGCGGGTTCGAGCCCGCATCGGGTACATTTATATATTTTTCTCCTCCTATTACATTTGGTGCCGTGAGTGTGTGACTAACCTTGGAATCCTAGAGCTAGGGTGAATAGCTGGGTTAGTTTAAAGAGCCTGTGGTTGTCGCGATTAATTTACATTGAATAAAAAGGAAGGAAGGAGGAATGTAGCAGTGTGGTAAATTGTATAATAAATTGGCTGGGATATACACCCGCCCGATTAGCTCAGTTGGTAGAGCATCTGACTTGCAAGCAGGAGGTCGCGAGTTCGAGCCCCGCATTGGGTACATTATTTTCCTCCCTTTAAAATTCAATCAATTCTTTAAACCAAACATGTATGTATAGGTCTTTGATGATGATGTATGCATTACCTTGCAGTTCATTGTCAAAGTCAGTTGTTCTTGAAAAGCTTACAGATAAACAGCTCCAGCTGAGTCGTGTTTGTTCTCCTATTCAACAGACAAAATTCCATTGAAAATGTGTATACTAAAATCAACATGACCTTAAATATACCTTCAACAGACAAAAGGTGTTGAATATTGTGCCAATGTCTCAGACTACCCCTAATTTCAACATTTTCCTCGTAATACATTGTATTAAGTCTGAAGTGTTTTGGAAACCATGTGAAATGATCTGCTAAAATAGATGTATGAAGAAGCATCATAAGCTGTTGACTTAGAAAGAGGACAATTCCATAATTAAAATGGTCAACAAGACTAAAAAGAACAAACCAATTTAGTTAATGGTACTCATAGCTGCTTTTTTAGCTTCTCAGTAATCTGAGATAATTTTGTTTAACATGTAAACCCTTGAGGCCAGAATAATTTACCATTATTGGTATTTATCCTCTAACACTTGATGATTTATTAAATGTCAATTCACCATGATTGCCTATAAGTAGAAATATTGAAATTATTTCGACCCGACTATCCAATTATTTGTTTTAGGGGTCCATTGAACACCAAATAACACACATACATGTATGTTTATTTCTAATATTTTGATTATCACCACATAATGTACCTTCAACTGCAGGTTTATCTTATATTTATGATTAATATTGAAATTTGTGGCCTATTTTCATTTTTGAATAAAGCAGAAGTATATAGCTAGATGTTCAAGGACCCAATTTCATCCATAATCTTTATCCTTTATATTGAAAATCACAATAAAAAAATGGTTAGTAGGTTACACTAGCAGGATTATCACGTGTGTATGCAAGCATTTGTTGAATTTTTATTAATATTTTTTTATAAAAAAAAGACTTAACTTTGAATCTTTATTGCAATATATCTCTGTGTATTTATAATTGTAAACATACACAAATGAAATAAAAACACTTAAATGATAATGTTTAATTAGTTTGGCTTTGATAAAGACCTTCTACGACACACTGTGTCACTGTTTTATATTATGTGTTTCACTAGCTTCACAAACTCTTCCACCTTCCACGATGTAATGTTTATCAGTTAACACTCCTATGATGCCAATCACTGATAAGCCACGCCTACTTGTCCAGTAGCATGCCTCTCTGATAGTACCATACAAGTAGTATAATTATGACCTTAGTGTTGACAAGGACTTATATACGTATATAAGTCCTTGGTTCTGAACAGTGCAGCAGTAGTATATAAATAATATCTTGTGTCGTAATCATTAAGTCCTTACCACCACCACCTATAAGACGTTTCAACAAATATTACACACTCCTGCCACTGATTGAACTTGAACTTTAATTATTTTGTCCACTTGTTAAGAAAGAAACAAGACCAACAATATGTTTATACTGCAAGATTATATATTTTGAAAAACTTAAAACATTAAAATACTACAACTGTTCATGTTCTATGTACCAACCTGCTTTGGCTGACAATAATGTAAATTATTACCCAACGCATTATATAAATGTTAGTTCATTATTTTTTGCTGTTTTACCAAAAAAGTTACATATTTGCCAGGATTTGTAATTTGCGAACTATTGACTGGTCAACAGTTTTGAGTCTGACTGCATGATGTTGACTGCCTCGATATCATTCGTAAAGTGCAGTACATTCTGTCAAACTTGACGATTGCAAGTGTTTATATGATTCTGATTTCTGCAAGCACTTAATTATATGATCCTACGGCCTTGTGGCAACAGTTCAAAAGTCACCCCTTCACCTTGGGACCACAGTTTTGACTCTTCCACAAATGCACACGAAATAATTGTATAATCTGACACAGTGTTAAGTACTATACATTTACATGCTTAACCTTCATGATTTTGAAGTGGCTATTCATAGATGATAGAATGCTGGACTTATACTTTAGAAGTCATGAGTTCTAATCATGTGTGTTCATGTGTGCTAGCTGAGTCATAACCGTCTCATAAAGATCTATTAAGATTGTCAAAGTCCAGTTGAGAGGCTGCAGTTGGTTTTTGAAATAACAATGAAACAGTCTTGAGGAGTTATTAAATAACTATAATTTGTAAAAATGAAGGTCATAAAACATAAAAGTTAAAGCATACATGCTTGGAATGTACTGTTAATTCAATGGGAAGATGTGAATACTATACAGGAATTATTGTTGTTAATGGATATATTATTGTGCATTATTTAGAGCTGTCAGTTAAGTCTTGTTTATCCAACACAGTTTTCAGAATAAACATATCGGTGTTATTGAAATAGAATGCGTTGATAATTTCTTTTGACTCTTATTATTGTCCTTAATATATGGGAAAAATTAGACAATTTCAATCAATGCTGTATAGCTGTATTCTATAATTATTCAAAATCGTTTCAAACAGATTTTCTTTCCTGTTGTGTTATTATACATTCTACAAGAATAAAATTGCATTACATCACTTTTGTTTGTGCTTTCCAACTTATACTTTATGAGTTCTTATTATTTGATATTGAAATAAAGGTTACTATCCATGAAGAAAACACTGTACATAGTTCCCACATCTACAATATTTACCTCCCTTGGTGGTCATCTTTGTTGGCAAATTCAACAAGCATTGATAGAAGATATTTATGTTTTTGTTTTGATAATTCTAAATACATGATATAAATATATGACAACTACATTTTCTTAAACCTGATGTACTTATGGCCTTAACAGCTTCATTATTAAGTTATCTTTTATAAATTGGGTTGTGTAATGACCAATTTTCTTATTTTTTCTATTAAGCATATCAGAAATTTGCCCACTAAGATGGCTGCCAAGGGAGGTTAATATTGTAGATATGGGAACTATGTATAGTCAATTCTCTACTGTATCACCTGTGTACATTTTAGTAATGTTTTACTGTCACAATGTTACTTTTCTAACAAAGTATTATTTTCTATTCTTATTCAGATTGGCACAGAATGATAGTTTGAATGGCTGAATATAATTGACGCTGTTGTAAAATATCAACTGATCATTGTGATTCAACATTTATTAAGCAAGAAACATGACTAGTGTACTTATTGAGGCTCTGATGCCTGGATCTATGACAACCCAGGAACCAGATGTTATGTCAACATTTGACTACACCAATGTTACTAGCAGTACAATACCAAGTTGTGATAAGAGTGAAATTCCATTTTTCTGGGGATTTGTAACAGCAGCAATTGCTATTGCCTTTTATGGTACAAATTTTGCTCCAGTGAAAAAGTTTGACACAGGAGATGGTAAGTTGATATTTATGCTTGTGATGAGGGCAGGCATCCACAATTTTTTCCATGTGCGACATACTCTTACATTTCTCTTGGCATTTTTACCAAATCTTCACAGACTTACTGTCACCATGCAAGTTCATCAGTGTATATTCAGGGTTTTGCGATTATGTCATTCTTGGCAGATTTATGGCCCTTTGTTTATAAATATTGTGTCCTAAATTTCTTCTATGATACTCTTCCTATATATCTCACAGGAGACTCCTATTATAGACTCCTTTCTCTACAGACAGTGTTACACCCCTATATTTATCTCTGCATGCCTTGAAAAGTAATGATACTAATGATAACTTCGGTTATATGAGACAAGTTTTCTTACCTTGCCTACATGTTATCACCATTGACTATGACATTATTAAGCTTATTTGTTTTCATAAGAAAATTGAGAAGTATTCTGATAAAATGTACTTTTATTTACTATCTGTTATCTTTAAACTGAAAGGATTTGTGATGTACTCAAATGTATCAAAATCACACGCATTATCAGTCATACGATTGCAGTCTCTGCTCATTGAGTCACATGTCAACCTGCTACCACTTGACCATATTTGTTGTTGTTGCGATTATTTAATATCTAAATAGAGATAAATTACACTTCAGTTCTTCATATGAAATGTGATGATTGTTAATGGCTTATCACACACTTGAACAGTAAAAAGCTGCAAATTATATTCGTGAGAGAATGATTAACAACAATACATTTTGGTAATTATTGTGGTTACTGGAGGGGGAAGTTTATGATGTTTTCATTGAATTTATAATATTTTGCCTCTCTGAGGTACATGTACAAATGTACTATCAAAAACTGCTTTGAATTAGTTGATACTTGTTTCGCTTATTTGCTCATGTGAATGTTTGCTTGGAAAGCAAGTTTAATTATGGACTAGACCTGCCTCTGTGGTCGAGTGGTTAAAGTCACTGACTCCGAAACACTAACCTCTCACTGATAGGGGGGCCTGGATTTGAGCCCAGCTACCGAACATGTTTATGTGAGAAAGTAGGCAGTTACTTATGGAGGATGGGAGTCTAGTACTGTGGTTCTTCCCAAGAACAATGATTAGGTGAACTGTCTGTCTCATATGATTCTGAGTGTTGAAAAGGAGCATGAAACTCAAACAAACAAAACAAACAAACAAACATCAATTGTGGACCAGTATCAGATTTGTATGAATGTCTTATAAATTATAATATAATAGTCCATTTCTTCCAGTTCTTCTAAATCTGGGTGTTAGAATCATCATTATGTATTGATTTGACTTGTTTATAAATTGTACATATTGTATAAATTTTATCTCTCGGCCATATGTCTAAAATTGTAAATGGCCAAAAGCATATTGAGATGCTAATTTTGCCAATAAGTTGTATTGTTTGTATATTAATAAGACATTCATTGTGTTTTTCCTTGCCAAATTCGTTTGTTTTCACTGAACTTTGTCTTGAACAGTTTTTAAGACAAGTTACCTTTTTCCTTCATTTCAGGCATGTTTTTTCAATGGATATTGTGTATAGCTATTTGGTGTAGTGGATTGGTTGTGCAGGCTATCAGAGGCTCACCCAAGTTTTATCCTTTAGCAATGCTTGGTGGTTTATTATGGGAAACAGGTAAAAATGTATGATTAATGACTTGAGTATACATTGTAACATCACCAAAGCAACACCATGTGGGAGTAGCAAAATTATGTTGTTGTTGTTTAGAGGTTGTTGCCCTAGAGAGGTTAACTTGATAGTTTAATCATTCAGTGTGAATTATCATGCTGTTGTTCATGTGAGGTTGTTGCTCAAGAGAGGGCCACTCTTGGAAAGTTGTACTGTACCATGGTTGCATGAGTGGTTGCATGTGATATATCTTTTGCTGGAAACTTAAATCACAAGATTGGATCACTCAAGTAAATTATTCAGTAAATTCAATGAACACATGTTGATTGAATTGCATAAAATACTTATCAATATGAAATAGATGTGTGCAAAATTTTATTTCCATTTCTTACATATTGTAAATTAAGTCATTCTGATCTTCCATAAAGTTTTGACTGAGGCTAAATTCATCAAAATTATTTATTGCATATAATTTACTTTGACTGCAAATGTCATTGTGCACACATATGACTGTTTTAGTAATTCTTTTCTTATGACTCACTCCTGACTAAAATATATTTTTGTATTTTTCCTTGCTTCAGGAGAACTCTTTTTTGTTTGTTTTATCTCTAGGCAATATATGTGTCGTACCAATTATCAAGACAATTGGGCTTGGACTTGGGTTGTGTATATGGGGAATGACCAACTTACTGAGTGGTTGGGCCACTGGCAGGTAATTTATTCAGTGTTAAATTTGGCTGAACCCTTTTTGTCCAAATTCATCATTCTCAAACCTGGTATTATCAATTCTGAAATAGATTTTAGGTCTCAATTGCTCTCATATATAATTCATTGCAAAAAACATCGCTCTTCAGAAATTATTTTTTTGTAAACCTAATCTACTGAAGTGTTTATTTGATCCACAAAAGTAGTAACAAGCATATCGAGGGCTCAGCGCAACACTGTCGTAACTTGTTCTTATTTCAATATGAGTTACAACACTGTTGCGCTGAACCCTTGATATATTTCCACAGCTTTTATCTGATATCTGTTGAGGGTTGTCAGTCAGATATTTTTTGCTGAATGTGTAAAAAAAATGTTAGTGTGAAGTTTTCTCTTATACATTAATGTTCATCAAAAGAAAATATCATTCTGCTGATACTATGATTTCTATACATTAAACTAGACTTTCTTGTGTTGGTAAATTTGGATAACCAGGAAGCTTGGAAAATGTTTTTTTTTGTTTTAGATGTTTGTGTATTTACTTGAATGTTAATATTTATTTGGCTATCTGTTGAATAATTTAAATAATGATTCTGAGGAAGATTATATGATTATGTTTAACCTTTATTTTTAATAATTATGATACAATGTTGTTAGTCTGTCATACCCATAGATTTATGTATACAATAATGCCTACAAATTGAAGCAAACTTTCTGTAGATATCATACTAGTAAGTAATTATTTTGTATATTTCATATCAGATTTGGTTTGTTTGGGCTTAAGTCAGACCCACCAGATAATGCGGTTCTTAATGACATTGGAGTCATTCTGGCAGTGTCGAGGTAAGTTTTTAAACATCATTACAGAAATTTTGCATATTTTTTCAATGTCTACAATGGAAAGGTCTGGTGTGAATTAATGATGACATAATTATACAGATTTTTAGTTTCCTTTGTTTCTTGCTATCAAATATTATGTTTTAAACGTTGCTAACATTACAGTGCAACTTCTCCAAAGCAATACACTGGGAATGGCAAAATTATGTTGTTGTTGAGAGGTTGTTGCTTTAGAGAGGTTAAATCAATAGTTAAATAATGCAGTGGGAAAAATCATGCTGTTGTTGAAGGGAGTTGTTTACTCAAGAGAGGGCCGTTCCAGAGAGATTGCACAGTATTTATAAATTTTATGTCCTCAAACTTTATTCGTACAAACAAGTGAACATTCAGTCTTTTTAAACAGACTTTCACATAACAGAAATATTTATTTAAATATATATAGTTATTGCATATTATCAAGTACAGATAAACAGTCACACCTATGTCTTCAAGATTTTCAATTAAGAATTAGTCATACATGTAGGTACAGTTGTGACATTATAGACATGCCATACTTGACTTGTAAGTTGTAGTATAATCTACATGCAATTACAATTTATATACTTGTAATTGCATGCTATTTTGTTATATATTGTGATTCACAGCTCATGGAAACAATTACGTTACTTATTTACTTTCTTACTTACTTATATATAACACAATATTCTATAAAACACTGTGGAAGTTTACCATCGAATTGGTTGCTTTAGCACATGTGTTGATAGTATCAAAAAATAACTGATATACAATACATTAGATTGATATCAACTTGATATCAATCCAATGCATTATAGATCAGTCATTTTCATTAACTATTGATATAATACAACATTTACTTGAACAAAACCACTGAAATGTTTTAAACATGGACTCTGCAAATCTTACTTGAAGTATATATAATGCACTGATGTTGCTGTTGCATCATTATTTTAAGGCATTATAACTTGTAAACTATTAACATTTTAAGTACTGTAATGTAAATGTATAAGGCTGATTTTTTTTGTATTGGAAACTTGAAATTCTTATTTTACTACTTGTGCATTTAATATCGATCAGTATAATTGCTGGTATGTTCTTAAGTCCTTCTAATATATGTATGTTTTTTTTTACTCTAGTGCTGTAATATTTGCAATGGTTAAGAATGAAGTGAGTACTGCTGGAGTAGATCATACAGTTACTATAGATGTTTCAGAAAATAGTCCTTTACTCCAGGTAAAGTCTTAACATTTATTTTTGTCTATGTATAAACCAATAACATATGAATTGGCCATCTGATAAATAAATGTTAATCTTTGATATAGGTATATGGTATTGATATGAGACAATAAAGATCAGCAATATTTAGAAGACATTGTGTTCTCCGTCTCTTATTTAATAGATAGGTCCTTGTTCCATGTTAACTTATGCTACAAAATGTAATATTCTACTGAATTTTGTTTTAAGATCTTTGAAGTTGCAATAGTAGCCTTTATTAATCATCTGCTCCTGTTGAGAAGAGTAAGTTAGTGATGACTGGGGCCTCCAGGATTGAATTAGGGTGGTTTCTGAATAGTTATCACTAAGTTTTGCCTCTTGCCACTCGAAGTCTGAGTTTGAATCCCAACTGGGACCACAATTTGCATGACTATGAGGAAGCTGCCCAGTAGGCGTACAGAAATTGGGTGGTTCTACCCAGGAGTAAGCCTGGCGGCTTCCTCTACTGTTAAAGCAGATAAAAATTGCCAAATGATCCTGACTGTTGGTGTAATGATAAAGCCCAGAGAAAAGAAACATTGGTGACCATGGGCTTCATATCTAATATCATTTGTGATGCTTTCATGGACAAAAACCTTGATGGGTTTTTTTATCTGTAATCTACAATTCTGCATGACATTGTGTAAGCTTAATTGCTTGAGTATTGCTTTCAGAGTTATGCCAATGTGGATAATTTTTAATTTTAAAACGCATTTTCATCAGAGTTTTGTCAGCCATTCTTGTTTTGACAACTTAATTTGCGCATTTTTATTGCAGATTCAAGCTTATTCAAATTTGATTTGACTCACATCTTTAGATTATTTTATTCAAGTCAATCCATGTGAGATGATGTTTTAATATCCAAAACACTCTTATCAGTGAAGTAGGGATTTGAATAAATAGTGTTGTGTCAGCTCTTCTGATTGTCAATGTATGTCTCGTTTTTTTACAGAATTCTGGTCAACATCAAATACCTGCTTATTCAACCACCCACACTGATAATCATGATGTTATTGTGTTTGAGTCAGAAAGAAACCGTGGGGTAGGTAATTCTTCTTTTATCCAATTTTCTGTGTATCCCATTTTCTGAAGATTATGTTGATTGCTTTTAAGTATTGTTTTACTGTTTATATTTACTACTCTGAATGACTGTTTTCATGAGCTATAAATCTAATGAGAGCACCTGCTTAATACTTATGGTGTTGGTCTGTGCTTGAAACTGACCAGCATTTGATAAGTTTGTTGAAGGAAGAAAACTGTTTATCAGAAAACTGTTGATAAAGTATCGACAGGAGTTTTTTTTTACAATCGGTCGATGGATTTGATGATCTACAGATAAATGACTGCCCATTCAGTGTTTTCCTGAAGCCTTCTGATTTCTGTTCATCTTTTTTCATAATTTGACACATATTTATTAACGGCAGATGAAACTTTACTAATGCAGACCCTAATTCAAGCATGTATAATGTAGAATGAATCATTTATAAATTATTCACTTCAAGCTTTTTCTGAACTTTTTAATTTCAGAATTTGTAAATATGAAATTAAATATGCTGTATAATCATTGAAAAGGGGAAGTACTGGTTAATTATAATACCTCCCTTTTGATATAAATTCAATTAAAACTGACCCAGGTCCAACATTTCAAAATGTTGTATAGTTGAATGTTAGTATGTTATCAATACAATTTATAAGGATCTGGCACTTCTAACTATTGTTCGTAGTCATTGAATATTTGTATTAGGGTTTGTTATCCTTAAGAAACACTTTTATTTGAATTCTGAAACATTTTGAGCTACATAAAAAATTATGGACACCTTTTATCTTTTTAGAATAGCTGAATTTCCAGCTTTTTTTCAGAATTATCAACTTTCAGCCATGTATTGAAATATTCTTGTTTTTTGCTTTCAGAACAGCATTAATCAGAAAGACAATGATTCCAGTCCTGTTGATGAAAGCTTTATTGACCGACTTAATCCTACTTCTAAAAGAATCATGTAAGATATTTCAGTATACACATATATCTTCATTATTCCGCCTTATGAAGAAAAGGGGATATATTGCTTTGCACATGTCGGTCAGTTTGTCAGTCCGTCAGTAACCAAGCCTTGTCCAGGCAATAACTAAAGAACTATTTGGCCTAAGCTCCTCAGATTTGGTTGGGAGGTTGCACATCACATGTAGATAACCCTATTGATTTTGAGGTTGGTAGGTCAAAGGTTACTTTCTCATAATTATGTAATTTGGAGAGCGGGATATCCATTCTTCTTAGTTTGATTACTTCTTAATCGACATATTGTCTGAACTTTGAATTTCAATCTTGAAGCAAAATAGTTCATTCCACGATGTGTCCTCTCCCAAAGATTTGACTTGGCCATTGTTGGAGTGGTGTGAGGTCATGTAACTCCCTTCTGTATGCACTTTTTGTATTCACTGTATCGATAGACTGGGAGCATATTGTTTTTGGCCTGCCTCTAACTGCTGATTGCCTGCCTACACAGGGTTTTACACTGACTTTAAAGTTTTGAGGGCCTTGGGACTCAGGTTGTTGTTTTACTGGGGTCCTGTCATGAATTTCAGGGGTCCCTAAGCTATGTCCTTCTGTGTAACATTTTAACACATGGATCTTCATGATTTTTGCAAGAATTTAAACAAAAAAGAACTATCAATGATCTGTTTTCACTGTAGACATATAAAAAATGAAAATAGCTTGTCAAATCTTATTCAGTGATCTCGCTTACTTTAATACCCTGAGTATATCTTACGAAAAGTCTGCATCCCACAGGACTTAATATGGACAGTTTAAGGGTCCTGGGCAGAATTCTTGGCGTATTTGAAGCAGAAAAATGAGTCCTGTAAATCCCTGCCTACACTAAACTTTAATTTTGCCTATAAAATCAAAACAGTTAAGCCTACAACAATCAAACTTCATATGTTGCTTCCTCATGACACCATTACAGGACCTGTGCATTGTCAGGTCAGTAGGTCAAAATCAAGGTCACCCTTAGAGGGCATTGTGTTAAAAAACACATTTTTTTTGTTTAAAAATAATTTGATCCTTGTTTGTTTCACATGTAATTGTATTTTTTATTTTCAGTGGCATTGTACTATCAGCTGTTTCAGGTGTGTTTTATGGTCAGATGTTTACACCAGCAATATATATTCAAGATAACTATGATGGTTCAAGCTCGAATGGTAATTCATGTGATTTATACACATAAAGCATTGTTATTTTAGCATAATTGATGAGGTTCAGTTCCCAGGTCTAACTTAATTCTCTATCCCTTAGGTATTTACACAAGGGCACAAAAAATGATAATTTGCCGATCCAGACCAAATTTCAACGCCTCAGACCGATTTTAGTAGCTGAAAAGGGTAAAAAAATGGGTCCTTAAATGTGCTATAAATGTACCATAAATTTCATAAAATTGGGTCCAAAATCGCTAAGTACGTGCAAAAATGTCAAAAACCTTCCTGTATATTCACACCAATTTTCACTAACCATTGAGTCCTGATTATAAATGCTTCCTTGCCATTATAAGTTACTTTAAATGTGTCACTCACAGTGAGACATTTAGATGCTTGGGATTTCAGTGCAAGTTTTGATGTACATGTATCTCTTGTATTTAATTTAGTCAAGTTATATATCTGTGTTGTTACATATAAATCAATATAATGAATGGTTTCTGTTTTGTTACACAGTGATGAAAGATATATAACCTGAAGTCATATTTTGAGACCGTTACAATATGATGTACTAAGGGACACATGTGTAGTCAAACCTGTGAACTAAGGCCAATCTCTGGAAAGACAAAATGTAGGCTTTATTGACAGATGACCTTTATTCAGAGGTCATTTTGATATGAATAATCAATGCATAACCTTTATTCACAGGCTGACCTTTATTAGGAGATAGCCACTAACCTAGGTTCGACTGTATTTCTTCTTGATATCTGTAAAACAGTTAGTTATTTACTCTTTCAGCTTTGGACTATGTGTTTGCCACATTTACCGGTATCCTGGCAACAAGCACTGTCTACTTTCTGATATATGCTGCATTTACTGGCAACAATCCAAAAGTCTATCCACGTGCAATCTTACCTGGTTTTGTGTCCGGACTTATGTGGGGTGTGGCCACATCTTCATGGTTTGTTGCTAACAAGGTCCTTTCTGAGTCTGTTGCATTTCCTATTGTAACCACAGGACCTGGTGTTATAGCTTCCATACTTGGTGTAGTGGTATTTAAGGAAATACAGGTTAGTTTTATATGTTGCTTCTGAATAGTATATCAGAAATTGCACGAATTCCAAATATAGCTTTGAAATTTTTTTCAATTGTATGCATAGTTTAATGTTTTTAAAATACTTGTAAAATAGTAGTTGTCTCCCTTGTATAGAACAGACAGAACTCATTGTCGTTTTTAAACCAGTACATCATACTGACATGGATTATTCAATACAAATGGACTATCGAAATATTGTTTTTGGGCCCAAACATTTTGAATGTTCCGGGTTTATTAATTGTATATGCTCAGATAATGAAGCACATTAATATTGATAGTTTTAAATATATCTAGGTTAGTATTATCCAGCTGATTTCAAACATGGAATCTTAATTATAATGAAAAAAAGTTTAATTAACTGTATTCATGCCACTTTCAAAACTTAAGATACATCCTCGTAGACCATACCCATCAGTTTTCTCAGATGTTTACCCAATACTACAGTCTTCACACAAAAACTTTTATGCACTGGACATTTGGTCCAGTGAAAATGCAAACTTTGCTGGACCGAATTAACTTTTAGTAGACCAAAGAGAACATGCAAATTTCATATAGTTTGGCTAAAAACCTTTTTCGTGAGTAATTAAAATATTTCATTTTTTGCTCTGAAGCATGGTCAATTATCACTGAAAATTTTACTGGACTGTCGGGCCACTGACCTTTTCTAATATACTTGACCAATAGCCAATTTGGTTGACTCCGTCCAAGGTCCAGGGCTAAATTCGAAGACTTGGGATCAAACTACCAAGCCCATAATTTGTATGCCTAGGGGCCAAGCTATTGTGCTTAGATGCTGGAAAATGAATCTTTAGAAATCAAACAGTTGGAAAGAGTTTCCTGATTTTATAGTAACATATTTATAAGGTCATCTTTATACATATGTGTGACTTCATATATGAACCTACCATATGTTTTACTTAAGATTTATGTATATATGCAGTAAAACCCTAATTATTTGACTTCCTAGGGTCAGAAAAATCATTCAGATAATTCATTATTTCGGATAATTCATTTCAGGAATTAAATATATTATGTTTGTACATAACATTGATGTTATTTGGATAGTACAGGGTATTCGAATGATCGGTCGATGAATAGTCGAGGTTTTACTGTAATTATTATGAGATAAAACGCTTTTAAACAATTCTCTTGGTTAAGTAATGGAAGTTGTTGGAATTATTGTTTAAATATTTCAAGGTGAACCTGAATGATTTATTTTGTTTATCTACTTTTTATGCATTTTTATTTTCAGGGTCGTAAAAACATTCTGATATTGTTGTTAGGAATGACAGTAACTATAACAGGGTCAGTGTTGGCTGGATTGTCAAAGAAAGCCTCAAAATGTTAATTAAGAGTTCCTTCCCTTGTTTAAAATACTGCTTTAGATATTGTACCTTTTCTAGTAAACCTGTGTGAATACCTTAAGAATTAAAGGTTATAAAATTTGAGATTTGGCTCCAAGCTAAATATCACGTTTTTTTACCTTGATTGTTTTATTTTGATACATCAATAATGATATTAAGCATACTTCATTCCGTATTGCAATTGAATTCAATATTTCATCTTTATAATTGAAGATGAATTTAAAAATAGCACAGTGATATGTATTAAATTGTATTTCATTGTAGAATGAAATGAATATTTTGGCTGAGAGACTGGTCACAATAAGTAGTATAAATTAATCTTGCCATGATTCTTGTAGTTCTTATTTATCTTCCGGTGAAAAAAATCAACTAATGCAACAGCCTGTCTAAAAGACAGCATATTTTATTGAAGTGTATTTTAAATCTTACTTTTTTTTGAGATGTACTATAATTTTGCATTTTGTGCAGTGCCATTAATATGTGTTGTAATATTAAATATTGTTTTTATTTAGTTTTGAAAATTTTAAACTTTTTTTAAATACAATGTATTCTGGGTAAATCAGTGGCAGCATGTCATTTTTTAATAGAATTGATCAGAATTTTGCCAAAACAATATTAAAAAGTAATATGTTGAGTTTTTATCTCTATGTTATAAATTGGTAAAATGTATTGATAATTTAAAACAAGACACCATTTTGATATAATTGCAGTTAGAAATCCATCAAGTTATTAACCAGAAACTGTTAGAGAATTATTTTTATATAGTTATGTTCTTTAGACAGACTATAAAGGTGCTCTGTATTGAATCACTTCTAGTACATAATGTGTTAGTTTTGTTGATTTTTGAATATTTTGTTGTATGTATACAGGTTGTCAGACTGATTATACAGGTTGTCAGACTGATGGTAATGGCTTCCCAGCATTAAAATGATATTGTTTTTATTGTTATTTTTTATATTTCACAATTATCATAGCAAGGTTGCACCGGCTTTTATTAACTGTATCAAATGTATAGCAATATTGATATGTGATAGTAGATTGTAGATATCACTTGTATAATGCTTTATTTTTTCACCATTGAGCCAAACACAAATGCATATAAAATGGTTAAATCTTTGAGCACAAAATATGCATTGACATATTTGACTTTTACATGTTGTTTTAATGCTGTTATAATGAATTCAGCTTTTTTTCTTATCATGACAATATGTTTACGTTAGAGCTACAAATAGCTCCTTATCTGATGACGTTGTGTTATAGATGACTGTTAATTCATGTATGGCTGTATTTGACTATATTGATTTATGGTAAAATGTTATTAAGCATGCATGTATCTAAATGATTTCAAGCAGATTGCATTGGTTGTTGTTGTTGTATTTTTATATCATGTTAGATAGTTTTACTGGTACCTTATGTAGAGGCTCATAATTTGTTCAATGTATATATTTTATTTTAAGAGAAAGTATCATTTGAGTGTATTATTATCAATACTTTGTGATACCTTTGTACCTCATATAGTTATGTTTACTCTATCGAAAAAAGTTAATTTTTATCACTAATCTATTCTAATTGCTGAACCTTTATTTAACGTTTTAAAATAAAATGCTACTTATTCATTTGATTTTGTGGAATTATGAACTGAATTGTATGTTTGGATAGTACAAACTGTCTGCATATGATTAAGTGTATATTATATAAATAACAGTTAATTCATCAGGTTGATTTGTTTATTTATCTTAATACTCAGTCACTTAATATGTTATGACCTTATACTCAAAACGATATTTTAAATGTATTTCAAATACAGTCAAACATGTGAACAATGGCCATCATTGGGTAAAGACAAAATGTGGCCTTTATTGTGAGGTCATTTTGTTCTAATTGATCAGTAATGTTTTTTTAAAACAATGACTTCATTCACAGAGTGACCTTTATTGGTAGGGGGCTGAAAACATAGGTTTGACTGTATTTGCCATGATTGTGTTTATGTGTTGTGTAGAAATGTTTGCAATAAAGCAATTCACAGTAAAACCTCAAGACTTCCCTTGAGACTGAAGAGAAATGTTGTCTTTATAAACATCTGGTGTCAATATTGATGTGGTCTTTATAAATAGTTGGTGTCAATATTGATGTGGTCTTTATGAACATCGTGTGTCAATATTGATGTGGTCTTTATGAACAGTTAGTGTCAATATTGATGTGTTTTTATAATCAGTTGGTGTCAGTATTGATGTGGTTTTTATAAACAGTTGGTGTCAATATTGATGTGGTCTTTATAGACAGTTGGTGTCAATATTGATGTTGTCTTTATGAACAGTTAGTGTCAATATTGATGTTGTCTTTATAAACATTTGTCTGGATATTGATGTTGTCTCTTTGGGCGGTTTTACTTTACTTTGTACCAATACTAGGAATATGGTCTTGTCAGAGGTGACTCAGATGGCATGATATTATATAAATGTTGATATCAACAAAGTCTGTGATGCTTTGTTTATTATTATAATTGTTCATTATTGAAGCTAGTTTTAAATGTTCTGCAGTATATATGATAATAGAACATCTCATAATGACTGTGATAAAGTGACTTTTCTTCTTCTGTGAAACATTGTTTTATTTTCCGTTTTAGTTTTTCATGTAATATGTTTGTGTATAAATATATGTACATGCATATGGCTTATTTATATTTAGTGTTTTGTTTAAGGATGAATGTCTTTATCTAACGACATTTATATTTGTGTACAGATGTGCTGAATGAAGGTTCAGTACTATTGATAATTAGCCATGACATTTAAACAAAGTGGTCTTTAGGTCTCAAAGGTTGTGCATTTAAATTTACTTATCTGCAGGATTTTCAGCTTTCTAATGCCTGCATTATACACAAGTGTAGGTGAATTTTCCATTGAGTTGTTTTAGAAAGCGATTTGAGGTCTTATAAAACTGTTCCATGAACAGTTTGCACTAACTGATAGGAGTCTACAAGGAAAGAACAATACATTCATTTGTTTTTTGGATGGGACATTTTTTGTGCCCTCAAACAACATTATACATTTAAGATATTAATGCCTCCATGACCGTTTGCTTGATAAAGCTATGATTGATGTTGCATTTTATATCTATGCATTGATACTGACAGTCATTTATTAATATATTATAAAATTATTTACCTGAAAAAAAAACTTTCAAAATTTGTAATAATTACCTTTCTAAGCGACTGAAAAACGTCCCTTGCTAAGTTATCATTTGAATCATATCAGTATACCCTTACGTAATAAAAAAATAATCTAAGAATAGACTACAAATGTCTGCCTTCCCCAAAATATAACATACCCAACACCCATCTACATATAAACCCACCCAACACCTAGAAATATACACAAAATGGGGACACATACAATGTAACAAAGGAAGCCAACGAAAATGGTTTGCCAATCAAACATTTGATTCATCTTGAAGGTATATGTATTCTTGATATTGTAGTAGACTGTGTGTACTACTGCTACACCTTTACATCAAGCATCCAACATTACCTGCTTTTACATAATATGTATCTCTCTGTACTCAAATAGTTGTGCTAGTCATATTGTTTTTAGTTCACCTGACACAGAGTGCCAAGGTGAGCTTTTTGTCCGTCGTCAACAATTTCTTTAAATAACATCTCCTCTTAAACCAATGGGTCACTTTCAACAAAACTTCACAGGTGCGTTCCTAGTATGGAGCTCTACCAAAGTTGTTCAAAGAATTCCATTCCATGCAACCAGAAGGATTTTTTTTGAAAATCTTCTCTGAAACCACTAGGCCTAGAGCTTAGATATTCGGTATGTAGCATTGTTCAGTGGACCTCTACCAAGTTTGTTCAAATTATTGCCCTTACGGTCAAAATTTGCCCCGCCCCAGGGCTCACCTGATTTATATACACTTATATAGGAAAATGAAAAAAATCTTCTGGTCCAAAACTTCAAGGCCTTGAGCTTCTATATTTTGTATGTGGCATTTTCTAGGGGTCTTTGCCACATTTGTTCAAATTATTGCCCCAGGTTCAAAATTGGCCCCACCCAAGGGTTTACTTTATTTTATATAGGAAAATTTAAAAAATCTTCTTGTCCAAAATCACAAGGTCTAGAGCTAAGATATTTGGTATGTAGCATTGTCTAGCAGACCTCTATTTAGTTAATTCTAATTATGGTTAGGGGGTGGGGGTCAAAATCGGCTCTGCCCTGGGGTCACTAAATTTATAAAGGCCCATATAGGTAAATTTAAAAAATCTTCTTGTCCAAAACCACGAGGCCTAGGGCTTAGTTATTTCAGATCTAGCATTTTCTTGTTGAACTCTACCAAGTTTTCAACACCTGCTTAAGAGTTTTGGTAGATAATTCTTTACCATGTCAAATAACCTTTCCTTGATCAAGTTCTCCCTCAGGTGAGCGATATAGGGCCATCATGGCCCTCTTTTCAAATTAGTGATGTTTTCAAAATCCTTCTTGTAAGATTCCATTACGTATAAACATTTACTAAATTAATTAATGTAGCGTATACACTGTTTAAACCTTTGAAATGATGATGACATTTTTATTTGGTGCTTTTGTGAAAGGTTGATATATTGTATTTGCATAATATTAAATGTCAAGTACCCAGTTTAATGATATTGGTGTTTTATTCCTTTAATTGTACTTGGGTTAAACATTCCCTAATATACAGGGTCACTTTGCGACTTATACAGCATTAATAGTGAAGGAAAAGTCCAGGTTTACACCTAGGTAGAACCACTGACCTATATAAGCCAGATTGACCTTTGGTGGCTAGCACATTGTAGGGATAGTATATAAGTACGAGTATATGTGGTTATTAATGTCTAAAATTGCATCTTAGACCAAAAATGTGTATATCATATAATTATATACATATACAAGTGTATATGTTTTGGTCCTTGTTGCATTTAAGGCCTAGTAAATAACTGTTATATATTATCACTACAGCATGATATCCCCTATGAGCTGGACAGCTACCTCACATGCGAAATATGGTTTTTAGTGTGATTTCAATTCACAGTGCAGCCACTCTTCAAAATTTGAGCTTCAATTATGGACAAGTATCAAGTTAAAATTATTATAATGTTCTATACATCTGCAACTTTGTTTTAAAATATTATACCACACAATGTGTACCACAAATGAGATACCGGTAAAAATGCACCTATTTTATTGCAGTTATGGAGCATATATCATGATTGTATCAAACTTGTGGACATATTTTTCATAGATATAACATTGTGTTTTATTGACTTTGGCGTCTTTTTACATAACAGGATGAATAGTAGACCAAATAATGACTCATATGGATGATTAGGACCATTTGTTTTTAAGTGAATTTGTACATGAAAACATCTATTGTTTCGTGTTTTCTCTAATTTGTAAACGCTATTATACACATTAATTTATGATTTTAACCTAAACCTTTGCGACAATTAAAGCAATTCTTCTCAAGCTGAAAATAGTGAGATAGAGTCTTCAAATATTGGTAAGTATGTTCCTATTTATGAAAAATACTTAATAAATCAGTAACTGGTTTGTTACGGAGCATATATTATTTCCCTGATTACTTTGAGGGTAAACTTAAATGAACACTCATTATTAAAATGAACTTTTTTAACATGCTAACGAAACAAGTGAACAGAAGAACATGTTTTGTCCATCATATCAATGTGACAAAGTTGATGCCAGAACATTTCAACATATCTATACATCCAATAAATGCACAAAGGCAACACAATCTAGAATGTTAACTTATAAAAGTCCGTGTCGCTACGGAATATACCGTCATCGCACGATTTCGCTGAGTTTCATAACGATCATTCTGTCTTTAAGTTAACCCAAAATACCATTCACACACTGAATCGACGTAATAATAGCGATAAATTTCACAATAACTGTTATTGATAGCTTATCTCATCGCAAATGTATGTGTACCGCCATTCTGTTCTCTGAACTTCGACGGGAAAACCCCTCATTCTATTGTTAGAATTTATCGAACTAGCTCTAGCCGATAGTATCGATCGATACGCGTTATGGATATAAAGCATTTACATATCCTGTCAAAAAGTCACATATAACACACACAACAATAGTAGATTAATGCAAAAACATGTTATCATTGCGTGTTGGCTTATTGTCGTTGGCGTCAATATGCATATGGTACGTACGTATCTTACTGTGAATTTCATAAGCAGTGCGTGTGTTAAAGTAACAATTTGTTTTAATATCAATTATATAGAGACTGAACATGTACGGTTATATATGTATGTAAGTCGGAGCGTGTGTTAAAGTAACAATTTGTTTTAATATTAATTATAAAGAGACTGAACATGTACGGTTACGTATGCATGTAAGTCGGACACATGGTGAATCAGTATACATATAATTAGTTGAGTAAGTATAATAGTATGTTAGTGCATGTACATTGATGTGCTTGCATTACCGAATTGCTTTTATTTAAAAACTATCAGCCTGAGAATAGTGGCACCGACTAATCGCAGAACAATTCCAAATTGAATGAGGGAGACCAGGCACCGTATTGAAATTGTGTTTCATACATTTGCGAACTTAACAAATTAAGAATGTAAGTAAGCATGTGCGGAGAGATCTATCCCACTGATTTGGGGGCCGTCTGTATACTGATTCACCATGTGTCCGACTTACATGCATACGCAACCCTACATGTTCAGTCTCTTTATAATTAATATTAAAACAAATTGTTACTTTAACACACGCTCCGACTTACATACATATGTAACCGTACATGTTCAGTCTCTATATAATTGATATTAAAACAAATTGTTACTTGAACACACGCACTGCTTATGAAATTCACAGTAAGATACGTACGTACCATATGCATATTGACGCCAACGACAATAAGCCAACACGCAATGATAACACAATACAGCAGCCTTGATTAGTACATAGCGCAACATATCAAACTAAAGTCATACGGCTGGTTTCGTTACAGTAATCCCACGTGAAATGCGATTAACATCGCTATTATTGCAGAAATGAATATTAATTAATGCAAAACGTACAAAATACGCTGTTTCTATTTAATGTTATTGCAAGAAACAAACGCCAAGCGTTTGCGGAACGTTTTGAAGCCTGCATAACGCTTACGAACGAAAAATAAAAATAAAAAAAAGATCCGTGGCCGGCCTCGAACCCGCCACAAAAAGGTGTGCCTGTCTCGAAAGCTTTCAATGTCCGACGCTTTAACCACTGCGCCATTGCGGCACACTGTTTGACTAGAATCGGAACTTATATATCAAGTTGTTTGTGCACGTGTTCGCTTGAGTAGTTTCAAATTACTGTAAACTTGGCAAGTTTTACGATAGCAGAAATTAATGTAAGAGACAAACATAGATATCTGACCAAAACATCCATTTCCCTTGGTGTCCTATATGCTCGATGGGCGCTTTTCCTATACGTAAGTGGGTTATTTCCCTTTGTCGATCGATGATGCACGTTTATGCGTGTTCGTTACCTTCAGGGTGTAATAAAAAATTATCGCATATTACCAAGTTTAAATCTACTTGACTGAATGCAATCTGAGAATGTGAAACGAAGGAATGACATTTCAATGAAGTCGTCTTCTATCACACACCCACGCTTATATAGTTCCTACCTAGCATGGGGCGTAGGGGGTGTTTGACACAAGACGGCCCCCAAATCAGTGGGATAGATCTCGCCGCACATGCTTACTTACATTCTTAATTTGTTAAGTTCGCAAATGTATGAAACACAATTTCAATGCGGTGCCTGGTCTCCCTCATTCAATTTGGAATTGTTCTGCGATTAGTCGGTGCCACTATTCTCAGACTGATAGTTTTTAAATAAAAGCAATTCGGTAATGCAAGCACATCAATGTACATGCACTAACATACTATTATACTTACTCAATTAATTATATGTTTGCTGATTCACCATGTGTCCGACTTACATGCATACGTAACCGTACATGTTCAGTCTCTTTATAATTAATATTAAAACAAATTGTTACTTTAACACACGCTCCGACTTACATACATATGTAACCGTACATGTTCAGTCTCTATATAATTGATATTAAAACAAATTGTTACCTTAACACACGCACTGCTTATGAAATTCACAGTAAGATACGTACGTACCATATGCATATTGACGCCAACGACAATAAGCCAACACGCAATGATAACACAATACAGCAGCCTTGATTAGTACATAGCACAACATATCAAACTAAAGTCATACGGCTGGTTTCGTTACAGTAATCCCACGTGAAATGCGATTAACATCGCTATTATTGCAGAAATGAATATTAATTAATGCAAAACGTACAAAATACGCTGTTTCTATTTAATGTTATTGCAAGAAACAAACGCCAAGCGTTCGCGGAACGTTTTGAAGCCTGCATAACGCTTACGAACGAAAAAAAAAAAAGATCCGTGGCCGGCCTCGAACCCGCCACAAAAAGGTCTGCCTGTCTCGAAAGCTTTCAATGTCCGACGCTTTAACCGACTGCGCCATTGCGGCACACTGTCTGACGAGAATCGGAACTTATATATCAAGTTGTTTGTGCACGTGTTCGCTTGAGTAGTTTCAAATTACTGTAAACTTGGCAAGTTTTACGATAGCAGAAATTAATGTAAGAGACAAACATAGATATCTGACCAAAATATCCATTTCCCTTGGTGTCCTATATGCTCGATGGGCGCTTTTCCTATACGTAAGTGGTTTATTTCCCTTTGTCGATCGATGATGCACGTTTATGCGTGTTCGTTACCTTCAGGGTGTGATAAAAAATTATCGCATATTACCAAGTTTAAATCTACTTGACTGAATGCAATCTGAGAATGTGAAACGAAGGAATGACATTTTAATGAAGTCGTCTTCTATCACACACCCACGCTTATATAGTTCCTACCTAGCATGGGGCGTAGGGGGTGTTTGACACAAGACGGCCCCCAAATCAGTGGGATAGATCTCGCCGCACATGCTTACTTACATTCTTAATTTGTTAAGTTCGCAAATGTATGAAACACAATTTCAATGCGGTGCCTGGTCTCCCTCATTCAATTTGGAATTGTTCTGCGATTAGTCGGTGCCACTATTCTCAGACTGATAGTTTTTAAATAAAAGCAATTCGGTAATGCAAGCACATCAATGTACATGCACTAACATACTATTATACTTACTCAACTAATTATATGTTTGCTGATTCACCATGTGTCCGACTTACATGCATACGTAACCGTACATGTTCAGTCTCTTTATAATTAATATTAAAACAAATTGTTACTTTAACACACGCTCCGACTTACATACATATGTAACCGTACATGTTCAGTCTCTATATAATTGATATTAAAACAAATTGTTACCTTAACACACGCACTGCTTATGAAATTCACAGTAAGATACGTACGTACCATATGCATATTGACGCCAACGACAATAAGCCAACACGCAATGATAACACAATACAGCAGCCTTGATTGGTACATCGCACAACATATCAAACTAAAGTCATACGGCTGGTTTCGTAACAGTAATCCCACGTGAAATGCGATTAACATCGCTATTATTGCAGAAATGAATATTAATTAATGCAAAACGTACAAAATACGCTGTTTCTATTTAATGTTATTGCAAGAAACAAACGCCAAGCGTTCGCGGAACGTTTTGAAGCCTGCATAACGCTTACGCACGAAAAAAAAAAAAAGATCCGTGGCCGGCCTCGAACACGCCACAAAAAGGTCTGCCTGTCTCGAAAGCTTTCAATGTCCGACGCTTTAACCGACTGCGCCATTGCGGCACACTGTTTGACGAGAATCGGACCTTATATATCAAGTTGTTTGTGCACGTGTTCGCTTGAGTAGTTTCAAATTACTGTAAACTTGGCAAGTTTTACGATAGCAGAAATTAATGTAAGAGACAAACATAGATATCTGACCAAAACATCCATTTCCCTTGGTGTCCTATATGCTCGATGGGTGCGTTTCCTATACGTAAGTGGGTTATTTCCCTTTGTCGATCGATGATGCACGTTTATGCGTGTTCTTTATCTTCAGAGTGTGATAAAAAATTATCGCATATTACCAAGTTTAAATCTAATTGACTGAATGCAATCTGAGAATGTGAAACGAAGGAATGACATTTCAATGAAGTCGTCTTCTATCACACACCCACGCTTATATAGTTCCTACCTAGCATGGGGCGTAGGGGGTGTTTGACACAAGACGGCCCCCAAATCAGTGGGATAGATCTCTCCGCACATGCTTACTTACATTCTTAATTTGTTAAGTTCGCAAATGTATGAAACACAATTTCAATGCGGTGCCTGGTCTCCCTCATTGAATTTGGAATTGTTCTGCGATTAGTCGGTGCCACTATTCTCAGACTGATAGTTTTTAAATAAAAGCAATTCGGTAATGCAAGCACATCAATGTACATGCACTAACATACTATTATACTTACTCAACTAATTATATGTATGCTGATTCACCATGTGTCCGACTTACATGCATACGTAACCGTACATGTTCAGTCTCTTTATAATTAATATTAAAACAAATTGTTACTTTAACACACGCTCCGACTTACATACATATGTAACCGTACATGTTCAGTCTCTATATAATTGATATTAAAACAAATTGTTACCTTAACACACGCACTGCTTATGAAATTCACAGTAAGATACGTACGTACCATATGCATATTGACGCCAACGACAATAAGCCAACACGCAATGATAACACAATACAGCAGCCTTGATTGGTACATCGCACAACATATCAAACTAAAGTCATACGGCTGGTTTCGTAGCAGTAATCCCCAGTGAAATGCGATTAACATCGCTATTATTGCAGAAATGAATATTAATTAATGCAAAACGTACAAAATACGCTGTTTCTATTTAATGTTATTGCAAGAAACAAACGCCAAGCGTTCGCGGAACGTTTTGAAGCCTGCATAACGCTTACGAACGAAAAAAAAAAAAAAGATCCGTGGCCGGCCTCGAACCCGCCACAAAAAGGTCTGCCTGTCTCGAAAGCTTTCAATGTCCGACGCTTTAACCGACTGCGCCATTGCGGCACACTGTCTGACGAGAATCGGAACTTATATATCAAGTTGTTTGTGCACGTGTTCGCTTGAGTAGTTTCAAATTACTGTAAACTTGGCAAGTTTTACGATAGCAGAAATTAATGTAAGAGACAAACATAGATATCTGACCAAAACATCCATTTCCCTTGGTGTCCTATATGCTCGATGGGCGCTTTTCCTATACGTAAGTGGTTTATTTCCCTTTGTCGATCGATGATGCACGTTTATGCGTGTTCGTTACCTTCAGGGTGTGATAAAAAATTATCGCATATTACCAAGTTTAAATCTACTCGACTGAATGCAATCTGAGAATGTGAAACGAAGGAATGACATTTCAATGAAGTCGTCTTCTATCACACACCCACGCTTATATAGTTCCTACCTAGCATGGGGCGTAGGGGGTGTTTGACACAAGACGGCCCCCAAATCAGTGGGATAGATCTCTCCGCACATGCTTACTTACATTCTTAATTTGTTAAGTTCGCAAATGTATGAAACACAATTTCAATGCGGTGCCTGGTCTCCCTCATTCAATTTGGAATTGTTCTGCGATTAGTCGGTGCCACTATTCTCAGACTGATAGTTTTTAAATAAAAGCAATTCGGTAATGCAAGCACATCAATGTACATGCACTAACATACTATTATACTTACTCAACTAATTATATGTTTGCTGATTCACCATGTGTCCGACTTACATGCATACGTAACCGTACATGTTCAGTCTCTTTATAATTAATATTAAAACAAATTGTTACTTTAACACACGCTCCGACTTACATACATATGTAACCGTACATGTTCAGTCTCTATATAATTGATATTAAAACAAATTGTTACCTTAACACACGCACTGCTTATGAAATTCACAGTAAGATACGTACGTACCATATGCATATTGACGCCAACGACAATAAGCCAACACGCAATGATAACACAATACAGCAGCCTTGATTGGTACATCGCACAACATATCAAACTAAAGTCATACGGCTGGTTTCGTAACAGTAATCCCACGTGAAATGCGATTAACATCGCTATTATTGCAGAAATGAATATTAATTAATGCAAAACGTACAAAATACGCTGTTTCTATTTAATGTTATTGCAAGAAACAAACGCCAAGCGTTCGCGGAACGTTTTGAAGCCTGCATAACGCTTACGCACGAAAAAAAAAAAAAAAAGATCCGTGGCCGGCCTCGAACCCACCACAAAAAGGTCTGCCTGTCTCGAAAGCTTTCAATGTCCGACGCTTTAACCGACTGCGCCATTGCGGCACACTGTCTGACGAGAATCGGAACTTATATATCAAGTTGTTTGTGCACGTGTTCGCTTGAGTAGTTTCAAATTACTGTAAACTTGGCAAGTTTTACGATAGCAGAAATTAATGTAAGAGACAAACATAGATATCTGACCAAAACATCCATTTCCCTTGGTGTCCTATATGCTCGATGGGCGCTTTTCCTATACGTAAGTGGTTTATTTCCCTTTGTCGATCGATGATGCACGTTTATGCGTGTTCGTTACCTTCAGGGTGTGATAAAAAATTATCGCATATTACCAAGTTTAAATCTACTCGACTGAATGCAATCTGAGAATGTGAAACGAAGGAATGACATTTCAATGAAGTCGTCTTCTATCACACACCCACGCTTATATAGTTCCTACCTAGCATGGGGCGTAGGGGGTGTTTGACACAAGACGGCCCCCAAATCAGTGGGATAGATCTCTCCGCACATGCTTACTTACATTCTTAATTTGTTCAGTTCGCAAATGTATGAAACACAATTTCAATGCGGTGCCTGGTCTCCCTCATTCAATTTGGAATTGTTCTGCGATTAGTCGGTGCCACTATTCTCAGACTGATAGTTTTTAAATAAAAGCAATTCGGTAATGCAAGCACATCAATGTACATGCACTAACATACTATTATACTTACTCAACTAATTATATGTTTGCTGATTCACCATGTGTCCGACTTACATGCATACGTAACCGTACATGTTCAGTCTCTTTATAATTAATATTAAAACAAATTGTTACTTTAACACACGCTCCGACTTACATACATATGTAACCGTACATGTTCAGTCTCTATATAATTGATATTAAAACAAATTGTTACCTTAACACACGCACTGCTTATGAAATTCACAGTAAGATACGTACGTACCATATGCATATTGACGCCAACGACAATAAGCCAACACGCAATGATAACACAATACAGCAGCCTTGATTGGTACATAGCACAACATATCAAACTAAAGTCATACGGCTGGTTTCGTTACAGTAATCCCACGTGAAATGCGATTAACATCGCTATTATTGCAGAAATGAATATTAATTAATGCAAAACGTACAAAATACGCTGTTTCTATTTAATGTTATTGCAAGAAACAAACGCCAAGCGTTCGCGGAACGTTTTGAAGCCTGCATAACGCTTACGAACGAAAAAAAAAAAAAAAAGATCCGTGGCCGGCCTCGAACCCGCCACAAAAAGGTCTGCCTGTCTCGAAAGCTTTCAATGTCCGACGCTTTAACCGACTGCGCCATTGCGGCACACTGTCTGACGAGAATCGGAACTTATATATCAAGTTGTTTGTGCACGTGTTCGCTTGAGTAGTTTCAAATTACTGTAAACTTGGCAAGTTTTACGATAGCAGAAATTAATGTAAGAGACAAACATAGATATCTGACCAAAACATCCATTTCCCTTGGTGTCCTATATGCTCGATGGGCGCTTTTCCTATACGTAAGTGGTTTATTTCCCTTTGTCGATCGATGATGCACGTTTATGCGTGTTCGTTACCTTCAGGGTGTGATAAAAAATTATCGCATATTACCAAGTTTAAATCTACTCGACTGAATGCAATCTGAGAATGTGAAACGAAGGAATGACATTTCAATGAAGTCGTCTTCTATCACACACCCACGCTTATATAGTTCCTACCTAGCATGGGGCGTAGGGGGTGTTTGACACAAGACGGCCCCCAAATCAGTGGGATAGATCTCTCCGCACATGCTTACTTACATTCTTAATTTGTTCAGTTCGCAAATGTATGAAACACAATTTCAATGCGGTGCCTGGTCTCCCTCATTCAATTTGGAATTGTTCTGCGATTAGTCGGTGCCACTATTCTCAGACTGATAGTTTTTAAATAAAAGCAATTCGGTAATGCAAGCACATCAATGTACATGCACTAACATACTATTATACTTACTCAACTAATTATATGTTTGCTGATTCACCATGTGTCCGACTTACATGCATACGTAACCGTACATGTTCAGTCTCTTTATAATTAATATTAAAACAAATTGTTACTTTAACACACGCTCCGACTTACATACATATGTAACCGTACATGTTCAGTCTCTATATAATTGATATTAAAACAAATTGTTACCTTAACACACGCACTGCTTATGAAATTCACAGTAAGATACGTACGTACCATATGCATATTGACGCCAACGACAATAAGCCAACACGCAATGATAACACAATACAGCAGCCTTGATTGGTACATAGCACAACATATCAAACTAAAGTCATACGGCTGGTTTCGTTACAGTAATCCCACGTGAAATGCGATTAACATCGCTATTATTGCAGAAATGAATATTAATTAATGCAAAACGTACAAAATACGCTGTTTCTATTTAATGTTATTGCAAGAAACAAACGCCAAGCGTTCGCGGAACGTTTTGAAGCCTGCATAACGCTTACGAACGAAAAAAAAAAAAAAAGATCCGTGGCCGGCCTCGAAACCGCCACAAAAAGGTCTGCCTGTCTCGAAAGCTTTCAATGTCCGACGCTTTAACCGACTGCGCCATTGCGGCACACTGTCTGACGAGAAGCGGAACTTATATATCAAGTTGTTTGTGCACGTGTTCGCTTGAGTAGTTTCAAATTACTGTAAACTTGGCAAGTTTTACGATAGCAGAAATTAATGTAAGAGACAAACATAGATATCTGACCAAAACATCCATTTCCCTTGGTGTCCTATATGCTCGATGGGTGCGTTTCCTATACGTAAGTGGGTTATTTCCCTTTGTCGATCGATGATGCACGTTTATGCGTGTTCGTTATCTTCAGAGTGTGATAAAAAATTATCGCATATTACCAAGTTTAAATCTACTTGACTGAATGCAATCTGAGAATGTGAAACGAAGGAATGACATTTCAATGAAGTCGTCTTCTATCACACACCCACGCTTATATAGTTCCTACCTAGCATGGGGCGTAGGGGGTGTTTGACACAAGACGGCCCCCAAATCAGTGGGATAGATCTCGCCGCACATGCTTACTTACATTCTTAATTTGTTAAGTTCGCAAATGTATGAAACACAATTTCAATGCGGTGCCTGGTCTCCCTCATTCAATTTGGAATTGTTCTGCGATTAGTCGGTGCCACTATTCTCAGACTGATAGTTTTTAAATAAAAGCAATTCGGTAATGCAAGCACATCAATGTACATGCACTAACATACTATTATACTTACTCAACTAATTATATGTATGCTGATTCACCATGTGTCCGACTTACATGCATACGTAACCGTACATGTTCAGTCTCTTTATAATTAATATTAAAACAAATTGTTACTTTAACACACGCTCCGACTTACATACATATGTAACCGTACATGTTCAGTCTCTATATAATTGATATTAAAACAAATTGTTACCTTAACACACGCACTGCTTATGAAATTCACAGTAAGATACGTACGTACCATATGCATATTGACGCCAACGACAATAAGCCAACACGCAATGATAACACAATACAGCAGCCTTGATTGGTACATCGCACAACATATCAAACTAAAGTCATACGGCTGGTTTCGTAACAGTAATCCCACGTGAAATGCGATTAACATCGCTATTATTGCAGAAATGAATATTAATTAATGCAAAACGTACAAAATACGCTGTTTCTATTTAATGTTATTGCAAGAAACAAACGCCAAGCGTTCGCGGAACGTTTTGAAGCCTGCATAACGCTTACGCACGAAAAAAAAAAAAGATCCGTGGCCGGCCTCGAACACGCCACAAAAAGGTGTGCCTGTCTCGAAAGCTTTCAATGTCCGACGCTTTAACCGACTGCGCCATTGCGGCACACTGTTTGACGAGAATCGGAACTTATATATCAAGTTGTTTGTGCACGTGTTCGCTTGAGTAGTTTCAAATTACTGTAAACTTGGCAAGTTTTACGATAGCAGAAATTAATGTAAGAGACAAACATAGATATCTGACCAAAACATCCATTTCCCTTGGTGTCCTATATGCTCGATGGGTGCGTTTCCTATACGTAAGTGGGTTATTTCCCTTTGTCGATCGATGATGCACGTTTATGCGTGTTCGTTATCTTCAGAGTGTGATAAAAAATTATCGCATATTACCAAGTTTAAATCTACTTGACTGAATGCAATCTGAGAATGTGAAACGAAGGAATGACATTTCAATGAAGTCGTCTTCTATCACACACCCACGCTTATATAGTTCCTACCTAGCATGGGGCGTAGGGGGTGTTTGACACAAGACGGCCACCAAATCAGTGGGATAGATCTCGCCGCACATGCTTACTTACATTCTTAATTTGTTAAGTTCGCAAATGTATGAAACACAATTTCAATGCGGTGCCTGGTCTCCCTCATTCAATTTGGAATTGTTCTGCGATTAGTCGGTGCCACTATTCTCAGACTGATAGTTTTTAAATAAAAGCAATTCGGTAATGCAAGCACATCAATGTACATGCACTAACATACTATTATACTTACTCAACTAATTATATGTATGCTGATTCACCATGTGTCCGACTTACATGCATACGTAACCGTACATGTTCAGTCTCTTTATAATTAATATTAAAACAAATTGTTACTTTAACACACGCTCCGACTTACATACATATGTAACCGTACATGTTCAGTCTCTATATAATTGATATTAAAACAAATTGTTACCTTAACACACGCACTGCTTATGAAATTCACAGTAAGATACGTACGTACCATATGCATATTGACGCCAACGACAATAAGCCAACACGCAATGATAACACAATACAGCAGCCTTGATTGGTACATCGCACAACATATCAAACTAAAGTCATACGGCTGGTTTCGTAACAGTAATCCCACGTGAAATGCGATTAACATCGCTATTATTGCAGAAATGAATATTAATTAATGCAAAACGTACAAAATACGCTGTTTCTATTTAATGTTATTGCAAGAAACAAACGCCAAGCGTTCGCGGAACGTTTTGAAGCCTGCATAACGCTTACGCACGAAAAAAAAAAAAAGATCCGTGGCCGGCCTCGAACACGCCACAAAAAGGTCTGCCTGTCTCGAAAGCTTTCAATGTCCGACGCTTTAACCGACTGCGCCATTGCGGCACACTGTTTGACGAGAATCGGAACTTATATATCAAGTTGTTTGTGCACGTGTTCGCTTGAGTAGTTTCAAATTACTGTAAACTTGGCAAGTTTTACGATAGCAGAAATTAATGTAAGAGACAAACATAGATATCTGACCAAAACATCCATTTCCCTTGGTGTCCTATATGCTCGATGGGTGCGTTTCCTATACGTAAGTGGGTTATTTCCCTTTGTCGATCGATGATGCACGTTTATGCGTGTTCGTTATCTTCAGAGTGTGATAAAAAATTATCGCATATTACCAAGTTTAAATCTAATTGACTGAATGCAATCTGAGAATGTGAAACGAAGGAATGACATTTCAATGAAGTCGTCTTCTATCACACACCCACGCTTATATAGTTCCTACCTAGCATGGGGCGTAGGGGGTGTTTGACACAAGACGGCCCCCAAATCAGTGGGATAGATCTCGCCGCACATGCTTACTTACATTCTTAATTTGTTAAGTTCGCAAATGTATGAAACACAATTTCAATGCGGTGCCTGGTCTCCCTCATTCAATTTGGAATTGTTCTGCGATTAGTCGGTGCCACTATTCTCAGACTGATAGTTTTTAAATAAAAGCAATTCGGTAATGCAAGCACATCAATGTACATGCACTAACATACTATTATACTTACTCAACTAATTATATGTTTGCTGATTCACCATGTGTCCGACTTACATGCATACGTAACCGTACATGTTCAGTCTCTTTATAATTAATATTAAAACAAATTGTTACTTTAACACACGCTCCGACTTACATACATATGTAACCGTACATGTTCAGTCTCTATATAATTGATATTAAAACAAATTGTTACCTTAACACACGCACTGCTTATGAAATTCACAGTAAGATACGTACGTACCATATGCATATTGACGCCAACGACAATAAGCCAACACGCAATGATAACACAATACAGCAGCCTTGATTGGTACATAGCACAACATATCAAACTAAAGTCATACGGCTGGTTTCGTTACAGTAATCCCACGTGAAATGCGATTAACATCGCTATTATTGCAGAAATGAATATTAATTAATGCAAAACGTACAAAATACGCTGTTTCTATTTAATGTTATTGCAAGAAACAAACGCCAAGCGTTCGCGGAACGTTTTGAAGCCTGCATAACGCTTACGATCGAAAAAAATAAAAATAAAAAAAGATCCGTGGCCGGCCTCGAACCCGCCACAAAAAGGTGTGCCTGTCTCGAAAGCTTTCAATGTCCGACGCTTTAACCGACTGCGCCATTGCGGCACACTGTCTGACGAGAATCGGAACTTATATATCAAGTTGTTTGTGCACGTGTTCGCTTGAGTAGTTTCAAATTTCTGTAAACTTGGCAAGTTTTACGATAGCAGAAATTAATGTAAGAGACAAACATAGATATCTGACCAAAACATCCATTTCCCTTGGTGTCCTATATGCTCGATGGGCGCTTTTCCTATACGTAAGTGGGTTATTTCCCTTTGTCGATCGATGATGCACGTTTATGCGTGTTCGTTACCTTCAGGGTGTGATAAAAAATTATCGCATATTACCAAGTTTAAATCTACTCGACTGAATGCAATCTGAGAATGTGAAACGAAGGAATGACATTTCAATGAAGTCGTCTTCTATCACACACCCACGCTTATAAAGTTCCTACCTAGCATGGGGCGTAGGGGGTGTTTGACACAAGACGGCCCCCAAACCAGTGGGATAGATCTCGCCGCACATGCTTACTTACATTCTTAATTTGTTAAGTTCGCAAATGTATGAAACACAATTTTAATGCGGTGCCTGGTCTCCCTCATTCAATTTGGAATTGTTCTGCGATTAGTCGGTGCCACTATTCTCAGACTGATAGTTTTTAAATAAAAGCAATTCGGTAATGCAAGCACATCAATGTACATGCACTAACATACTATTATACTTACTCAACTAATTATATGTTTGCTGATTCACCATGTGTCCGACTTACATGCATACGTAACCGTACATGATCAGTCTCTTTATAATTAATATTAAAACAAATTGTTACTTTAACACACGCTCCGACTTACATACATATGTAACCGTACATGTTCAGTCTCTATATAATTGATATTAAAACAAATTGTTACCTTAACACACGCACTGCTTATGAAATTCACAGTAAGATACGTACGTACCATATGCATATTGACGCCAACGACAATAAGCCAACACGCAATGATAACACAATACAGCAGCCTTGATTGGTACATAGCACAACATATCAAACTAAAGTCATACGGCTGGTTTCGTTACAGTAATCCCACGTGAAATGCGATTAACATCGCTATTATTGCAGAAATGAATATTAATTAATGCAAAACGTACAAAATACGCTGTTTCTATTTAATGTTATTGCAAGAAACAAACGCCAAGCGTTCGCGGAACGTTTTGAAGCCTGCATAACGCTTACGAACGAAAAAAAAAGAAAAAAAGATCCTAGGCCGGCCTCGAACCCGCCACAAAAAGGTGTGCCTGTCTCGAAAGCTTTCAATGTCCGACGCTTTAACCGACTGCGCCATTGCGGCACACTGTCTGACGAGAATCGGAACTTATATATCAAGTTGTTTGTGCACGTGTTCGCTTGAGTAGTTTCAAATTACTGTAAACTTGGCAAGTTTTACGATAGCAGAAATTAATGTAAGAGACAAACATAGATATCTGACCAAAACATCCATTTCCCTTCGTGTCCTATATGCTCGATGGGCGCTTTTCCTATACGTAAGTGGGTTATTTCCCTTTGTCGATCGATGATGCACGTTTATGCGTGTTCGTTACCTTCAGGGTGTGATAAAAAATTATCGCATATTACCAAGTTTAAATCTACTCGACTGAATGCAATCTGAGAATGTGAAACGAAGGAATGACATTTCAATGAAGTCGTCTTCTATCACACACCCACGCTTATATAGTTCCTACCTAGCATGGGGCGTAGGGGGTGTTTGACACAAGACGGCCCCCAAATCAGTGGGATAGATCTCGCCGCACATGCTTACTTACATTCTTAATTTGTTAAGTTCGCAAATGTATGAAACACAATTTCAATGCGGTGCCTGGTCTCCCTCATTCAATTTGGAATTGTTCTGCGATTAGTCGGTGCCACTATTCTCAGACTGATAGTTTTTAAATAAAAGCAATTCGGTAATGCAAGCACATCAATGTACATGCACTAACATACTATTATACTTACTCAACTAATTATATGTATGCTGATTCACCATGTGTCCGACTTACATGCATACGTAACCGTACATGTTCAGTCTCTTTATAATTAATATTAAAACAAATTGTTACTTTAACACACGCTCCGACTTACATACATATGTAACCGTACATGTTCAGTCTCTATATAATTGATATTAAAACAAATTGTTACCTTAACACACGCACTGCTTATGAAATTCACAGTAAGATACGTACGTACCATATGCATATTGACGCCAACGACAATAAGCCAACACGCAATGATAACACAATACAGCAGCCTTGATTGGTACATAGTAGGGATGTAAATGGTTAATCGATTAATCGATTAACCGTTCGTTTGTCCGATTAACCGGTTATTAAATCATTAATCGATTAACCGAAAAAAGTAGAAAGAAGCAAGTAAAACATTTAATAGTAAATTATAGAAAAATCGAAATTTTCAGTCAGTACGTGCGTTTTATCTTGTCAGTAAATTAGTCGACCAGAGGTGCAAAATATACGACAGTTGAGCAAATTAACAATTTATTGACACTGACCTGGGACCATTAAACACGGTGACACGTATATTGTTGATTGTGAAATTAACTAATTGAGAAGCGATTTTGGATATACGAGTAAACTTGCTTGGTCTGGCACTTCCTCACAATTTGATAATTGTTTCACAAGTTATCATATACAATAAGTTACAATATCGTAAAAATCGTCTGGACGTATTTTAGACGCAGTAGTGATGAACAAGAAAAGCCATAACGATAACGAAACGTTATGCGGTAGACGAATTATAAGAAGCATTAAACACAAAATATAAATCAGCATTACACCAATCAACCAATCAAATGATCGTTGTTGTAAGCTCCGCCCAAATGTTCCAATTATAACCTGACCAAAACTGAGTATGAAACAGGCATGCCGTAATCTACTTTTTTGGTAAACAAAATAACTATTTGTTGCCATAATGTTATGTGTAATTGATCATTAATATATTTAAACGGAAAATTGATAAGAACATCACATTTCTGTTGTAAATATATTGATGAATGTACACATGATCGCATTTCGTGTAATACGTCGGTGTCGCGGAAACGTGTGACAATTCATATTTATAAGCACTTTGTACAATTAACATACGGTTAATCGATTAATCGTTCGTATGAACGAACGATTAACCGATTAGTAAAATCTTGACGAATTGACATCCCTAGTACATAGCACAACATATCAAACTAAAGTCATACGGCTGGTTTCGTTACAGTAATCCCACGTGAAATGCGATTAACATCGCTATTATTGCATAAATGAATATTAATTAATGCAAAACGTACAAAATACGCTGTTTCTATTTAATGTTATTGCAAGAAACAAACGCCAAGCGTTCGCGGAACGTTTTGAAGCCTGCATAACGCTTACGAACGAAAAAAAAACATATAAAAAAATGCGTGGCCGGCCTCGAACCCGCCACAAAAAGGTGTGCCTGTCTCGAAAGCTTTCAATGTCCGACGCTTTAACCGACTGCGCCATTGCGGCACACTGTCTGACGAGAATCGGAACTTATATATCAAGTTGTTTGTGCACGTGTTCGCTTGAGTAGTTTCAAATTACTGTAAACTTGGCAAGTTTTACGATAGCAGAAATTAATGTAAGAGACAAACATAGATATCTGACCAAAACATCCATTTCCCTTGGTGTCCTATATGCTCGATGGGCGCTTTTCCTATACGTAAGTGGGTTATTTCCCTTTGTCGATCGATGATGCACGTTTATGCGTGTTCGTTACCTTCAGGGTGTGATAAAAAATTATCGCATATTACCAAGTTTAAATCTACTCGACTGAATGCAATCTGAGAATGTGAAACGAAGGAATGACATTTCAATGAAGTCGTCTTCTATCACACACCCACGCTTATATAGTTCCTACCTAGCATGGGGCGTAGGGGGTGTTTGACACAAGACGGCCCCCAAATCAGTGGGATAGATCTCGCCGCACATGCTTACTTACATTCTTAATTTGTTAAGTTCGCAAATGTATGAAACACAATTTCAATGCGGTGCCTGGTCTCCCTCATTCAATTTGGAATTGTTCTGCGATTAGTCGGTGCCACTATTCTCAGACTGATAGTTTTTAAATAAAAGCAATTCGGTAATGCAAGCACATCAATGTACATGCACTAACATACTATTATACTTACTCAACTAATTATATGTTTGCTGATTCACCATGTGTCCGACTTACATGCATACGTAACCGTACATGTTCAGTCTCTTTATAATTAATATTAAAACAAATTGTTACCTTAACACACGCACTGCTGATGAAATTCACAGTAAGATACGTACGTACCATATGCATATTGACGCCAACGACAATAAGCCAACACGCAATGATAACACAATACAGCAGCCTTGATTGGTACATAGCACAACATATCAAACTAAAGTCATACGGCTGGTTTCGTCACAGTAATCCCACGTGAAATGCGATTAACATCGCTATTATTGCAGAAATGAATATTAATTAATGCAAAACGTACAAAATACGCTGTTTCTATTTAATGTTATTGCAAGAAACAAACGCCAAGCGTTCGCGGAACGTTTTGAAGCCTGCATAACGCTTACGAACGAAAAAAAAAGAAAAAAAGATCCTAGGCCGGCCTCGAACCCGCCACAAAAAGGTGTGCCTGTCTCGAAAGCTTTCAACGTCCGACGCTTTAACCGACTGCGCCATTGCGGCACACTGTCTGACGAGAATCGGAACTTATATATCAAGTTGTTTGTGCACGTGTTCGCTTGAGTAGTTTCAAATTACTGTAAACTTGGCAAGTTTTACGATAGCAGAAATTAATGTAAGAGACAAACATAGATATCTGACCAAAACATCCATTTCCCTTTGTGTCCTATATGCTCGATGGGCGCTTTTCCTATACGTAAGTGGGTTATTTCCCTTTGTCGATCGATGATGCACGTTTATGCGTGTTCGTTACCTTCAGGGTGTGATAAAAAATTATCGCATATTACCAAGTTTAAATCTACTCGACTGAATGCAATCTGAGAATGTGAAACGAAGGAATGACATTTCAATGAAGTCGTCTTCTATCACACACCCACGCTTATATAGTTCCTACCTAGCATGGGGCGTAGGGGGTGTTTGACACAAGACGGCCCCCAAATCAGTGGGATAGATCTCGCCGCACATGCTTACTTACATTCTTAATTTGTTAAGTTCGCAAATGTATGAAACACAATTTCAATGCGGTGCCTGGTCTCCCTCATTCAATTTGGAATTGTTCTGCGATTAGTCGGTGCCACTATTCTCAGACTGATAGTTTTTAAATAAAAGCAATTCGGTAATGCAAGCACATCAATGTACATGCACTAACATACTATTATACTTACTCAACTAATTATATGTATGCTGATTCACCATGTGTCCGACTTACATGCATACGTAACCGTACATGTTCAGTCTCTTTATAATTAATATTAAAACAAATTGTTACTTTAACACACGCTCCGACTTACATACATATGTAACCGTACATGTTCAGTCTCTATATAATTGATATTAAAACAAATTGTTACCTTAACACACGCACTGCTTATGAAATTCACAGTAAGATACGTACGTACCATATGCATATTGACGCCAACGACAATAAGCCAACACGCAATGATAACACAATACAGCAGCCTTGATTGGTACATAGCACAACATATCAAACTAAAGTCATACGGCTGGTTTCGTTACAGTAATCCCACGTGAAATGCGATTAACATCGCTATTATTGCATAAATGAATATTAATTAATGCAAAACGTACAAAATACGCTGTTTCTATTTAATGTTATTGCAAGAAACAAACGCCAAGCGTTCGCGGAACGTTTTGAAGCCTGCATAACGCTTACGAACGAAAAAATAAAAAATAAAAAAATGCGTGGCCGGCCTCGAACCCGCCACAAAAAGGTGTGCCTGTCTCGAAAGCTTTCAATGTCCGACGCTTTAACCGACTGCGCCATTGCGGCACACTGTCTGACGAGAATCGGAACTTATATATCAAGTTGTTTGTGCACGTGTTCGCTTGAGTAGTTTCAAATTACTGTAAACTTGGCAAGTTTTACGATAGCAGAAATTAATGTAAGAGACAAACATAGATATCTGACCAAAACATCCATTTCCCTTGGTGTCCTATATGCTCGATGGGCGCTTTTCCTATACGTAAGTGGGTTATTTCCCTTTGTCGATCGATGATGCACGTTTATGCGTGTTCGTTACCTTCAGGGTGTGATAAAAAATTATCGCATATTACCAAGTTTAAATCTACTCGACTGAATGCAATCTGAGAATGTGAAACGAAGGAATGACATTTCAATGAAGTCGTCTTCTATCACACACCCACGCTTATATAGTTCCTACCTAGCATGGGACGTAGGGGGTGTTTGACACAAGACGGCCCCCAAATCAGTGGGATAGATCTCGCCGCACATGCTTACTTACATTCTTAATTTGTTAAGTTCGCAAATGTATGAAACACAATTTCAATGCGGTGCCTGGTCTCCCTCATTCAATTTGGAATTGTTCTGCGATTAGTCGGTGCCACTATTCTCAGACTGATAGTTTTTAAATAAAAGCAATTCGGTAATGCAAGCACATCAATGTACATGCACTAACATACTATTATACTTACTCAACTAATTATATGTATGCTGATTCACCATGTGTCCGACTTACATGCATACGTAACCGTACATGTTCAGTCTCTTTATAATTAATATTAAAACAAATTGTTACTTTAACACACGCTCCGACTTACATACATATGTAACCGTACATGTTCAGTCTCTATATAATTGATATTAAAACAAATTGTTACCTTAACACACGCACTGCTTATGAAATTCACAGTAAGATACGTACGTACCATATGCATATTGACGCCAACGACAATAAGCCAACACGCAATGATAACACAATACAGCAGCCTTGATTGGTACATAGCACAACATATCAAACTAAAGTCATACGGCTGGTTTCGTTACAGTAATCCCACGTGAAATGCGATTAACATCGCTATTATTGCATAAATGAATATTAATTAATGCAAAACGTACAAAATACGCTGTTTCTATTTAATGTTATTGCAAGAAACAAACGCCAAGCGTTCGCGGAACGTTTTGAAGCCTGCATAACGCTTACGAACGAAAAAATAAAAAATAAAAAAATGCGTGGCCGGCCTCGAACCCGCCACAAAAAGGTGTGCCTGTCTCGAAAGCTTTCAATGTCCGACGCTTTAACCGACTGCGCCATTGCGGCACACTGTCTGACGAGAATCGGAACTTATATATCAAGTTGTTTGTGCACGTGTTCGCTTGAGTAGTTTCAAATTACTGTAAACTTGGCAAGTTTTACGATAGCAGAAATTAATGTAAGAGACAAACATAGATATCTGACCAAAACATCCATTTCCCTTGGTGTCCTATATGCTCGATGGGCGCTTTTCCTATACGTAAGTGGGTTATTTCCCTTTGTCGATCGATGATGCACGTTTATGCGTGTTCGTTACCTTCAGGGTGTGATAAAAAATTATCGCATATTACCAAGTTTAAATCTACTCGACTGAATGCAATCTGAGAATGTGAAACGAAGGAATGACATTTCAATGAAGTCGTCTTCTATCACACACCCACGCTTATATAGTTCCTACCTAGCATGGGGCGTAGGGGGTGTTTGACACAAGACGGCCCCCAAATCAGTGGGATAGATCTCGCCGCACATGCTTACTTACATTCTTAATTTGTTAAGTTCGCAAATGTATGAAACACAATTTCAATGCGGTGCCTGGTCTCCCTCATTCAATTTGGAATTGTTCTGCGATTAGTCGGTGCCACTATTCTCAGACTGATAGTTTTTAAATAAAAGCAATTCGGTAATGCAAGCACATCAATGTACATGCACTAACATACTATTATACTTACTCAACTAATTATATGTATGCTGATTCACCATGTGTCCGACTTACATGCATACGTAACCGTACATGTTCAGTCTCTTTATAATTAATATTAAAACAAATTGTTACTTTAACACACGCTCCGACTTACATACATATGTAACCGTACATGTTCAGTCTCTATATAATTGATATTAAAACAAATTGTTACCTTAACACACGCACTGCTTATGAAATTCACAGTAAGATACGTACGTACCATATGCATATTGACGCCAACGACAATAAGCCAACACGCAATGATAACACAATACAGCAGCCTTGATTGGTACATAGCGCAACATATCAAACTAAAGTCATACGGCTGGTTTCGTTACAGTAATCCCACGTGAAATGCGATTAACATCGCTATTATTGCAGAAATGAATATTAATTAATGCAAAACGTACGAAATACGCTGTTTCTATTTAATGTTATTGCAAGAAACAAACGCCAAGCGTTTGCGGAACGTTTTGAAGCCTGCATAACGCTTACGAACGAAAAAAAAAATATCCGTGGCCGGCCTCGAACCCGCCACAAAAAGGTGTGCCTGTCTCGAAAGCTTTCAATGTCCGACGCTTTAACCGACTGCGCCATTGCGGCACACTGTCTGACGAGAATCGGACCTGATATATCAAGGTGTTTGTGCACGTGTTCGCTTGAGTAGTTTCAAATTACTGTAAACTTGGCAAGTTTTACGGTAGCAGAAATTAATGTAAGAGACAAACATAGATATCTGACCAAATCACCCATTTCCCTTGGTGTCCTATATGCTCGATGGGTGCGTTTCCTATACGTAAGTGGGTTATTTCCCTTTGTCGATCGATGATGCACGTTTATGCGTGTTCGTTACCTTCAGGGTGTGATAAAAAATTATCGCATATAACCAAGTTTAAATCTACTCGACTGAATGCAATCTGAGAATGTGAAACGAAGGAATGACATTTCAATGAAGTCGTCTTCTATCACACACCCACGCTTATATAGTTCCTACCTAGCATGGGACGTAGGGGGTGTTTGACACAAGACGGCCCCCAAATCAGTGGGATAGATCTCGCCGCACATGCTTACTTACATTCTTAATTTGTTAAGTTCGCAAATGTATGAAACACAATTTCAATGCGGTGCCTGGTCTCCCTCATTCAAGTTGAAATTGTTCTGCCATTAGTCGGTGCCACTATTCTCAGACTGATAGTTTTTAAATAAAAGCAATTCGGTAATGCAAACACATCAATGTACATGCACTAACATACTATTATTCTTACTCAACTAATTATATGTATGCTGATTCACCATGTGTCCGAATTACATGCATACGTAACCGTACATGTTCAGTCTCTTTATAATTAATATTAAAACAAATTGTTACTTTAACACACGCTCCGACTTACATACATATGTAACCGTACATGTTCAGTCTCTATATAATTGATATTAAAACAAATTGTTACCTTAACACACGCACTGCTTATGAAATTCACAGTAAGATACGTACGTACCATATGCATATTGACGCCAACGACAATAAGCCAACACGCAATGATAACACAATACAGCAGCCTTGATTGGTACATAGCACAACATATCAAACTAAAGTCATACGGCTGGTTTCGTCACAGTAATCCCACGTGAAATGCGATTAACATCGCTATTATTGCAGAAATGAATATTAATTAATGCAAAACGTACAAAATACGCTGTTTCTATTTAATGTTATTGCAAGAAACAAACGCCAAGCGTTCGCGGAACGTTTTGAAGCCTGCATAACGCTTACGAACGAAAAAAAAAGAAAAAAAGATCCTTGGCCGGCCTCGAACCCGCCACAAAAAGGTGTGCCTGTCTCGAAAGCTTTCAACGTCCGACGCTTTAACCGACTGCGCCATTGCGGCACACTGTCTGACGAGAATCGGAACTTATATATCAAGTTGTTTGTGCACGTGTTCGCTTGAGTAGTTTCAAATTACTGTAAACTTGGCAAGTTTTACGATAGCAGAAATTAATGTAAGAGACAAACATAGATATCTGACCAAAACATCCATTTCCCTTGGTGTCCTATTTGCTCGATGGGCGCTTTTCCTATACGTTAGTGGGTTATTTCCCTTTGTCGATCGATGATGCACGTTTATGCGTGTTCGTTACCTTCAGGGTGTGATAAAAAATTATCGCATATTACCAAGTTTAAATCTACTCGACTGAATGCAATCTGAGAATGTGAAACGAAGGAATGACATTTCAATGAAGTCGTCTTCTATCACACACCCACGCTTATATAGTTCCTACCTAGCATGGGACGTAGGGGGTGTTTGACACAAGACGGCCCCCAAATCAGTGGGATAGATCTCGCCGCACATGCTTACTTACATTCTTAATTTGTTAAGTTCGCAAATGTATGAAACACAATTTCAATGCGGTGCCTGGTCTCCCTCATTCAATTTGGAATTGTTCTGCGATTAGTCGGTGCCACTATTCTCAGACTGATAGTTTTTAAATAAAAGCAATTCGGTAATGCAAGCACATCAATGTACATGCACTAACATACTATTATACTTACTCAACTAATTATATGTATGCTGATTCACCATGTGTCCGACTTACATGCATACGTAACCGTACATGTTCAGTCTCTTTATAATTAATATTAAAACAAATTGTTACTTTAACACACGCTCCGACTTACATACATATGTAACCGTACATGTTCAGTCTCTATATAATTGATATTAAAACAAATTGTTACCTTAACACACGCACTGCTTATGAAATTCACAGTAAGATACGTACGTACCATATGCATATTGACGCCAACGACAATAAGCCAACACGCAATGATAACACAATACAGCAGCCTTGATTGGTACATAGCACAACATATCAAACTAAAGTCATACGGCTGGTTTCGTTACAGTAATCCCACGTGAAATGCGATTAACATCGCTATTATTGCATAAATGAATATTAATTAATGCAAAACGTACAAAATACGCTGTTTCTATTTAATGTTATTGCAAGAAACAAACGCCAAGCGTTCGCGGAAGTTTTGAAGCCTGCATAACGCTTACGAACGAAAAAAAAAAAAAAAAAAAAAATGCGTGGCCGGCCTCGAACCCGCCACAAAAAGGTGTGCCTGTCTCGAAAGCTTTCAATGTCCGACGCTTTAACCGACTGCGCCATTGCGGCACACTGTCTGACGAGAATCGGACCTGATATATCAAGGTGTTTGTGCACGTGTTCGCTTGAGTAGTTTCAAATTACTGTAAACTTGGCAAGTTTTACGGTAGCAGAAATTAATGTAAGAGACAAACATAGATATCTGACCAAATCACCCATTTCCCTTGGTGTCCTATATGCTCGATGGGTTCGTTTCCTATACGTAAGTGGGTTATTTCCCTTTGTCGATCGATGATGCACGTTTATGCGTGTTCGTTACCTTCAGGGTGTGATAAAAAATTATCGCATATAACCAAGTTTAAATCTACTCGACTGAATGCAATCTGAGAATGTGAAACGAAGGAATGACATTTCAATGAAGTCGTCTTCTATCACACACCCACGCTTATATAGTTCCTACCTAGCATGGGACGTAGGGGGTGTTTGACACAAGACGGCCCCCAAATCAGTGGGATAGATCTCGCCGCACATGCTTACTTACATTCTTAATTTGTTAAGTTCGCAAATGTATGAAACACAATTTCAATGCGGTGCCTGGTCTCCCTCATTCAATTTGAAATTGTTCTGCCATTAGTCGGTGCCACTATTCTCAGACTGATAGTTTTTAAATAAAAGCAATTCGGTAATGCAAACACATCAATGTACATGCACTAACATACTATTATTCTTACTCAACTAATTATATGTATGCTGATTCACCATGTGTCCGAATTACATGCATACGTAACCGTACATGTTCAGTCTCTTTATAATTAATATTAAAACAAATTGTTACTTTAACACACGCTCCGACTTACATACATATGTAACCGTACATGTTCAGTCTCTATATAATTGATATTAAAACAAATTGTTACCTTAACACACGCACTGCTTATGAAATTCACAGTAAGATACGTACGTACCATATGCATATTGACGCCAACGACAATAAGCCAACACGCAATGATAACACAATACAGCAGCCTTGATTGGTACATAGCACAACATATCAAACTAAAGTCATACGGCTGGTTTCGTCACAGTAATCCCACGTGAAATGCGATTAACATCGCTATTATTGCAGAAATGAATATTAATTAATGCAAAACGTACAAAATACGCTGTTTCTATTTAATGTTATTGCAAGAAACAAACGCCAAGCGTTCGCGGAACGTTTTGAAGCCTGCATAACGCTTACGAACGAAAAAAAAAGAAAAAAAGATCCTAGGCCGGCCTCGAACCCGCCACAAAAAGGTGTGCCTGTCTCGAAAGCTTTCAACGTCCGACGCTTTAACCGACTGCGCCATTGCGGCACACTGTCTGACGAGAATCGGAACTTATATATCAAGTTGTTTGTGCACGTGTTCGCTTGAGTAGTTTCAAATTACTGTAAACTTGGCAAGTTTTACGATAGCAGAAATTAATGTAAGAGACAAACATAGATATCTGACCAAAACATCCATTTCCCTTGGTGTCCTATATGCTCGATGGGCGCTTTTCCTATACGTAAGTGGGTTATTTCCCTTTGTCGATCGATGATGCACGTTTATGCGTGTTCGTTACCTTCAGGGTGTGATAAAAAATTATCGCATATTACCAAGTTTAAATCTACTCGACTGAATGCAATCTGAGAATGTGAAACGAAGGAATGACATTTCAATGAAGTCGTCTTCTATCACACACCCACGCTTATATAGTTCCTACCTAGCATGGGGCGTAGGGGTTGTTTGACACAAGACGGCCCCCAAATCAGTGGGATAGATCTCGCCGCACATGCTTACTTACATTCTTAATTTGTTAAGTTCGCAAATGTATGAAACACAATTTCAATGCGGTGCCTGGTCTCCCTCATTCAATTTGGAATTGTTCTGCGATTAGTCGGTGCCACTATTCTCAGACTGATAGTTTTTAAATAAAAGCAATTCGGTAATGCAAGCACATCAATGTACATGCACTAACATACTATTATACTTACTCAACTAATTATATGTATGCTGATTCACCATGTGTCCGACTTACATGCATACGTAACCGTACATGTTCAGTCTCTTTATAATTAATATTAAAACAAATTGTTACTTTAACACACGCTCCGACTTACATACATATGTAACCGTACATGTTCAGTCTCTATATAATTGATATTAAAACAAATTGTTACCTTAACACACGCACTGCTTATGAAATTCACAGTAAGATACGTACGTACCATATGCATATTGACGCCAACGACAATAAGCCAACACGCAATGATAACACAATACAGCAGCCTTGATTGGTACATAGCACAACATATCAAACTAAAGTCATACGGCTGGTTTCGTTACAGTAATCCCACGTGAAATGCGATTAACATCGCTATTATTGCATAAATGAATATTAATTAATGCAAAACGTACAAAATACGCTGTTTCTATTTAATGTTATTGCAAGAAACAAACGCCAAGCGTTCGCGGAAGTTTTGAAGCCTGCATAACGCTTACGAACGAAAAAATAAAAAATAAAAAAATGCGTGGCCGGCTTCGAACCCGCCACAAAAAGGTGTGCCTGTCTCGAAAGCTTTCAATGTCCGACGCTTTAACCGACTGCGCCATTGCGGCACACTGTCTGACGAGAATCGGAACTTATATATCAAGTTGTTTGTGCACGTGTTCGCTTGAGTAGTTTCAAATTACTGTAAACTTGGCAAGTTTTACGATAGCAGAAATTAATGTAAGAGACAAACATAGATATCTGACCAAAACATCCATTTCCCTTGGTGTCCTATTTGCTCGATGGGCGCTTTTCCTATACGTTAGTGGGTTATTTCCCTTTGTCGATCGATGATGCACGTTTATGCGTGTTCGTTACCTTCAGGGTGTGATAAAAAATTATCGCATATTACCAAGTTTAAATCTACTCGACTGAATGCAATCTGAGAATGTGAAACGAAGGAATGACATTTCAATGAAGTCGTCTTCTATCACACACCCACGCTTATATAGTTCCTACCTAGCATGGGACGTAGGGGGTGTTTGACACAAGACGGCCCCCAAATCAGTGGGATAGATCTCGCCGCACATGCTTACTTACATTCTTAATTTGTTAAGTTCGCAAATGTATGAAACACAATTTCAATGCGGTGCCTGGTCTCCCTCATTCAATTTGGAATTGTTCTGCGATTAGTCGGTGCCACTATTCTCAGACTGATAGTTTTTAAATAAAAGCAATTCGGTAATGCAAGCACATCAATGTACATGCACTAACATACTATTATACTTACTCAACTAATTATATGTATGCTGATTCACCATGTGTCCGACTTACATGCATACGTAACCGTACATGTTCAGTCTCTTTATAATTAATATTAAAACAAATTGTTACTTTAACACACGCTCCGACTTACATACATATGTAACAGTACATGTTCAGTCTCTATATAATTGATATTAAAACAAATTGTTACCTTAACACACGCACTGCTTATGAAATTCACAGTAAGATACGTACGTACCATATGCATATTGACGCCAACGACAATAAGCCAACACGCAATGATAACACAATACAGCAGCCTTGATTGGTACATAGCGCAACATATCAAACTAAAGTCATACGGCTGGTTTCGTTACAGTAATCCCACGTGAAATGCGATTAACATCGCTATTATTGCAGAAATGAATATTAATTAATGCAAAACGTACAAAATACGCTGTTTCTATTTAATGTTATTGCAAGAAACAAACGCCAAGCGTTTGCGGAACGTTTTGAAGCCTGCATAACGCTTACGAACGAAAAAAAAAAATATCCGTGCCGGCCTCGAACCCGCCACAAAAAGGTGTGCCTGTCTCGAAAGCTTTCAATGTCCGACGCTTTAACCGACTGCGCCATTGCGGCACACTGTCTGACGAGAATCGGACCTGATATATCAAGGTGTTTGTGCACGTGTTCGCTTGAGTAGTTTCAAATTACTGTAAACTTGGCAAGTTTTACGGTAGCAGAAATTAATGTAAGAGACAAACATAGATATCTGACCAAATCACCCATTTCCCTTGGTGTCCTATATGCTCGATGGGCGCTTTTCCTATACGTAAGTGGGTTATTTCCCTTTGTCGATCGATGATGCACGTTTATGCGTGTTCGTTACCTTCAGGGTGTGATAAAAAATTATCGCATATAACCAAGTTTAAATCTACTCGACTGAATGCAATCTGAGAATGTGAAACGAAGGAATGACATTTCAATGAAGTCGTCTTCTATCACACACCCACGCTTATATAGTTCCTACCTAGCATGGGACGTAGGGGGTGTTTGACACAAGACGGCCCCCAAATCAGTGGGATAGATCTCGCCGCACATGCTTACTTACATTCTTAATTTGTTAAGTTCGCAAATGTATGAAACACAATTTCAATGCGGTGCCTGGTCTCCCTCATTCAATTTGAAATTGTTCTGCCATTAGTCGGTGCCACTATTCTCAGACTGATAGTTTTTAAATAAAAGCAATTCGGTAATGCAAGCACATCAATGTACATGCACTAACATACTATTATACTTACTCAACTAATTATATGTATGCTGATTCACCATGTGTCCGACTTACATGCATACGTAACCGTACATGTTCAGTCTCTTTATAATTAATATTAAAACAAATTGTTACTTTAACACACGCTCCGACTTACATACATATGTAACCGTACATGTTCAGTCTCTATATAATTGATATTAAAACAAATTGTTACCTTAACACACGCACTGCTTATGAAATTCACAGTAAGATACGTACGTACCATATGCATATTGACGCCAACGACAATAAGCCAACACGCAATGATAACACAATACAGCAGCCTTGATTGGTACATAGCACAACATATCAAACTAAAGTCATACGGCTGGTTTCGTTACAGTAATCCCACGTGAAATGCGATTAACATCGCTATTATTGCATAAATGAATATTAATTAATGCAAAACGTACAAAATACGCTGTTTCTATTTAATGTTATTGCAAGAAACAAACGCCAAGCGTTCGCGGAAGTTTTGAAGCCTGCATAACGCTTACGAACGAAAAAAAAAAAAAAAAAAAAATGCGTGGCCGGCCTCGAACCCGCCACAAAAAGGTGTGCCTGTCTCGAAAGCTTTCAATGTCCGACGCTTTAACCGACTGCGCCATTGCGGCACACTGTCTGACGAGAATCGGACCTGATATATCAAGGTGTTTGTGCACGTGTTCGCTTTAGTAGTTTCAAATTACTGTAAACTTGGCAAGTTTTACGGTAGCAGAAATTAATGTAAGAGACAAACATAGATATCTGACCAAATCACCCATTTCCCTTGGTGTCCTATATGCTCGATGGGTTCGTTTCCTATACGTAAGTGGGTTATTTCCCTTTGTCGATCGATGATGCACGTTTATGCGTGTTCGTTACCTTCAGGGTGTGATAAAAAATTATCGCATATAACCAAGTTTAAATCTACTCGACTGAATGCAATCTGAGAATGTGAAACGAAGGAATGACATTTCAATGAAGTCGTCTTCTATCACACACCCACGCTTATATAGTTCCTACCTAGCATGGGACGTAGGGGGTGTTTGACACAAGACGGCCCCCAAATCAGTGGGATAGATCTCGCCGCACATGCTTACTTACATTCTTAATTTGTTAAGTTCGCAAATGTATGAAACACAATTTCAATGCGGTGCCTGGTCTCCCTCATTCAATTTGAAATTGTTCTGCCATTAGTCGGTGCCACTATTCTCAGACTGATAGTTTTTAAATAAAAGCAATTCGGTAATGCAAACACATCAATGTACATGCACTAACATACTATTATTCTTACTCAACTAATTATATGTATGCTGATTCACCATGTGTCCGAATTACATGCATACGTAACCGTACATGTTCAGTCTCTTTATAATTAATATTAAAACAAATTGTTACTTTAACACACGCTCCGACTTACATACATATGTAACAGTACATGTTCAGTCTCTATATAATTGATATTAAAACAAATTGTTACCTTAACACACGCACTGCTTATGAAATTCACAGTAAGATACGTACGTACCATATGCATATTGACGCCAACGACAATAAGCCAACACGCAATGATAACACAATACAGCAGCCTTGATTGGTACATAGCACAACATATCAAACTAAAGTCATATGGCTGGTTTCGTTACAGTAATCCCACGTGAAATGCGATTAACATCGCTATTATTGCAGAAATGAATATTAATTAATGCAAAACGTACAAAATACGCTGTTTCTATTTAATGTTATTGCAAGAAACAAACGCCAAGCGTTTGCGGAACGTTTTGAAGCCTGCATAACGCTTACGAACGAAAAAAAAAAAAAAAGATCCTAGGCCGGCCTCGAACCCACCACAAAAAGGTGTGCCTGTCTCGAAAGCTTTCAATGTCCGACGCTTTAACCGACTGCGCCATTGCGGCACACTGTCTGACGAGAATCGGAACTTATATATCAAGGTGTTTGTGCACGTGTTCGCTTTAGTAGTTTCAAATTACTGTAAAAGTGGCAAGTTTTACGATAGCAGAAATTAATGTAAGAGACAAACATAGATATCTGACCAAATCATCCATTTCCCTTGGTGTCCTATATGCTCGATGGGTGCCTTTCCTATACGTAAGTGGGTTATTTCCCTTTGTCGATCGATGATGCACGTTTATGTGTGTTCGTTACCTTCAGGGTGTGATAAACAATTATCGCATATTACCAAGTTTAAATCTACTCGACTGAATGCAATCTGAGAATGTGAAACGAAGGAATGACATTTCAATGAAGTCGTCTTCTATCACACACCCACGCTTATATAGTTCCTACCTAGCATGGGGCGTAGGGGGTGTTTATCACAAGACGGCCCCCAAATCAGTGGGATAGATCTCGCCGCACATGCTTACTTACATTCTTAATTTGTTAAGTTCGCAAATGTATGAAACACAATTTCAATGCGGTGCCTGTCTCCCTCATTCAATTTGAAATTGTTCTGCCATTAGTCGGTGCCACTATTCTCAGACTGATAGTTTTTAAATAAAAGCAATTCGGTAATGCAAGCACATCAATGTACATGCACTAACATACTATTATACTTACTCAACTAATTATATGTATGCTGATTCACCATGTGTCCGACTTACATGCATACGTAACCGTACATGTTCAGTCTCTATATAATTGATATTAAAACAAATTGTTACCTTAACACACGCACTGCTTATGAAATTCACAGTAAGATACGTACGTACCATATGCATATTGACGCCAACGACAATAAGCCAACACGCAATGATAACACAATACAGCAGCCTTGATTGGTACATAGCGCAACATATCAAACTAAAGTCATACGGCTGGTTTCGTTACAGTAATCCCACGTGAAATGCGATTAACATCGCTATTATTACAGAAATGAATATTAATTAATGCAAAACGTACAAAATACGCTGTTTCTATTTAATGTTATTGCAAGAAACAAACGCCAAGCGTTCGCGGAACGTTTTGAAGCCTGCATAACGCTTACGAACGAAAAAAAAAAAAAAAAAAAGATCCGTGGCCGGCCTCGAACCCGCCACAAAAAGGTCTGCCTGTCTCGAAAGCTTACAATGTCCGACGCTTTAACCGACTGTGCCATTGCGGCACACTGTCTGACGAGAATCGGAACTTATATATCAAGGTGTTTGTGCACGTGTTCGCTTGAGTAGTTTCAAATTACTGTAAACTTGGCAAGTTTTACGATAGCAGAAATTAATGTAAGAGACAAACATAGATATCTGACCAAAACATCCATTTCCCTTGGTGTCCTATATGCTCGATGGGTGCGTTTCCTATACACCGTTTCAATTAAGCGGTAATTTGAATTGTCGCCCCTGAATGACGTCATACGAGGATACCGGCGGATAAGACAATATTATCAACAGGAAATCAATATCGTCAAAAACTATGACAAAGTAAGGTATTTTACTTCGAAAATGCTGATAATTAATATTTAAATATATGACAAGGTTGTTGTAATGAACAATTGTTCCGTTTATATGTTTTATATTAAATATTCGAGCCTCGGATTGATTTTGTCACTTATTTTCGCGATCTCAATTGTATGTTAGTTTTTAGCGTATTTGTTTCGCACGGACTGCAAACATGATACAGTAAAATTATGGATCAGGAAACAAGCAATGCTTAAAATATGAATTTTTTTCCACTAGCATGTGTGTAATTTTTGTTTGTTTGTTAGTTTTAATTCTTTAAAATGTTCATGCACTGTTGCCAATGTTTAGACTTATCAAGTGAATGCTTTGCGTATATATATATATTCTTTACATATTTATTTTACAGATCATATGGGGTATTGTGAAATTGATCACGACTATTGAGTATTCTTAACCAGATAACATACAACCAAGTTTTCCATAGCAAGTTCTCTTGAAAAGTCAGATGGGTCTGCCTTAGATTTGCCCAATAAAATAAAGAGACAAGAAAGTCCAAAAGGAGTCAGACTGAACATTCCTACATTCATAGGACAGTATCATTATGACGAAATGACTGAAAATGAGGTGAGAAAAACTCAAAGGATTGCTGCAGAAAGAATTTATAATGTGGAAAAAGCCAATAAATACATAAAATGAAGAACTTTCACATGGATTTACTTTTGTGACTGATGTAATGATATACAAATATTATAATGACACATTGTCAAGTTGTTAATTTTCATATTATCATAAATATATAGCTGTTTGTGTGTAAGCCTACTGAATTGATGTAATTAAATGTCTAATACAAATGTAATTGTTAATAACTCTTGTCTTGTGTTACATTTTGCTCGAGACTTTTCGGACATTCGGTCGGACAAGCTTGAAATTCTGTTGGACTGAAAGGAAATTTGCCAGGCGGTTGAACTGATGAGATAAAATTCTTTATCAAACCAACACAGTCTATCGGACAATCCACCATTATTCGCAAAATCTGAATCTTGTCGGCTTGATGACAAAATAAAACCAGTATTAAAACCATCAGATGATTAGACATCCCACATTCTATAATATGCAAAAACAGAAAAAAATCTTATATGTAAACAATTTATTTGAGAAGTCAACATTATGTACAATTTATACATAATGTCGTCATGTATATAGCACATACAGCATGATACAAGAAACAAAAGGCCACGAATAACTTACAAGGCTAGCAACAATTATCAAGGGGTTAATAACCAATATTACTTTCTGACCTAGAAATAACAAGAGACAAGTCGACATTCAGAGTAATCTAAGACAGAGATGTGAGGTATTAAATATCTAGTTTCAATTTTGACCTAGTTATGGTTATATTAATAACAGCACCAAATAATAGCTAAAACAAAATATATATGTGTGTAGAAGAGACAACTTTAACAGGCATAAAATACAGGACTAGTACTGTTCATAGCAAAATGCCGTACATTACATGTATACAGTACAACCTCTGTACAGCAACACCCTGTGGGAGCTGCAAATATTGGCCATTGTTTATAGGTTGTTGCTCTACGGAGGTTGATTCTACTGTAAATATCAACTTAGGTAACTTGAAAGTATTGTTATAGAGAGGTTGTTGATCTACATAGGGCCACTCTGGAGAGGTTTTACTGTACATTAATTCAGCTTGTCTGTTATGACCAAATACCAAACAGTTCATGAGTTAAGAAACTTGGGAAATAGAAAATGTGGCTGTTATTGGCTAGTGGTCTTTATTCAGAGATCATTTTGTTTTAATTAATCAATGACTTCTTTAAACGAACGGCCTTTATTCAGAAGTGACCACAAGTTAAAACAGGCTTGACTGTACACCTAAATTAAAACATTCGAAGAATATCAAAATATCTAATAAAATAGATCAGCTACAATGAGTCATAAAATTTAAACAACATACATTTTATACCACAAGTTAGTCATTTAAGTTTCAACTTTTCCCAACTTCCTGATAAAAAACATGTATATCAAAATAATATGCATTATTATCCTTTATCAATGTTATTCTACATAGTTTGTGGCTATTTTTCAGACTTTATTAACTACAACTTTGAAACTTGAACCCTTGCTCAAGGCATTTCTTGACCCTGAAACAATTTAATATAAGAATAAGACAATGAAATATCATACATTGTTGTACAAAGCACTGCAAACTATCGCATATTTATATTCCGTCTTATGATTTCATAGATGCACAAGTTTTTTCAACAGATATTAATAATATGTTTTTGTCGAATTTATCAACACCGAGAGAATGATACTGGTAATCGTTTTCATGTCACTAATTAATGCATTGATTGCTGGACCCCTATTATTTTTAATTAGTTTATCACACCCACTGATTACATCTTGAAAACACATGTTTGACCCTCAGGCGACTGTGAAAACTATTTTCATACGTAAACAACGGGTAATATATACGACCCCTTACCGTTTTTCCCAATTTCATTGCTTATCTAATTGTAATCGGTAAGGATCGTGTCAACAATTTTACGGTATTTTGACAAGTAGCCATGCAGTATATAACACTGCAAATTGGATTTAGATCAAAAGAAATTGATACCAGAGACAATGCTTGGATTATACAAATTAGTGACAAAAATATGACAGAAAAAAGCACTCAAGTGCTGATAGTTTGATTTGAATTGATAAATCACGAAGATGAAAATGTGGATTTTTCAAAATATGTAAGTTGACTAGCTGACAATTGTGAATGAAATTATTTTTCTTTTCAACAAACCAAATTTATCATTGCAAACCTAAAAATTTCCGAATAATATTAATATTTGCCATTGTAAACCCCTCGGAAGATAATACATATATTCTACTGTAACTCTGTAATGATGGACAAAATATCCGTGAACAAATGCCATTTAGATATTAATATAAAATATCGTACGTACGATCTTCTTAATTAGTTAAAAATATAACTTATTAATATAGTAAAACACAAAGTTTTTTGTTGTAACTTGTACAACCGAGAAATAAACATAATTCATCTTTTACGGCAAAATATCGATTGAATTGTTCGTTTTAGCCTCTATCCTCGTTTGACGTCACATCCGGTAAGGGAGTTAACTCTTGCGCGAATGAAATCGGTTAAATGAAAGGGTCTATACGTAAGTGGGTTATTTCCCTTTGCCGATCGATGATGCATATTTATGCGTGTTCGTTATCTTCAGGGTGTGATAAAAAATTATCGCATATTACCAAGTTTAAATCTACTTGACTGAATGCAATCTGAGAATGTGAAACGAAGGAATGACATTTCAATGAAGTCGTCTTCTATCACACACCCACGCTTATATAGTTCCTACCTAGCATGGGGCGTAGGGGGTGTTTGACACAAGACAGCCCCCAAATCAGTGGGATAGATCTCTCCGCACATGCTTACTTACATTCTTAATTTGTTAAGTTCGCAAATGTATGAAACACAATTTCAATGCGGTGCCTGGTCTCCCTCATTGAATTTGGAATTGTTCTGCGATTAGTCGGTGCCACTATTCTCAGACTGATAGTTTTTAAATAAAAGCAATTCGGTAATGCAAGCACATCAATGTACATGCACTAACATACTATTATACTTACTCAACTAATTACATGTATACTGATTCACCATGTGTCCGACTTACATGTATACGTAACCGTACATGTTCAGTCTCTTTATAATTAATATTAAAACAAAGTGTTACTTTAACACACGCTCCGACTTACATACATATGTAACCGTACATGTTCAGTCTCTATATAATTGATATTAAAACAAATTGTTACTTTAACACACGCACTGCTTATGAAATTCACAGTAAGATACGTACGTATCATATGCATATTGACGCCAACGACAATAAGCCAACACGCAATGATAACACAATACAGCAGCCTTGATTAGTACATAGCGCAACATATCAAACTAAAGTCATACGGCTGGTTTCGTTACAGTAATCCCACGTGAAATGCGATTAACATCGCTATTATTGCAGAAATGAATATTAATTAATGCAAAACGTACAAAATACGCTGTTTCTATTTAATGTTATTGCAAGAAACAAACGCCAAGAGTTTGCGGAACGTTTTGAAGCCTGCATAACGCTTACGAACGAAAAATAAAAATAAAAAAAAAGATCCTAGGCCGGCCTCGAACCCGCCACAAAAAGGTCTGCCTGTCTGGAAAGCTTTCAATGTCCGACGCTTTAACCAACTGCGCCATTGCGGCACACTGTCTGACGAGAATCGGAACTTATATATCAAGTTGTTTGTGCACGTGTTCGCTTGAGTAGTTTCAAATTACTGTAAACTTGGCAAGTTTTACGATAGTAGAAATTAATGTAAGAGACAAACATAGATATCTGACCAAAACATCCATTTCCCTTGGTGTCCTATATGCTCGATGGGCGCTTTTCCTATACGTAAGTGGGTTTATTCCCTTTGTCGATCGATGATGCACGTTTATGCGTGTTCGTTACCTTCAGGATGTGATAAAAATTTTTCGCATATTACCAAGTTTAAATCTACTCGACTGAATGCAATCGGAGAATGTGAAACGAAGGAATGACATTTCAATGAAGTCGTCTTCTATCACACACCCACGCTTATATAGTTCCTACCTAGCATGGGGCGTAGGGGGTGTTTGACACAAGACGGCCCCCAAATCCGTGGGATAGATCTCTCCGCACATGCTTACTTACATTCTTAATTTGTTAAGTTCGCAAATGTATGAAACACAATTTCAATGCGGTGCCTGGTCTCCCTCATTCAATTTAGAATTGTTCTGCGATTAGTCGGTTCCACTATTCTCAGACTGATAGTTTTTAAATAAATGCAATTCGGTAATGCAAGCACATCAATGTACATGCACTAACATACTATTATACTTACTCAACTAATTATATGTATACTGATTCACCATGTGTCCGACTTACATGCATACGTAACCGTACATGTTCAGTCTCTTTATAATTAATATTAAAACAAATTGTTACTTTAACACACGCTCCGACTTACATACATATGTAACCGTACATGTTCAGTCTCTATATAATTGATATTAAAACAAATTGTTACTTTAACACACGCACTGCTTATGAAATTCACAGTAAGATACGTACGTACCATATGCATATTGACGCCAACGACAATAAGCCAACACGCAATGATAACACAATACAGCAGCCTTGATTGGTACATAGCGCAACATATCAAACTAAAGTCATACGGCTGGTTTCGTTACAGTAATCCCACGTGAAATGCGATTAACATCGCTATTATTGCAGAAATGAATATTAATTAATGCAAAACGTACAAAATACGCTGTTTCTATTTAATGTTATTGCAAGAAACAAACGCCAAGCGTTTGCTGAGCGTTTTGAAGCCTGCATAACGCTTACGAACGAAAAATAAAAATAAAAAAAAGATCCGTGGCCGGCCTCGAACACTTCACAAAAAGGTCTGCCTGTCTCGAAAACTTTCAATGTCCGACGCTTTAAACGACTGCGCCATTGCGGCACACTGTCTGACGAGAATCGGAAAATATATATCAAGGTGTTTGTGCACGTGTTCGCTTGAGTAGTTTCAAATTACTGTAAACTTGGCAAGTTTTACGATAGCAGAAATTAATGTAAGAGACAAAAATAGATATCTGCAAAACGTACAATATACGCTGTTTCTATTTAATGTTATTGCAAGAAACAAACGCCAAGCGTTTGCGGAACGTTTTGAAGCCTGCATAACGCTTACGAACGAAAAATAAAAATAAAAAAAAGATCCGTGGCCGGCCTCGAACCCGCCACAAAAAGGTCTGCCTGTCTGGAAAGCTTTCAATGTCCGACGCTTTAACCGACTGCGCCATTGCGGCACAATGTCTGACGAGAATCGGAACTTATATATCAAGGTGTTTGTGCACGTGTTCGCTTGAGTAGTTTCAAGTTACTGTAAACTTGGCAAGTTTTACGATAGCAGAAATTAATGTAAGATACAAACATAGACATCTGACAAAAACATCCATTTCCCTTGGTGTCCTATATGCTCGATGGGTGCGTTTCCTATACGTATGTGGGTTATTTCCCTTTGTCGATCGATGATGCACGTTTATGCGTGTTCGTTACCTTCAGGGTGTGATAAAAATTATCGCATATTACCAAGTTTAAATCTACTTGACTGAATGCAATCTGAGAATGTGAAACGAAGGAATGACATTTCAATGAAGTCGTCTTCTATCACACACCCACACTAATATAGTTCCTACCTAGCATGGGGCGTAGAGACGGCCCCCAAATCAGTGGGATAGATCTCTCCGCACATGCTTACTTACATTCTTAATTTGTTAAGTTCGCAAATGTATGAAACACAATTTCAATGCGGTGCCTGGTCTCCCTCATTCAATTTGGAATTGTTCTGCGATTAGTCGGTTCCAATATTCTCAGACTGATAGTTTTTAAATAAAAGCAATTCAGTAATGCAAGCACATCAATGTACATGTACTGACATCCTATTATACTTACTCAACTAATTACATGTATACTGATTCACCATGTGTCCGACTTACATGTATACGTAACCGTACATGTTCAGTCTCTTTATAATTAATATTAAAACAAAGTGTTACTTTAACACACGCTCCGACTTACATACATATGTAACCGTACATGTTCAGTCTCTATATAATTGATATTAAAACAAATTGTTACTTGAACACACGCGCTGCTTATGAAATTCATAGTAAGATGCGTACGTACCATATGCATATTGACGCCAACGACAATAAGCCAATTCGCAATGATAACACAATACAGCAGCCTTGATTGGTACATAGCGCAACATATTAAACTAAAGTCATACGGCTGGTTTCGTTACAGTAATCCCACGTGAAATGCGATTAACATCGCTATTATTGCAGAAATGAATATTAATTAATGCAAAACGTACAAAATACGCTGTTTCTATTTAATGTAATTGCAAGAAACAAACGCCAAGCGTTTGCGGAACGTTTTGAAGCCTGCATAACGCTTACGAACGAAAAATAAAAATAAAAAAAAGATCCGTGGCCGGCCTCGAACCCGCCACAAAAAGGTGTGCCTGTCTCGAAAGCTTTCAATGTCCGACGCTTTAACCGACTGTGCCATTGCGGCACACTGTCTGACGAGAATCGGAACTTATATATGAAGGTGTTTGTGCACGTGTTCGCTTGAGTAGTTTCAAATTACTGTAAACTTGGCAAGTTTTACGATAGCAGAAATTAATGTAAGAGACAAACATAGATATCTGACCAAAACATCCATTTCCCTTGGTGTCTTACACGCTCGATGGGTGCGTTTCCTATAAGTAAATGGGTTATTTCCCTTTGTCGATCGATGATGCACGTTTATGCGTGTTCGTTACCTTCAGGGTGTGATAAAAAATTATCGCATATTACCAAGTTTAAATCTACTCGACTGAATGCAATCTGAGAATGTGAATCGAAGGAATGACATTTCAATGAAGTCGTCTTCTTTCACACACCCACGCTTATATAGTTCCTACCTAGCATGGGGCGTAGAGGGTGTTTGACACAAGACGGCCCCCAAATCAGCGGGATAGATCTCTCCGCACATGCTTACTTACATTCTTAATTTGTTAAGTTCGCAAATGTATGAAACACAATTTCAATGCGGTGCCTGGTCTCCCTCATTCAGTTTGGAATTGTTCTGCGATTAGTCGGTGCCACTATTCTCAGACTGATAGTTTTTAAATAAAAGCAATTCGGTAATGCAAGCACATCAATGTACATGCACTAACATACTATTATACTTACTCAACTAATTATATGTATACTGATTCACCATGTGTCCGACTTACATGCATACGTAACCGTACATGTTCAGTCTCTTTATAATTAATATTAAAACAAATTGTTACTTTAACACACGCTCCGACTTACATACATATGTAACCGTACATGTTCAGTCTCTATATAATTGATATTAAAACAAATTGTTACTTTAACACACGCACTGCTTATGAAATTCACAGTGAGATACGTACGTACCATATGCATATTGACGCCAACGACAATAAGCCAACACGCAATGATAACACAATACAGCAGCCTTGATTGGTACATAGCGCAACATATCAAACTAAAGTCATACGGCTGGTTTCGTTACAGTAATCCCACGTGAAATGCGATTAACATCGCTCTTATTGCAGAAATGAATATTAATTAATGCAAAACGTACAAAATACGCTGTTTCTATTTAATGTTATTGCAAGAAACAAACGCCAAGCATTTGTGGAACGTTTTGAAGCCTGCACAAGGCTTACGAACGAAAAATAAAAATAAAAAAAAGATCCGTGGCCGGCCTCGAACCCGCCACAAAAAGGTCTGCCTGTCTCGAAAGCTTTCAATGTCCGACGCTTTAACCGACTGCGCCATTGCGGCACACTGTCTGACGAGAATCGGAAAATATATATCAAGGTGTTTGTGCACGTGTTCGCTTGAGTAGTTTCAAATTACTGTAAACTTGGCAAGTTTTACGATAGCAGAAATTAATGTAAGAGACAAAAATAGATATCTGCAAAACGTACAATATACGCTGTTTCTATTTAATGTTATTGCAAGAAACAAACGCCAAGCGTTTGCGGAACGTTTTGAAGCCTGCATAACGCTTACGAACGAAAAATAAAAATAAAAAAAAGATCCGTGGCCGGCCTCGAACCCGCCACAAAAAGGTCTGCCTGTCTGGAAAGCTTTCAATGTCCGACGCTTTAACCGACTGCGCCATTGCGGCACAATGTCTGACGAGAATCGGAACTTATATATCAAGGTGTTTGTGCACGTGTTCGCTTGAGTAGTTTCAAGTTACTGTAAACTTGGCAAGTTTTACGATAGCAGAAATTAATGTAAGATACAAACATAGACATCTGACAAAAACATCCATTTCCCTTGGTGTCCTATATACTCGATGGGTGCGTTTCCTATACGTATGTGGGTTATTTCCCTTTGTCGATCGATGATGCACGTTTATGCGTGTTCGTTACCTTCAGGGTGTGATAAAAATTATCGCATATTACCAAGTTTAAATCTACTCGACTGAATGCAATCTGAGAATGTGAAACGAAGGAATGACATTTCAATGAAGTCGTCTTCTATCACACACCCACACTAATATAGTTCCTACCTAGCATGGGGCGTAGAGACGGCCCCCAAATCAGTGGGATAGATCTCTCCGCACATGCTTACTTACATTCTTAATTTGTTAAGTTCGCAAATGTATGAAACACAATTTCAATGCGGTGCCTGGTCTCCCTCATTCAATTTGGAATTGTTCTGCGATTAGTCGGTTCCAATATTCTCAGACTGATAGTTTTTAAATAAAAGCAATTCGGTAATGCAAGCACATCAATGTACATGTACTGACATCCTATTATACTTACTCAACTAATTACATGTATACTGATTCACCATGTGTCCGACTTACATGTATATGTAACCGTACATGTTCAGTCTCTTTATAATTAATATTAAAACAAAGTGTTACTTTAACACACGCTCCGACTTACATACATATGTAACCGTACATGTTCAGTCTCTATATAATTGATATTAAAACAAATTGTTACTTGAACACACGCGCTGCTTATGAAATTCACAGTAAGATGCGTACGTACCATATGCATATTGACGCCAACGACAATAAGCCAATTCGCAATGATAACACAATACAGCAGCCTTGATTGGTACATAGCGCAACATATTAAACTAAAGTCATACGGCTGGTTTCGTTACAGTAATCCCACGTGAAATGCGATTAACATCGCTATTATTGCAGAAATGAATATTAATTAATGCAAAACGTACAAAATACGCTGTTTCTATTTATTGTAATTGCAAGAAACAAACGCCAAGCGTTTGCGGAACGTTTTGAAGCCTGCATAACGCTTACGAACGAAGAAAGAAATAACAAAAAGATCCGTGGCCGGCCTCGAACCCGCCACAAAATGGTCTGCCTGTCTCGAAAGCTTTCAATGTCCGACGCTTTAACCGACTGTGCCATTGCGGCACACTGTCTGACGAGAATCGGAACTTATATATCAAGGTGTTTGTGCACGTGTTCGCTTGAGTAGTTTCAAATTACTGTAAACTTGGCAAGTTTTACGATAGCAGAAATTAATGTAAGAGACAAACATAGATATCTGACCAAAACATCCATTTCCCTTGGTGTCTTACACGCTCGATGGGTGCGTTTCCTATAAGTAAATGGGTTATTTCCCTTTGTCGATCGATGATGCACGTTTATGCGTGTTCGTTACCTTCAGGGTGTGATAAAAAATTATCGCATATTACCAAGTTTAAATCTACTCGACTGAATGCAATCTGAGAATGTGAATAGAAGGAATGACATTTCAATGAAGTCGTCTTCTTTCACACACCCACGCTTATATAGTTCCTACCTAGCATGGGGCGTAGAGGGTGTTTGACACAAGACGGCCCCCAAATCAGTGGGATAGATCTCTCCGCACATGCTTACTTACATTCTTAATTTGTTAAGTTCGCAAATGTATGAAACACAATTTCAATGCGGTGCCTGGTCTCCCTCATTCAGTTTGGAATTGTTCTGCGATTAGTCGGTGCCACTATTCTCAGACTGATAGTTTTTAAATAAAAGCAATTCGGTAATGCAAGCACATCAATGTACATGCACTAACATACTATTATACTTACTCAACTAATTATATGTATACTGATTCACCATGTGTCCGACTTACATGCATACGTAACCGTACATGTTCAGTCTCTTTATAATTAATATTAAAACAAATTGTTACTTTAACACACGCTCCGACTTACATACATATGTAACCGTACATGTTCAGTCTCTATATAATTGATATTAAAACAAATTGTTACTTTAACACACGCACTGCTTATGAAATTCACAGTGAGATACGTACGTACCATATGCATATTGACGCCAACGACAATAAGCCAACACGCAATGATAACACAATACAGCAGCCTTGATTGGTACATAGCGCAACATATCAAACTAAAGTCATACGGCTGGTTTCGTTACAGTAATCCCACGTGAAATGCGATTAACATCGCTATTATTGCAGAAATGAATATTAATTAATGCAAAACGTACAAAATACGCTGTTTCTATTTAATGTTATTGCAAGAAACAAACGCCAAGCATTTGTGGAACGTTTTGAAGCCTGCACAAGGCTTACGAACGAAAAATAAAAATAAAAAAAAGATCCGTGGCCGGCCTCGAACCCGCCACAAAAAGGTCTGCCTGTCTCGAAAGCTTTCAATGTCCGAGGCTTTAACCGACTGCGCCATTGCGGCACACTGTCTGACGAGAATCGGAATATATATATCAAGGTGTTTGTGCACGTGTTCGCTTGAGTAGTTTCAAATTACTGTAAACTTGGCAAGTTTTACGATAGCAGAAATTAATGTAAGAGACAAAAATAGATATCTGCAAAACGTACAATATACGCTGTTTCTATTTAATGTTATTGCAAGAAACAAACGCCAAGCGTTTGCGGAACGTTTTGAAGCCTGCATAACGCTTACGAACGAAAAATAAAAATAAAAAAAAGATCCGTGGCCGGCCTCGAACCCGCCACAAAAAGGTCTGCCTGTCTGGAAAGCTTTCAATGTCCGACGCTTTAACCGACTGCGCCATTGCGGCACAATGTCTGACGAGAATCGGAACTTATATATCAAGGTGTTTGTGCACGTGTTCGCTTGAGTAGTTTCAAGTTACTGTAAACTTGGCAAGTTTTACGATAGCAGAAATTAATGTAAGATACAAACATAGACATCTGACAAAAACATCCATTTCCCTTGGTGTCCTATATACTCGATGGGTGCGTTTCCTATACGTATGTGGGTTATTTCCCTTTGTCGATCGATGATGCACGTTTATGCGTGTTCTTTACCTTCAGGGTGTGATAAAAATTATCGCATATTACCAAGTTTAAATCTACTCGACTGAATGCAATCTGAGAATGTGAAACGAAGGAATGACATTTCAATGAAGTCGTCTTCTATCACACACCCACACTAATATAGTTCCTACCTAGCATGGGGCGTAGAGACGGCCCCCAAATCAGTGGGATAGATCTCTCCGCACATGCTTACTTACATTCTTAATTTGTTAAGTTCGCAAATGTATGAAACACAATTTCAATGCGGTGCCTGGTCTCCCTCATTCAATTTGGAATTGGTCTGCGATTAGTCGGTTCCAATATTCTCAGACTGATAGTTTTTAAATAAAAGCAATTCGGTAATGCAAGCACATCAATGTACATGTACTGACATCCTATTATACTTACTCAACTAATTACATGTATACTGATTCACCATGTGTCCGACTTACATGTATATGTAACCGTACATGTTCAGTCTCTTTATAATTAATATTAAAACAAAGTGTTACTTTAACACACGCTCCGACTTACATACATATGTAACCGTACATGTTCAGTCTCTATATAATTGATATTAAAACAAATTGTTACTTGAACACACGCGCTGCTTATGAAATTCACAGTAAGATGCGTACGTACCATATGCATATTGACGCCAACGACAATAAGCCAATTCGCAATGATAACACAATACAGCAGCCTTGATTGGTACATAGCGCAACATATTAAACTAAAGTCATACGGCTGGTTTCGTTACAGTAATCCCACGTGAAATGCGATTAACATCGCTATTATTGCAGAAATGAATATTAATTAATGCAAAACGTACAAAATACGCTGTTTCTATTTAATGTAATTGCAAGAAACAAACGCCAAGCGTTTGCGGAACGTTTTGAAGCCTGCATAACGCTTACGAACGAAGAATAAAAATAAAAAAAAGATCCGTGGCCGGCCTCGAACCCGCCACAAAAAGGTGTGCCTGTCTCGAAAGCTTTCAATGTCCGACGCTTTAACCGACTGTGCCATTGCGGCACACTGTCTGACGAGAATCGGAACTTATATATCAAGGTGTTTGTGCACGTGTTCGCTTGAGTAGTTTCAAATTACTGTAAACTTGGCAAGTTTTACGATAGCAGAAATTAATGTAAGAGACAAACATAGATATCTGACCAAAACATCCATTTCCCTTGGTGTCTTACACGCTCGATGGGTGCGTTTCCTATAAGTAAATGGGTTATTTCCCTTTGTCGATCGATGATGCACGTTTATGCGTGTTCGTTACCTTCAGGGTGTGATAAAAAATTATCGCATATTACCAAGTTTAAATCTACTCGACTGAATGCAATCTGAGAATGTGAATCGAAGGAATGACATTTCAATGAAGTCGTCTTCTTTCACACACCCACGCTTATATAGTTCCTACCTAGCATGGGGCGTAGAGGGTGTTTGACACAAGACGGCCCCCAAATCAGTGGGATAGATCTCTCCGCACATGCTTACTTACATTCTTAATTTGTTAAGTTCGCAAATGTATGAAACACAATTTCAATGCGGTGCCTGGTCTCCCTCATTCAATTTGGAATTGTTCTGCGATTAGTCGGTGCCACTATTCTCAGACTGATAGTTTTTAAATAAAAGCAATTCGGTAATGCAAGCACATCAATGTACATGCACTAACATACTATTATACTTACTCAACTAATTATATGTATACTGATTCACCATGTGTCCGACTTACATGCATACGTAACCGTACATGTTCAGTCTCTTTCTAATTAATATTAAAACAAATTGTTACTTTAACACACGCTCCGACTTACATACATATGTAACCGTACATGTTCAGTCTCTATATAATTGATATTAAAACAAATTGTTACTTTAACACACGCACTGCTTATGAAATTCACAGTGAGATACGTACGTACCACATGCATATTGACGCCAACGACAATAAGCCAACACGCAATGATAACACAATACAGCAGCCTTGATTGGTACATAGCGCAACATATCAAACTAAAGTCATACGGCTGGTTTCGTTACAGTAATCCCACGTGAAATGCGATTAACATCGCTATTATTGCAGAAATGAATATTAATTAATGCAAAACGTACAAAATACGCTGTTTCTATTTAATGTTATTGCAAGAAACAAACGCCAAGCATTTGTGGAACGTTTTGAAGCCTGCACAAGGCTTACGAACGAAAAATAAAAATAAAAAAAAGATCCGTGGCCGGCCTCGAACCCGCCACAAAAAGGTCTGCCTGTCTCGAAAGCTTTCAATGTCCGACGCTTTAACCGACTGCGCCATTGCGGCACACTGTCTGACGAGAATCGGAACTTATATATCAAGGTGTTTGTGCACGTGTTCGCTTGAGTAGTTTCAAATTACTGTAAACTTGGCAAGTTTTACGATAGCAGAAATTAATGTAAGAGACAAAAATAGATATCTGCAAAACGTACAATATACGCTGTTTCTATTTAATGTTATTGCAAGAAACAAACGCCAAGCGTTTGCGGAACGTTTTGAAGCCTGCATGAAGCTTACGAACGAAAAATAAAAACAAAAAAAAGATCCGTGGCCGGCCTCGAACCCGCCACAAAAAGGTCTGCCTGTCTCGAAAGCTTTCAATGTCCGACGCTTTAACCGACTGCGCCATTGCGGTACACTGTCTGACGAGAATCGGAACTTATATATCAAGGTGTTTGTGCACGTGTTCGCTTGAGTAGTTTCAAATTACTGTAAACTTGGCAAGTTTTACGATAGCAGAAATTAATGTAAGATACAAACATAGACATCTGACCAAAACATCCATTTCCCTTGGTGTCCTATATGCTCGATGGGTGCGTTTCCTATACGTATGTGGGTTATTTCCCTTTGTCGATCGATGATGCACGTTTATGCGTGTTCGTTACCTTCAGGGTGTGATAAAAATTATCGCATATTACCAAGTTTAAATCTACTCGACTGAATGCAATCTGAGAATGTGAAACGAAGGAATGACATTTCAATGAAGTCGTCTTCTATCACACCCCCACACTAATATAGTTCCTACCTAGCATGGGGCGTAGAGACGGCCCCCAAATCAGTGGGATAGATCTCTCCGCACATGCTTACTTACATTCTTTATTTGTTAAGTTCGCAAATGTATGAAACACAATTTCAATGCGGTGCCTGGTCTCCCTCATTCAATTTGGAATTGTTCTGCGATTAGTCGGTTCCACTATTCTCAGACTGATAGTTTTTAAATAAAAGCAATTCGGTAATGCAAGCACATCAATGTACATGTACTGACATACTATTATACTTACTCAACTAATTATATGTATACTGATTCACCATGTGTCCGACTTACATGCATACGTAACCGTACATGTTCAGTCTCTTTATAATTAATATTAAAACAAAGTGTTACTTTAACACACGCTCCGACTTACATACATATGTAACCGTACATGTTCAGTCTCTATATAATTGATATTAAAACAAATTGTTACTTGAACACACGCGCTGCTTATGAAATTCACAGTAAGATGCGTACGTACCATATGCATATTGACGCCAACGACAATAAGCCAACACGCAATGATAACACAATACAGCAGCCTTGATTGGTACATAGCGCAACATATCAAACTAAAGTCATACGGCTGGTTTCGTTACAGTAATCCCACGTGAAATGCGATTAACATCGCTATTATTGCAGAAATGAATATTAATTAATGCAAAACGTTCAAAATACGCTGTTTCTATTTAATGTAATTGCAAGAAACAAACGCCAAGCGTTTGCGGAACGTTTTGAAGCCTGCATAACGCTTACGAACGAAAAATAAAAATAAAAAAAAGATCCGTGGCCGGCCTCGAACCCGCCACAAAAAGGTCTGCCTGTCTCGAAAGCTTCAATGTCCGACGCTTTAACCGACTGCGCCATTGCGGCACACTATCTGACGAGAATCAGAACTTATATATCAATGTGTTTGTGCACGTGTTCGCTTGAGTAGTTTCAAATTACTGTAAACTTGGCAAGTTTTACGATAGCAGAAATTAATGTAAGAGACAAACATAGATATATGACCAAAACATCCATTTCCCTTGGTGTCCTATATGCTCGATGTGTGCTTTTCCTATACGTATGTGGGTTATTTCCCTTTGTCGATCGATGATGCACGTGTTTGCGTGTTCGTTACCTTCAGGGTGTGATAAAAAATTATCGCATATTACCAAGTTTAAATCTACTCGACTGAATGCAATCTGAGAATGTGAAACGAAGGAATGACATTTCAATGAAGTCGTCTTCTATCACACACCCACGCTTATATAGTTCCTGCCCAAATTAGTGGGATTGATCTCTCCGCACATGCTTTCTTACATTCTTAATGTGTTAAGTTCGCAAATGTATGAAACACAATTTCAATGCGGTGCCTGGTCTCCCTCATTCAATTTGGAATTGTTCTGCGATAAGTCGGTTCCACTATTCTCAGACTGATAGTTTTTAAATAAAAGCAATTCGGTAATGCAAGCACATCAATGTACATGCTCTATCATACTATTTTTTTCATTTATTTCTTTCTTCAATGTACAAGAATTAACATAATTCATAATACCAATATATATAAACAATAGCAGATTCAGTTTTGCCAATACAGGTACATGAAGAGTTTTAATGTATAATAAACAAATAAAAAAAAAGCAACTAGTACAGGGAAGATAAGGCCTTAAGTAAATATAATATTAATAAAAACTGTATTTCTTTGTAATACTATTTTTAAGTGAAGAGTTTGTATTGTTCTTTGCACATGGAATAGTATCTATCTTTTTAATCATATACATATTCGTATTGAATGATGGATGTTGTTTTAAATGAATGGGTCCCATTCAATTCTAAAAACCTCTTATTTGTTATTCATTAAGGCAATGTGTTTTTCGGTATTCAATTTGAAGTTTAAATAATGTTTAAATATGTTATATTGTGGTAACATTGGCTTACACCGCATTTTATAAATAAATTGTTTTGCTACTATTAGTATGAAGTTTATTTGTTTTTTGTTTAGTTTTATGTTTACATCTCCAATTAAGGCATTTTGTTTATTTATTTGGAAGTTTATGTTTTTACTTTCAAAATAAGAGTTTATTTGGTTCCAGAAGATTTGTACATGGTGACATTCATAAAATAGATATTCTATTGTTTCAACCTAGCTGTTGCAAAATACACATAGGCTTGAATTAACTAATTTACATTTAAGGAGATATTTTTTGGTTGCAATAGTTCTAGTGATAATTTTATATTGGAAGTTTCTTAAGGTGACGTCGGTTATTGATATTACCGGTTGAACATAGATTTTTTTCCAATTTATGTCACCATCGTTTAACAAATTGTTCCATTTTGTTTCAGATTGTAATTGATCATTGTTTTCAATTTGTATATCATATAAGAATTTATTTATTTTCGTTTTATTGGCTATTCTTTCAACAAGTGAATCATTACTGTTATTGTATTTATTGAGTCTGTCTTTAGTTTCTCTCGAATAGGTATGGGTATGCTGTTTATTAATGCGGAGTATTTTAAAAAGTCTGTGTGTGGAATTTCATAAAGAAATTGTAATTGATCGAATGAATAAAATGAGTTGATTCTATAATCATATAATTGCTCTAAAAGTGTTATTCCCTTATCATACCATGTTTTATAGAAGAAGGTTTTCGAGTTTATATTTATTTCGGAATTATTCCATATAATCATTTTGCATGGTTGTATTTTGGTATTGTTTATTTTTTCAAATCTAGATTTGATAAGAGACCATGCTTCAATGATTTCGTTTAGAAATTCAGAGTCTGTAATCTTGCTATCATTTTGTTTTAAATTGCTATCAAATAATAGTTTTTGTCCATATTTTGACAATTTGATATCAAAGAATATTTTCCATTTGCTTTTATTTTTTTCATTTATATAGCGTTTTACCCAACTACATTTGATTGCATTTATGAATGAGTTTAATTCTGTTAATTTTAATCCGCCATTTTCATACGGTTGGTACAATGTTTGTTTCTTTATCTTGTCGGGCTTTCCATCCCATAAAAATTTAAATATTAGCGACTGTATGTAGTTAATTGTTTTTGCAGGTGGTTTTGGTAGGACAGTTAGAGAGTATATGAGTTTTGGGAGAGCAAATGTTTTAATTACTCTAATTTTACCCATTAATGTTAATTTACGATGTTGCCATTGTTTTAAACAATTCTCAAACTCCTTAATCTTTTTCTCTAGGTTTAGAATTGAATTTTTCAATTTATTATTTGTAAATGTAATGCCTAAGGTTGTTGCGTGCTCTGAGGTCCATTGGAATTTTTTATGTTCACAATATTTTATGGAAGTGTTTGTTAGAGACCCAATTCTTAGAACTGTTGATTTGGATATGTTGAGGTTTAGGCCTGATATACCCCCAAATTCATCTAAAGTATTAGTCAGCGCTTCGAATGATTTTTTTGATCCATCAATTGTAAAGGTTCTATCATCTGCAAAATAAGTTTGTTTAATTTCATGTTCATTTATCTGTATACCTGTTATGTCTGCATTCAGTTTGATATTGTTAGATAATATTTCTAAACAGATGATGAAAATAGAGGTTGATAACGGACAGCCTTGCCTGACACCTCTTTCTATGTTGAATTGTTCGGACAGGTGGCCATTGTTGATAAAAATGCTACATGTATTTGAGTAGAAAAGTTTAATCCACTTAGTTAGATATGTTCCAAAATTAAATCTTTCAAAACATTTGATTATAAAAAGTGACTAAGACTGTCAAAAGCCTTTTCGAAATCTGCGAAAAATACCAAACCAGGTTTATTTTTAGATTGGACGTATTCAATAACTTCAAATATTGTCCTGACATTTTCTCCGATGTATCTATTTTGCATAAATCCAGTTTGGTCACTGCTTATTATTGATGGTAGGATCTTTTTAATTCTATTTGCGATAACTTTAGTTGCAATTTTATAATCTATGTTTAACAGGGTGATTGGACGCCAATTTGAAATTTGATCAAGATCTTTATTTGGTTTGGGGATGAGTGTAATAATTCCTTGTCTTTGAAGTTGGGTTAGTGTTCCTATCTCAAAAGAATGGTTTAATGAATTTATTAAGTACTGACTGATATAGTTCCAGAATATTTTATAAAACTCTACACTCAATCCGTCTGAGCCTGGACTTTTATTGTTTTGCATTTCTTTAATCGCTAGTTTGCATTCATATTCTGTAATGAGCCCCTCACATGATTGCTTTTCTGTTTCATCAAGGGTGTTTATTGGTTTATCTAAGAATTCTTTCATTAGGTTCACATTTATTTGTTTTTTACTGTATAACTTGGTATAATAGTCAACTTCTGCATTAAGTATATCATCTTTGTTGGTTATTTCCTTACTATTGACTATTAATTTGTGTACAGCTTTTTTATGTGATCTATGTTTTTCTAAATTTGCAAAATATTGAGAATTTTTTTCGTTTTGTTCTACGTGAATAGCTTTTGATCTTAATATTTGTCCGTTTATTTTTTTATCGTTGATATGATCTAGTAATTTTTTTTTTCTGTTATCATAGCTGTAATGTTATCAACGGCATATTTGATGGTTTCATTTCTTATATTTCCCTTAATGACTTCCCACAGTGTATCGGGCGCGCATTTTTTGTTAATTTCTGCTGTTGATGTTATCGTATTTTGTATTTGTATCTGGTATTGATTTTCTAAAAGTAATGAATTGTTTATCTTAAAATATCTTTTTCCTTTTTGTGATGTTAATGTTTGTATTTCCAATTTGATAAGTGAGTGATCTGTTCTGTATGAAGTTTGGATGCATGTTTTTTTACGGATGTAGCCAGACTGTCAGAGATTAAAAAGTAGTCCAACCTGCAATGGATGGTCGGTTTTGTACTTGAATGCCAAGTAAATTGTGTTTTAGTGGGTGTTTGTTTCGCCAGATGTCGACAACATTACAGGTATTTATTATATTTAGTATTTTATTTCTACATTTTTTATAAGTTTTTTGGTTACCATTTTTCTTGTCTAAAGCATTATCTATTATTGTATTAAAGTCACCACCGATGATAAAATCTCTTTCGTTATTTTTAAGTAAGAATGACTCTAATTTATCAAATATAGTTACGTCGTCATTATTTGGACCATACACATTTACCAGAGTGATATTTTTGTCATTTATTTTGATATCAACTGCTATGAGTCTCCCAATTACAATTTCTCTTTTGTTACTGAAATCAATATCACAACTGGGGTGAGCTAAAATACATACGCCCTCACTGTTAGATTTTAAACCACTAAAAAAACATTTACCCTTCCAGTTCTGTTCCCAGATTGATGTGAAAGCTTTTGAAGAGTGAGTTTCTTGTAGGAAGTATATTTGGCTGTTCAGGTTTTTCAACCATTCAAATATCTTTGTTCTTTTGTCTACGTTACATAAACCTCTTACATTTAATGAGGTTATTTCTAAACTATCCATTTGATAAATTTAAAAAGTTGTATTCTTGTCCATCCCAGTTCCATGTGCTATCAAAGATACAATACAGATATTTCTGAATCAGGTAAGTTTGAATGTAGAAATTTCTTTTCTTCCCTGTACATGTGTACAATATTACCACTAGTGAAGACAAATTCTCCAAACAAAGAGAAACAGTAAAACAGAAAATTATATACAATATAAACAAGTATACCATTTGCTTAAATGGATTCGACATATTTATGACGGTCTTGTTTACTAGGGGTATGTTAACAGTAGATTGAGGCTAAGGTGGGGTCGTCTAAAATTTGATTTGTTACATGAAAAAAAACATTTAGAGAGAAATACTATGAGGAAAAATATTTCTGATGATATGAAAATAACATTTAGAGAGTAATGCTATGAAGAAACTATTTCCAATGATATGACAAAAAGACATTTAGAAGGTAATACAAATTGAAGAAAACTATTTCCAATGGTATGATAAAAAAATCATTTAAAAGGTAATGCTATGAAGTAACTATTTCTAATGATATGGAAATAACATTTGAGAGTAATGCTTTGAAGTAACTATTTCCAATGATATGACAATAACATTCAGAGAGTAATGCTATGAAGAAACTATTTCCAATGATATGACAAAAAGACATTTAGAAGGTAATACAAATTGAAGAGAACTATTTCCAATGGTATGACAAAAAATCATTTAGAAGGTAAAGCTATGAAGTAACTATTTCCAATGATATGGAAATAGCATTTAGAGTATAATGCTATGAAGTAACTATTTCCAATGATATAACAATAACATTTAGAGAGTAATGATATGAAGAAACTATTTCCAATGATATGACAAAAAGACATTTAGAAAGTAATACAAATTGAAGAAAACTATTTCCAATGGTATGACAAGAACATAATTTAGAAGGTAATGCTATGAAGTAACTATTTCCAATGGTATGAAAATAACATTTAGAGAGTAATACTATGAAGAAACTATTTCCAATGGTATGAAAATAACATTTAGAGAGTAATACTATGAAGAAACTATTTCCAATGGTATGAAAATATCATTTAGAGAGTAATGCTATGAAGAAACTATTTCCAATGGTATGAAAATAACATTTAGAGATAATACTATGAAGAAACTATTTCCAATGGTATGAAAATAACATTTAGAGAGTAATGCTATGAAGAAACTATTTCCAATGGTATGAAAATAACATTTAGAGAGTAATGCTATGAAGAAACTGTTTCCAATGGTATGAAAATAAGATTTAGAGAGTAATGCTACGAAGAAACTATTTCCAATGGTATGAAAATAACATTTAGAGAGTAATGTTATGAAGAAACTATTTCCTATGGTATGAAAATAACATTTAGAGAGTAATGCTATGAAGTAACTATTTCCAATGGTATAACAAAAAGGCATTAAGAAGGTAATGCTATGAAGAAACTATTTCCAATGATATGACAAAAAATCATTTAGAAGGTAATGCTATGAAGTAACTATTTCCAATGATATGACAAAAAACATTTAGAGAGTAATACTATGAAGTAACTATTTCCAATGATATGACAAAAAGGCATTTAGAAGGTAATGCTATAATTGTCGCAAGTGTCATGTACGCGGCAAAATAAACAAGAATGATGTCCCGACGCCTTTCGGCGGGGGGTAAAAGGAAACAAGATATTTTGACAAATATACAGACTAATTTGTATCTTGTATGGATGTAGGAACAGTAAATTGCCCTAAATACTATATACTAAATGGGCAAGGTTGTATTTATTTCAAGTATATGCAATTATTCGTACTCAGCAGTAATAATGCAAAATGCCATGTACTACTACTACTAAAAAAACACAAGCAATGACAAAACTCCGTATATATAATAACAAAACCTTTGTTTATAAGGATACCCTCCATTGAATCTTAGGTGTATGAAACTCGTGCGCATTCCTTCGGTCAACAAATATTTCATATTGTATACTGACGAGAAAAGGTTGCGCGACTTATGTCTCGACTGAGTTTATGATTATTTCCATGGTAGATTTAGCCAATAATTGTAATCTTGGTATTTGACTTCTAAAATATTTCCTTTCACATCTTGATAGAAGATCTTTCCATTAGTGGACCATGTTTGTTAATGCAGCCGGAGATCTTTTTCTTCACACTCATTAGAACTTTTTGATTTAGTGATGTCAAATCTTCATTTATAAATATGTTTGGGTTTTTCAGCAGACGTCTTTCCTTTAAAATTTTGCTTTTAACGTATCATACTATTATACTCACTCAACTAATTATATGTATACTGATTCACCATGTGTCCGACTTACATGAATACGTAACCGTACATGTTCAGTCTCTTTATAATCAATATTAAAACAAATTGTTACTTTAACACACGCTCCGACTTACATACATATGTAACCGTACATGTTCAGTCTCTATATAATTGATATTAAAACAAAGTGTTACTTTAACACACGCGCTGCTTATGAAATTCACAGTAAGATACGTACGCACCGTATGCATATTGACGCCAACGACAATAAGCCAACACGCAATGATAACACAATACAGCAGCCTTGATTGGTACATAGCTCAGCATATCAAACTAAAGTCATACGGCTGGTTTCGTTACAGTAATCCCACGTGAAATGCGATTAACATCGCTATAATTGCAGAAATGAATATTAATTAATGCAAAACGTACAAAATCACTGTTTCTATTTAATGTTATTGCAAGAAACAAACGCCAAGCGTTTGCGGAACGTTTTGAAGCCTGCATAACGTTTACGAACGAAAAATAAAAATAAAAAAAAGATCCGTGGCCGGCCTCGAACCCGCCACAAAAAGTCTGCCTGTCTCGAAAGCTTTCAATGTCCGACGCTTTAACCAACTGCGCCATTGCGGCACACTGTCTGACGAGAATCAGAACTTATATATCAAGGTGTTTGTGCACGTGTTCGATTGAGTAGTTTCAAATTACTGTAAACTTGGCAAGTTTTACGATAGCAGAAATTAATGTAAGAGACAAACATAGATATATGACCAAAACATTAATTTCCCTTGGTGTCCTATATGCTCGATGGGTGTGATTCCTATACGTCAGTGGGTTATTTCCCTTTGTCGATCGATGATGCACGTTTATACGTGTTTGTTACCTTCAGGGTGTGATAAAAAATTATCGCATATTACCAAGTTTAAATCTACTCGACTGAATGCAATCTGAGAATGTGAAACGAAGGAATGACATTTCAATGAAGTCGTCTTCTATCACACACCCAGGCTTATATAGTTCCTACCTAGCATGGGGCGTAGGGGGTGTTTGACACAAGACGGCCCCCAAATCAGTGGGACAGATCTCTCCGCACATGCTTACTTACATTCTTAATTTGTTAAGTTCGCAAATGTATGAAACACAATATCAATGCGGTGCCTGGTCTCCCTCATTCAATTTTGAATTGTTCTGCGATTAGTCGGCTCCAATATTCTCAGACTGATATTGTTTAAATAAAAGCAATTCGGTAATGCAAGCACATCAATGTACATGCACTAACATACTATTATACTTACTCAACTAATTATATGTATACTGATTCACCATGTGTCCGACTTACATGCATACGTAACCGTACATGTTCAGTCTCTTTATAATTGATATTAAAATAAATTGTTACTTTAACACACGCTCCGACTTACATACATATGTAACCGTACATGTTCAGTCTCTATATAATTGATATTAAAACAAATTGTTACTTTAACACACGCGCTGCTTATGAAATTCACAGTAAGATACGTACGCACCGTATGCATATTGACGCAAAAGACAATAAGCCAACACGCAATGATAACACAATACAGCAGCCTTGATTGGTACATAGCGCAGCATATCAAACTAAAGTCGTACGGCTGGTTTCGTTACAGTAATCCCACGTGAAAGGCGATTAACATCGCTATTATTGCAGAAATGAATATTAATTAATGCAAAACGTACAAAATACGCTTTTTCTATTTAATGTTATTGCAAGAAACAAACGCCAAGCGTTTGCGGAACGTTTTGAAGCCTGCATAACGCTAACGAACGAAAAATAAAAATAAGAAAAAGGTCCGTGGCCGGCGTAGAACCCGCCACAAAAAGTCTGCCTGTCTCGAAAGCTTTCAATGTCCGACGCTTTAACCGACTGCGCCATTGCGGTACACTGTCTGACGAGAATCGGAACTTATATATCAAGGTTTTTGTGCACGTGTTCGCTTGAGTAGTTTCAAATTACTGTAAACTTGGCAAGTTTTACGATAGCAGAAATTAATGTAAGAGACAAACATAGATATACAGTAAAACCCCGATTATTCGAATGTCGTTGGGCCCTGAAAAATCATTCGGATAATCCATGGTTTCGAATAATCCATTTCAGTCTGATGTACCGGTTGGAAACGATAAATTTCGTACTGTCTGTATATTGCAAGGGAGTTAACTCTCGTGTGCAAACATGACGTTACTTGAGTGATAATAAGAATAAAAAAAAATGTATAACAAATACTTATTATTGGTTTATCCTCGTTTTATGAATGTATAAATGAAACAATAATTCTTGTTCAATAAATGCCTGCGCATTTATGGATTATGCAGAACACAATCCGACACAATAATATGTCATTCTCACTTCACTTACTAACGATCGACTAGGCATCGCTATCGTCACATTCTCAAAAAATTAAAAGAATCGAAGACGTAATGTTTTTATGTTTGGAACATTTTTTTCACTAAATCATCATATTCTAGTTAGTTTTGTTTAATTGTGTTCAAATCAGTTTTTAAATTTTGAAAGGCGCTGAAATGCAAATAATTGCATACAGATCACCAGGTACGTGCACGCATTAACTTATTATACCCGAGATCATAGTGAAATAGTCGTCGCGATTTGTATAAAATCGTAACAAACTATATGATCAACTTAACGATAATTAAACTGTTAACACGCTTCGTGTATGAATTGATGTTACACATTGTTTGTCACACGACATTTGATTCTCAATCGGCCATTGTTATCAATTGACGATTTCGAATAATAGGTGTGAAAATACGCGTATTCGTAACTTTTGGGACCAAATAATGTATTCGGATTACACCAGGTATTCGTAAAATCCGATTCGTATAACCGGGGTTCGTTGCAGTTGAAATATATAGAGACGTAATCGGGACCGCAGATTTTATTCGGATAATACCGGGTATTCGGATAATCGGTGTTCGGATAATCGAGGTTTTACTGTATGACCAAAACATTCATTTCCCTTGGTGTCCTATATGCTCGATGGGTGTGATTCCTATACGTCAGTGGGTTATTTCCCTTTGTCGATCGATGATGTACGTTTATGCGTGTTTGTTATCTTCAGGGTGTGATACAAAATTATCGCATATTACCAAGTTTAAATCTACTCGACTGAATGCAATCTGAGAATGTGAAACGAAGGAATGACATTTCAATGAAGTCGTCTTCTATCACACACCCAGGCTTATATAGTTCCTACCTAGCATGGAGCGTAGGGGGTGTATGACAGAAGACGGCCCCCAAATCAGTGGGATAGATCTCTCCGCACATGCTTACTTACATTCTTAATTTCTTAAGTTCGCAAATGTATGAAACACAATTTCAATGCAGTGCCTGGTCTCCCTCATTCAATTTTGAATTGTTCTGCGATTAGTCGGTTCCAATATTCTCAAACTGATAGTTTTTAAATAAAAGCAATTCGGTAATGCAAGCACATCAATGTACATGTACTAACATACTATTATACTTACTCAACTAATTATATGTATAATGATTCACCATGTGTCCGATTTACATGCATACGTAACCGTACCAATCAGTCTCTTTATAATCAATATTAAAACAAAGTGTTACTTTAACACACGCGCTGCTTATGAAATTCACAGTAAGATACGTACGTATCATATGCATATTGACGCCAACGACAATAAGCCAACACGCAATGATAACACAATACAGCAGCCTTGATTGGTACATAGCGCAACATATCAAACTAAAGTCATACGGCTGGTTTCGTTACAGTAATCCCACGTGAAATGCGATTAACTTCGCTATTATTGCAGAAATGATTATTAATTAATGCAAAACGTACAAAATACGCTGTTTATATTTAATGTTATTGCAAGAAACAAACGCCAAGCGTTTGCGGAACGTTTTGAAGCCTGCGTTACGCTTACGAACGTAAAAAAAACAACAAAAAAAAGATCCGTGGCCGGCCTCGAACCCGCCACAAAAAGGTCTGCCTGTCTCGAAAGCTTTCAATGTCCGACGCTTTAACCGACTGCGCCATTGCGGCACACTGTCTGACGAGAATCGGAACTTATATATCAAGGTGTTTGTGCACGTGTTCGCTTGAGTAGTTTCAAATTACTGTAAACTTGGCAAGTTTTACGATAGCAGAAATTAATGTAAGAGACAAACATAGATATATGACCAAAACATCAATTTCCCTTGGTGTCCTATATGCTCGATGGGTGCGATTCCTATGCGTCAGTGGGTTATTTCCCTTTGTCGATCGATGATGCACGTTTATGCGTGTTTGTTACCTTCAGGGTGTGATAAAAAATTATCGCATATTACCAAGTTTAAATCTACTCGACTGAATGCAATCTGAGAATGTGAAACGAAGGAATGACATTTCAATGAAGTCGTCTTCTATCACACACCCAGGCTTATATAGTTCCTACCTAGCATGGGGCGTAGGGGGTGTTTGACACAATACGGCCCCCAAATCAGTGGGATAGATCTCTCCGCACATGCTTACTTACATTCTTAATTTGTTAAGTTCGCAAATATATGAAGCACAATTTCAATGCGGTGCCTGGTCTCCCTCGTTCAATTTGGAATTGTTCTGCGATTAGTCGGTTCCACTATTCTCAGACTGATAGTTTTTAAATAAATGCAATTCGGTAATGCAAGCACATCAATGTAAATGCACTAACATACTATTATACTTACTCAACTAATTATATGTATACTGATTCACCATGTGTCCGACTTACATACATACGTAACCGTACATGTTCAGTCTCTTTATAATTGATATTAAAATAAATTGTTACTTTAACACACGCTCCGACTTACATACATATGTAACCGTACATGTTCAGTCTCTATATAATTGGTATTAAAACAAATTGTTACTTTAACACACGCGCTGCTTATGAAATTCACAGTAAGATACGTACGTACCATATGCATATTGACGCCAACGACAATAACCCAACACGCAATGATAACACAATACAGCAGCCTTGATTGGTACATAGCGCAACATATCAAACTAAAGTCATACGGCTGGTTTCGTTACAGTAACCCCACGTGAAATGCGATTAACATCGCTATTATTGCAGAAATGAATATTAATTAATGCAAAACGTACAAAATACGCTTTTTCTATTTAATTTAATTGCAAGAAACAAACGCCAAGCGTTTGCGGAACGTTTTGAAGCCTGCATAACGCTAACGAACGAAAAATAAAAATAAAGATCCGTGGCCGGCCTCGAACCCGCCACAAAAAGTCTGCCTGTCTCAAAAGCTTTCAATGTCCGACGCTTTAACCGACTGCGCCATTGCGGCGCATTGTCTGACCAGAATCGGAACTTATATATCAAGGTGTTTGTGCACGTGTTCGCTTGAGTAGTTTCAAATTACTGTAAACTTGGCAAGTTTTACGATAGCAGAAATTAATATAAGAGACAAACATAGATATATGACCAAAACATCCTTTTCCCTTGGTGTCCTATATGCTCGATGAGTGCGTTTCCTATACGTAAGTGGGTTATTTCCCTTTGTCGATCTATGATGCACGTTTATGCGTGTTCGTTACCTTCAGGCTGTGATAAAAAATTATCGCATATTACCAAGTTTAAATCTACCCGACTGAATGCAATCTGAGAATGTGAAACGAAGGAATGACATTTAAATGAAGTCGTCTTCTTTCACACACCCACGCTTATATAGTTCCTACCTAGCATGGGGCGTAGGGGGTGTTTGACACAAGACGGCCCCCAAATCAGTGGGACAGATCTCTCTGCACAGGCTTGCTTACATTCTTAATTTGTTAAGTTCGCAAATATAAGAAACACAATTTCAATGCGGTGCCTGGTCTCCCTCATTCAATTTGGAATTGTTCTGCGATTAGTCGGTTCCACTATTCTCAGACTGATAGTTTTTAAATAAATGCAATTCGGTAATGCAAGCACATCAATGTACATGCACTAACATACTATTATACTTACTCAACTAATTATATGTACATGTATACTGATTCACCATGTGTCCGACTTACATACATACGTAACCGTACATGTTCAGTCTCTTTATAATTGATATTAAAATAAATTGTTACTTTAACACACGCTCCGACTTACATACATATGTAACCGTACATGTTCAGTCTCTATATAATTGATATTAAAACAAATTGTTACTTTAACACACGCGCTGCTTATGAAATTCACAGTAAGATACGTACGTACCATATGCATATTGACGCCAACGACAATAACTCAACACGCAATGATAACACAATACAGCAGCCTTGATTGGTACATAGCGCAACATATCAAACTAAAGTCATACGGCTGGTTTCGTTACAGTAACCCCACGTGAAATGCGATTAACATCGCTATTATTGCAGAAATGAATATTAATTAATGCAAAACGTACAAAATACGCTTTTTCTATTTAATTTAATTGCAAGAAACAAACGCCAAGCGTTTGCGGAACGTTTTGAAGCCTGCATAACGCTAACGAACGAAAAATAAAAATAAAAAAAAAGATCCGTGGCCGGCCTCGAACCCGCCACAAAAAGTCTGCCTGTCTGGAAAGCTTTCAATGTACGACGCTTTAACCGACTGCGCCATTGCGGCACATTCTCTCACGAGAATCTGAACTTATATATCAAGGTGTTTGTGCACGTGTTCACTTGAGTAGTTTCAAATTACTGTAAACTTGGCAAGTTTTACGATAGCAGAAATTAATATAAGAGACAAACATAGATATATGACCAAAACATCCTTTTCCCTTGGTGTCCTATATGCTCGATGGGTGCGTTTCCTATACGTAAGTGGGTTATTTCCCTTTGTCGATCGATGATGCACGTTTATGCGTGTTCGTTACCTTCAGGCTGTGATAAAAAATTATCGCATATTACCAAGTTTAAATCTACTCGACTGAATGCAATCTGAGAATGTGAAACGAAGGAATGACATTTCAATGAATTCGTCTTCTTTCACACACCCACGCTTATATAGTTCCTACCTAGCATGGGGCGTAGGCGGTGTTTGACACAAGACGGCCCCCAAATTAGTGGGACAGATCTCTCCGCACATGCTTACTTACATTCTTAATTTGTTAAGTTCGCAAATATATGAAACACAATTTCAATGCGGTGCCTGGTCTCCCTCATTCAATTTGGAATTGTTCTGCGATTAGTCGGTTCCACTATTCTCAGACTGATAGTTTTTAAATAAATGCAATTCGGTAATGCAAGCACATCAATGTACATGCACTAACATACTATTATACTTACTCAACTAATTATATGTATACTGATTCACCATGTGTCCGACTTACATACATACGTAACCGTACATGTTCAGTCTCTTTATAATTGATATTAAAATAAATTGTTACTTTAACACACGCTCCGACTTACATACATATGTAACCGTACATGTTCAGTCTATATATAATTGGTATTAAAACAAATTGTTACTTTAACACACGCGCTGCTTATGAAATTCACAGTAAGATACGTACGTACCATATGCATATTGACGCCAACGACAATAACCCAACACGCAATGATAACACAATACAGCAGCCTTGATTGGTACATAGCGCAACATATCAAACTAAAGTCATACGGCTGGTTTCGTTACAGTAACCCCACGTGAAATGCGATTAACATCGCTATTATTGCAGAAATGAATATTAATTAATGCAAAACGTACAAAATACGCTTTTTCTATTTAATTTAATTGCAAGAAACAAACGCCAAGCGTTTGCGGAACGTTTTGAAGCCTACATAACGCTAACGAACGAAAAATAAAAATAAAAATAAAGATCCGTGGCCGGCCTCGAACCCGCCACCAAAAGTCTGCCTGTCTCAAAAGCTTTCAATGTCCGACGCTTTAACCGACTGCGCCATTGAGGCGCATTGTCTGACCAGAATCGGAACTTATATATCAAGGTGTTTTTGCACGTGTTCGCTTGAGTAGTTTCAAATTACTGTAAACTTGGCAAGTTTTACGATAGCAGAAATTAATATAAGAGACAAACATAGATATATGACCAAAACATCCTTTTCCCTTGGTGTCCTATATGCTCGATGGGTGTGTTTCCTATACGTAAGTGGGTTATTTCCCTTTGTCGATCGATGATGCACGTTTATGCGTGTTCGTTACCTTCAGGCTGTGATAAAAAATTATCGCATATTACCAAGTTTAAATCTACTCGACTGAATGCAATCTGAGAATGTGAAACGAAGGAATGACATTTCAATGAAGTCGTCTTCTTTCACACACCCACGCTTATATAGTTCCTACCTAGCATGGGGCGTAGGGGGTGTTTGACACAAGACGGCCCCCAAATCAGTGGGACAGATCTCTCTGCACAGGCTTACTTACATTCTTAATTTGTTAAGTTCGCAAATATATGAAACACAATTTCAATGCGGTGCCTGGTCTCCCTCATTCAATTTGGAATTGTTCTGCGATTAGTCGGTTCCACTATTCTCAGACTGATAGTTTTTAAATAAATGCAATTCGGTAATGCAAGCACATCAATGTACATGCACTAACATACTATTATACTTACTCAACTAATTATATGTACATGTATACTGATTCACCATGTGTCCGACTTACATACATACGTAACCGTACATGTTCAGTCTCTTTATAATTGATATTAAAATAAATTGTTACTTTAACATACGCTCCGACTTACATACATATGTAACCGTACATGTTCAGTCTCTATATAATTGATATTAAAACAAATTGTTACTTTAACACACGCGCTGCTTATGAAATTCACAGTAAGATACGTACGTACCATATGCATATTGACGCCAACGACAATAACCCAACACGCAATGATAACACAATACAGCAGCCTTGATTGGTACATAGCGCAACATATCAAACTAAAGTCATACGGCTGGTTTCGTTACAGTAACCCCACGTGAAATGCGATTAACATCGCTATTATTGCAGAAATGAATATTGATTAATGCAAAACGTACAAAATACGCTTTTTCTATTTAATTTAATTGCAAGAAACAAACGCCAAGCGTTTGCGGAACGTTTTGAAGCCTGCATAACGCTAACGAACGAAAAATAAAAATAAAAAAAAGGTCCGTGGCCGGCCTCGAACCCGCCACAAAAAGTCTGCCTGTCTCGAAAGCTTTCAATGTCCGACGCTTTAACCGACTGCGCCATTGCGGCACATTGTCTGACGAGAATCGGAACTTATATATCAAGGTGTTTGTGCACGTGTTCGCTTGAGTAGTTTCAAATTACTGTAAACTTGGCAAGTTTTACGATAGCAGAAATTAATATAAGAGACAAACATAGATATATGACCAAAACATCCTTTTCCCTTGGTGTCCTATATGCTCGATGGGTGCGTTTCCTATACGTAAGTGGGTTATTTCCCTTTGTCGATCGATGATGCACGTTTATGCGTGTTCGTTACCTTCAGGGTGTGATAAAAAATTATCGCATATTACCAAGTTTAAATCTACTCGACTGAATGCAATCTGAGAATGTGAAACGAAGGAATGACATTTCAATGAAGTCGTCTTCTTTCACACACCAACGCTTATATAGTTCCTACCTAGCATGGGGCGTAGGGGGTGTTTGACACAAGACGGCCCCCAAATCAGTGGGACAGATCTCTCCGCACATGCTTACTTACATTCTTAATTTGTTAAGTTCGCAAATATATGAAACACAATTTCAATGCGGTGCCTGGTCTCCCTCATACAATTTGGAATTGTTCTGCGATTAGTCGGTTCCACTATTCTCAGACTGATAGTTTTTAAATAAATGCAATGCGGTAATGCAAGCGCATCAATGTACATGCACTAACATACTATTATACTTACTCAACTAATTATATGTATAATGATTCACCATGTGTCCGACTTACATACATACGTAACCGTACATGTTCAGTCTCTTTATAATTGATATTAAAATAAATTGTTACTTTAACACACGCTCCGACTTAAATACATATGTAACCGTACATGTTCAGTCTCTATATAATTGATATTAAAACAAATTGTTACTTTAACACACGCGCTGCTTATGAAATTCACAGTAAGATACGTACGTACCATATGCATATTGACGCCAACGACAATAACCCAACACGCAATGATAACACAATACAGCAGCCTTGATTGGTACATAGCGCAACATATTAAACTAAAGTCATACGGCTGGTTTCGTTACAGTAACCCCACGTGAAATGCGATTAACATCGCTATTATTGCAGAAATGAATATTAATTAATGCAAAACGTACAAAATACGCTTTTTCTATTTAATTTAATTGCAAGAAACAAACGCCAAGCGTTTGCGGAACGTTTTGAAGCCTGCATAACGCTAACGAACGAAAAATAAAAATAAAAAAAAGATCCGTGGCCGGCCTCGAACCCGCCACAAAAAGTCTGCCTGTCTCGAAAGCTTTCAATGTCCGACGCTTTAACCGACTGCGCCATTGCGGCACATTGTCTGACGAGAATCTGAACTTATATATCAAGGTGTTTGTGTACGTGTTCGCTTGAGTAGTTTCAAATTACTGTAAACTTGGCAAGTTTTACGATAGCAGAAATTAATATAAGAGACAAACATAGATATATGACCAAAACATCCTTTTCCCTTGGTGTCCTATATGCTCGATGGGTGCGTTTCCTATACGTAAGTGGGTTATTTCCCTTTGTCGATCGATGATGCACGTTTATGCGTGTTCGTTACCTTCAGGCTGTGATAAAAAATTATCGCATATTACCAAGTTTAAATCTACTCGACTGAATGCAATCTGAGAATGTGAAACGAAGGAATGACATTTCAATGAAGTCGTCTTCTTTCACACACCCACGCTTATATAGTTCCTACCTAGCATGGGTCGTAGGGGGTGTTTGACACAAGACGGCCCCCAAATCAGTGGGACAGATCTCTCTGCACAGGCTTACTTACATTCTTAATTTGTTAAGTTCGCAAATATATGAAACACAATTTCAATGCGGTGCCTGGTCTCCCTCATTCAATTTGGAATTGTTCTGCGATTAGTCGGTTCCACTATTCTCAGACTGATAGTTTTTAAATAAATGCAATTCGGTAATGCAAGCACATCAATGTACATGCACTAACATACTATTATACTTACTCAACTAATTATATGTACATGTATACTGATTCACCATGTGTCCGACTTACATACATACGTAACCGTACATGTTCAGTCTCTTTATAATTGATATTAAAATAAATTGTTACTTTAACATACGCTCCGACTTACATACATATGTAACCGTACATGTTCAGTCTCTATATAATTGATATTAAAACAAATTGTTACTTTAACACACGCGCTGCTTATGAAATTCACAGTAAGATACGTACGTACCATATGCATATTGACGCCAACGACAATAACCCAACACGCAATGATAACACAATACAGCAGCCTTGATTGGTACATAGCGCAACATATCAAACTAAAGTCATACGGCTGGTTTCGTTACAGTAACCCCACGTGAAATGCGATTAACATCGCTATTATTGCAGAAATGAATATTAATTAATGCAAAACGTACAAAATACGCTGTTTCTATTTAATTTAATTGCAAGAAACAAACGCCAAGCGTTTGCGGAACGTTTTGAAGCCTGCATAACGCTAACGAACGAAAAATAAAAATAAAAAAAAGGTCCGTGGCCGGCCTCGAACCCGCCATAAAAAGTCTGCCTGTCTCGAAAGCTTTCAATGTCCGACGCTTTAACCGACTGCGCCATTGCGGCACATTGTCTGACGAGAATCGGAACTTATATATCAAGGTGTTTGTGCACGTGTTCGCTTGAGTAGTTTCAAATTACTGTAAACTTGGCAAGTTTTACGATAGCAGAAATTAATATAAGAGACAAACATAGATATATGACCAAAACATCCTTTTCCCTTGGTGTCCTATATGCTCGATGGGTGCGTTTCCTATACGTAAGTGGGTTATTTCCCTTTGTCGATCGATGATGCACGTTTATGCGTGTTCGTTACCTTCAGGGTGTGATAAAAAATTATCGCATATTACCAAGTTTAAATCTACTCGACTGAATGCAATCTGAGAATGTGAAACGAAGGAATGACATTTCAATGAAATCGTCTTCTTTCACACACCCACGCTTATATAGTTCCTACCTAGCATGGGGCGTAGGGGGTGTTTGACACAAGACGGCCCCCAAATCAGTGGGACAGATCTCTCCGCACATGCTTACTTACATTCTTAATTTGTTAAGTTCGCAAATATATGAAACACAATTTCAATGCGGTGCCTGGTCTCCCTCATTCAATTTGGAATTGTTCTGCGATTAGTCGGTTCCACTATTCTCAGACTGATAGTTTTTAAATAAATTCAATTCGGTAATGCAAGCACATCAATGTACATGCACTAACATACTATTATACTTACTCAACTAATTATATGTATACTGATTCACCATGTGTCCGACTTACATACATACGTAACCGTACATGTTCAGTCTCTTTATAATTGATATTAAAATAAATTGTTACTTTAACACACGCTCCGACTTACATACATATGTAACCGTACATGTTCAGTCTCTATATAATTGATATTAAAACAAATTGTTACTTTAACACACGCGCTGCTTATGAAATTCACAGTAAGATACGTACGTACCATATGCATATTGACGCCAACGACAATAACCCAACACGCAATGATAACACAATACAGCAGCCTTGATTGGTACATAGCGCAACATATCAAACTAAAGTCATACGGCTGGTTTCGTTACAGTAACCCAACGTGAAATGTGATTAACATCGCTATTATTGCAGAAATGAATATTAATTAATGCAAAACGTACAAAATACGCTTTTTCTATTTAATTTAATTGCAAGAAACAAACGCCAAGCGTTTGCGGAACGTTTTGAAGCCTGCATAACGCTAACGAACGAAAAATAAAAATAAAAAAAAGATCCGTGGCCGGCCTCGAACCCGCCACAAAAAGTCTGCCTGTCTCGAAAGCTTTCAATATCCGACGCTTTAACCGACTGCGCCATTGCGGCACATTGTCTGACGAGGATCGGAACTTATATATCGAGGTGTTTGTGCACGTGTTCGCTTGAGTAGTTTCAAATTACTGTAACCTTGGCAAGTTTTACGATAGCAGAAATTAATATAAGAGACAAACATAGATATATGACCAAAACATCCTTTTCCCTTGGTGTCCTATATGCTCGATGGGTGCGTTTCCTATACGTAAGTGGGTTATTTCCCTTTGTCGATCGATGATGCACGTTTATGCGTGTTCGTTACCTTCAGGGTGTGATAAAAAATTATCGCATATTACCAAGTTTAAATCTACTCGACTGAATGCAATCTGAGAATGTGAAACGAAGGAATGACATTTCAATGAAGTCGTCTTCTTTCACACACCCACGCTTATATAGTTCCTACCTAGCATGGGGCGTAGGGGGTGTTTGACACAAGACGGCCCCCAAATCAGTGGGACAGATCTCTCCGCACATGCTTACTTACATTCTTAATTTGTTAAGTTCGCAAATATATGAAACACAATTTCAATGCGGTGCCTGGTCTCCCTCATTCAATTTGGAATTGTTCTGCGATTAGTCGGTTCCACTATTCTCAGACTGATAGTTTTTAAATAAATGCAATTCGGTAATGCAAGCACATCAATGTACATGCACTAACATACTATTATACTTACTCAACTAATTATATGTATACTGATTCACCATGTGTCCGACTTACATACATACGTAACCGTACATGTTCAGTCTCTTTATAATTGATATTAAAATAAATTGTTACTTTAACACACGCTCCGACTTACATACATATGTAACCGTACATGTTCAGTCTCTATATAATTGATATTAAAACAAAGTGTTACTTTAACACACGCGCTGCTTATGAAATTCACAGTAAGATACGTACGTACCATATGCATATTGACGCCAACGACAATAACCCAACACGCAATGATAACACAATACAGCAGCCTTGATTGGTACATAGCGCAACATATCAAACTAAAGTCATACGGCTGGTTTCGTTACAGTAATCCCACGTGAAATGTGATTAACATCGCTATTATTGCAGAAATGAATATTGATTAATGCAAAACGTACAAAATACGCTTTTTCTATTTAATTTAATTGCAAGAAACAAACGCCAAGCGTTTGCGGAACGTTTTGAAGCCTGCATAACGCTAACGAACGAAAAATAAAAATAAAAAAAAAGATCCGTGGCCGGCCTCGAACCCGCCACAAAAAGTCTGCCTGTCTCGAAAGCTTTCAATATCCGACGCTTTAACCGACTGCGCCATTGCGGCACATTGTCTGACGAGAATCGGAACTTATATATCGAGGTGTTTGTGCACGTGTTCGCTTGAGTAGTTTCAAATTACTGTAAACTTGGCAAGTTTTACGATAGCAGAAATTAATATAAGAGACAAACATAGATATATGACCAAAACATCCTTTTCCCTTGGTGTCCTATATGCTCGATGGGTGCGTTTCCTATACGTAAGTGGGTTATTTCCCTTTGTCGATCGATGATGCACATTTATGCGTGTTCGTTACCTTCAGGGTGTGATAAAAAATTATCGCATATTACCAAGTTTAAATCTACTCGACTGAATGCAATCTGAGAATGTGAAACGAAGGAATGACATTTCAATGAAGTCGTCTTCTTTCACACACCCACGCTTATATAGTTCCTACCTAGCATGGGGCGTAGGGGGTGTTTGACACAAGACGGCCCCCAAATCAGTGGGACAGATCTCTCCGCACATGCTTACTTACATTCTTAATTTGTTTAGTTCGCAAATATATGAAACACAATTTCAATGCGGTGCCTGGTCTCCCTCATTCAATTTGGAATTGTTCTGCGATTAGTCGGTTCAACTATTCTCAGACTGATAGTTTTTAAATAAATGCAATTCGGTAATGCAAGCACATCAATGTACATGCACTAACATACTGTTATACTTACTCAACTAATTATATGTATACTGATTCACCATGTGTCCGACTTACATACATACGTAACCGTACATGTTCAGTCTCTTTATAATTGATATTAAAATAAATTGTTACTTTAACACACGCTCCGACTTACATACATATGTAACCGTACATGTTCAGTCTCTATATAATTGATATTAAAACAAATTGTTACTTTAACACACGCGCTGCTTATGAAATTCACAGTAAGATACGTACGTACCATATGCATATTGACGCCAACGACAATAACCCAACACGCAATCATAACACAATACAGCAGCCTTGATTGGTACATAGCGCAACATATCAAACTAAAGTCATACGGCTGGTTTCGTTACAGTAATCCCACGTGAAATGCGATTAACATCGCTATTATTGCAGAAATGAATATTGATTAATGCAAAACGTACAAAATACGCTTTTTCTATTTGATTTAATTGCAAGAAACAAACGCCAAGCGTTTGCGGAACGTTTTGAAGCCTGCATAACGCTAACGAACGAAAAATAAAAATAAAAAAAAAGATCCGTGGCCGGCCTCGAACCCGCCACAAAAAGTCTGCCTGTCTCGAAAGCTTTCAATATCCGACGCTTTAACCGACTGCGCCATTGCGGCACATTGTCTGACGAGGATCGGAACTTATATATCGAGGTGTTTGTGCACGTGTTCGCTTGAGTAGTTTCAAATTACTGTAACCTTGGCAAGTTTTACGATAGCAGAAATTAATATAAGAGACAAACATAGATATATGACCAAAACATCCTTTTCCCTTGGTGTCCTATATGCTCGATGGGTGCGTTTCCTATACGTAAGTGGGTTATTTCCCTTTGTCGATCGATGATGCACGTTTATGCGTGTTCGTTACCTTCAGGGTGTGATAAAAAATTATCGCATATTACCAAGTTTAAATCTACTCGACTGAATGCAATCTGAGAATGTGAAACGAAGGAATGACATTTCAATGAAGTCGTCTTCTTTCACACACCCACGCTTATATAGTTCCTACCTAGCATGGGGCGTAGGGGGTGTTTGACACAAGACGGCCCCCAAATCAGTGGGACAGATCTCTCCGCACATGCTTACTTACATTCTTAATTTGTTAAGTTCGCAAATATATGAAACACAATTTCAATGCGGTGCCTGGTCTCCCTCATTCAATTTGGAATTGTTCTGCGATTAGTCGGTTCCACTATTCTCAGACTGATAGTTTTTAAATAAATGCAATTCGGTAATGCAAGCACATCAATGTACATGCACTAACATACTATTATACTTACTCAACTAATTATATGTATACTGATTCACCATGTGTCCGACTTACATACATACGTAACCGTACATGTTCAGTCTCTTTATAATTGATATTAAAATAAATTGTTACTTTAACACACGCTCCGACTTACATACATATGTAACCGTACATGTTCAGTCTCTATATAATTGATATTAAAACAAAGTGTTACTTTAACACACGCGCTGCTTATGAAATTCACAGTAAGATACGTACGTACCATATGCATATTGACGCAAACGACAATAACCCAACACGCAATCATAACACAATACAGCAGCCTTGATTGGTACATAGCGCAACATATCAAACTAAAGTCATACGGCTGGTTTCGTTACAATAATCCCACGTGAAATGCGATTAACATCGCTATTATTGCAGAAATGAATATTGATTAATGCAAAACGTACAAAATACGCTTTTTCTATTTGATTTAATTGCAAGAAACAAACGCCAAGCGTTTGCGGAACGTTTTGAAGCCTGCATAACGCTAACGAACGAAAAATAAAAAAAAAGATCCGTGGCCGGCCTCGAACCCGCCACAAAAAGTCTGCCTGTCTCGAAAGCTTTCAATATCCGACGTTTTAACCGACTGCGCCATTGCGGCACATTGTCTGACGAGGATCGGAACTTATATATCGAGGTGTTTGTGCACGTGTTCGCTTGAGTAGTTTCAAATTACTGTAACCTTGGCAAGTTTTACGATAGCAGAAATTAATATAAGAGACAAACATAGATATATGACCAAAACATCCTTTTCCCTTGGTGTCCTATATGCTCGATGGGTGCGTTTCCTATACGTAAGTGGGTTATTTCCCTTTGTCGATCGATGATGCACGTTTATGCGTGTTCGTTACCTTCAGGGTGTGATAAAAAATTATCGCATATTACCAAGTTTAAATCTACTCGACTGAATGCAATCTGAGAATGTGAAACGAAGGAATGACATTTCAATGAAGTCGTCTTCTTTCACACACCCACGCTTATATAGTTCCTACCTAGCATGGGGCGTAGGGGGTGTTTGACACAAGACGGCCCCCAAATCAGTGGGACAGATCTCTCCGCACATGCTTACTTACATTCTTAATTTGTTAAGTTCGCAAATATATGAAACACAATTTCAATGCGGTGCCTGGTCTCCCTCATTCAATTTGGAATTGTTCTGCGATTAGTCGGTTCCACTATTCTCAGACTGATAGTTTTTAAATAAATGCAATTCGGTAATGCAAGCACATCAATGTACATGCACTAACATACTGTTATACTTACTCAACTAATTATATGTATACTGATTCACCATGTGTCCGACTTACATACATACGTAACCGTACATGTTCAGTCTCTTTATAATTGATATTAAAATAAATTGTTACTTTAACACACGCTCCGACTTACATACATATGTAACCGTACATGTTCAGTCTCTATATAATTGATATTAAAACAAATTGTTACTTTAACACACGCGCTGCTTATGAAATTCACAGTAAGATACGTACGTACCATATGCATATTGACGCCAACGACAATAACCCAACACGCAATGATAACACAATACAGCAGCCTTGATTGGTACATAGCGCAACATATCAAACTAAAGTCATACGGCTGGTTTCGTTACAGTAACCCCACGTGAAATGCGATTAACATCGCTATTATTGCAGAAATGAATATTGATTAATGCAAAACGTACAAAATACGCTTTTTCTATTTGATTTAATTGCAAGAAACAAACGCCAAGCGTTTGCGGAACGTTTTGAAGCCTGCATAACGCTAACGAACGAAAAATAAAAATAAAAAAAAAGATCCGTGGCCGGCCTCGAACCCGCCACAAAAAGTCTGCGTGTCTCGAAAGCTTTCAATATCCGACGCTTTAACCGACTGCGCCATTGCGGCACATTGTCTGACGAGAATCGGAACTTATATATCGAGGTGTTTGTGCACGTGTTCGCTTGAGTAGTTTCAAATTACTGTAACCTTGGCAAGTTTTACGATAGCAGAAATTAATATAAGAGACAAACATAGATATATGACCAAAACATCCTTTTCCCTTGGTGTCCTATATGCTCGATGGGTGCGTTTCCTATACGTAAGTGGGTTATTTCCCTTTGTCGATCGATGATGCACGTTTATGCGTGTTCGTTACCTTCAGGGTGTGATAAAAAATTATCGCATATTACCAAGTTTAAATCTACTCGACTGAATGCAATCTGAGAATGTGAAACGAAGGAATGACATTTCAATGAAGTCGTCTTCTTTCACACACCCACGCTTATATAGTTCCTACCTAGCATGGGGCGTAGGGGGTGTTTGACACAAGACGGCCCCCAAATCAGTGGGACAGATCTCTCCGCACATGCTTACTTACATTCTTAATTTGTTAAGTTCGCAAATATATGAAACACAATTTCAATGCGGTGCCTGGTCTCCCTCATTCAATTTGGAATTGTTCTGCGATTAGTCGGTTCCACTATTCTCAGACTGATAGTTTTAAATAAATGCAATTCGGTAATGCAAGCACATCAATGTACATGCACTAACATACTATTATACTTACTCAACTAATTATATGTATACTGATTCACCATGTGTCCGACTTACATACATATGTAACCGTACATGTTCAGTCTCTATATAATTGATATTAAAACAAAGTGTTACTTTAACACACGCGCTGCTTATGAAATTCACAGTAAGATAAGTACGTACCATATGCATATTGACGCCAACGACAGTAACCCAACACGGAATGATAACACAATACAGCAGCCTTGATTGGTACATAGCGCAACATATCAAACTAAAGTCATACGGCTGGTTTCGTTACAGTAACCCCACGTGAAATGCGATTAACATCGCTATTATTGCAGAAATGAATATTAATTAATGCAAAACGTACAAAATACGCTTTTTCTATTTAATTTAATTGCAAGAAACAAACGCCAAGCGTTTGCGGAACGTTTTGAAGCCTGCATAACGCTAACGAACGAAAAATAAAAATAAAAAAAAAGATCCGTGGCCGGCCTCGAACCCGCCACAAAAAGTCTGCCTGTCTCGAAAGCTTTCAATATCCGACGCTTTAACCGACTGCGCCATTGCGGCACATTGTCTGACGAGAATCGGAACTTATATATCGAGGTGTTTGTGCACGTGTTCGCTTGAGTAGTTTCAAATTACTGTAAACTTGGCAAGTTTTACGATAGCAGAAATTAATATAAGAGACAAACATAGATATATGACCAAAACATCCTTTTCCCTTGGTGTCCTATATGCTCGATGGGTGCGTTTCCTATACGTAAGTGGGTTATTTGCCTTTGTCGATCGATGATGCACATTTATGCGTGTTCGTTACCTTCAGGGTGTGATAAAAAATTATCGCATATTACCAAGTTTAAATCTACTCGACTGAATGCAATCTGAGAATGTGAAACGAAGGAATGACATTTCAATGAAGTCGTCTTCTTTCACACACCCACGCTTATATAGTTCCTACCTAGCATGGGGCGTAGGGGGTGTTTGACACAAGACGGCCCCCAAATCAGTGGGACAGATCTCTCCGCACATGCTTACTTACATTCTTAATTTGTTTAGTTCGCAAATATATGAAACACAATTTCAATGCGGTGCCTGGTCTCCCTCATTCAATTTGGAATTGATCTGCGATTAGTCGGTTCCACTATTCTCAGACTGATAGTTTTTAAATAAATGCAATTCGGTAATGCAAGCACATCAATGTACATGCACTAACATACTGTTATACTTACTCAACTAATTATATGTATACTGATTCACCATGTGTCCGACTTACATACATACGTAACCGTACATGTTCAGTCTCTTTATAATTGATATTAAAATAAATTGTTACTTTAACACACGCTCCGACTTACATACATATGTAACCGTACATGTTCAGTCTCTATATAATTGATATTAAAACAAATTGTTACTTTAACACACGCGCTGCTTATGAAATTCACAGTAAGATACGTACGTACCATATGCATATTGACGCCAACGACAATAACCCAACACGCAATCATAACACAATACAGCAGCCTTGATTGGTACATAGCGCAACATATCAAACTAAAGTCATACGGCTGGTTTCGTTACAGTAATCCCACGTGAAATGCGATTAACATCGCTATTATTGCAGAAATGAATATTGATTAATGCAAAACGTACAAAATACGCTTTTTCTATTTGATTTAATTGCAAGAAACAAACGCCAAGCGTTTGCGGAACGTTTTGAAACCTGCATAACGCTAACGAACGAAAAATAAAAATAAAAAAAAAGATCCGTGGCCGGCCTCGAACCCGCCACAAAAAGTCTGCCTGTCTCGAAAGCTTTCAATATCCGACGCTTTAACCGACTGCGCCATTGCGGCACATTGTCTGACGAGGATCGGAACTTATATATCGAGGTGTTTGTGCACGTGTTCGCTTGAGTAGTTTCAAATTACTGTAACCTTGGCAAGTTTTACGATAGCAGAAATTAATATAAGAGACAAACATAGATATATGACCAAAACATCCTTTTCCCTTGGTGTCCTATATGCTCGATGGGTGCGTTTCCTATACGTAAGTGGGTTATTTCCCTTTGTCGATCGATGATGCACGTTTATGCGTGTTCGTTACCTTCAGGGTGTGATAAAAAATTATCGCATATTACCAAGTTTAAATCTACTCGACTGAATGCAATCTGAGAATGTGAAACGAAGGAATGACATTTCAATGAAGTCGTCTTCTTTCACACACCCACGCTTATATAGTTCCTACCTAGCATGGGGCGTAGGGGGTGTTTGACACAAGACGGCCCCCAAATCAGTGGGACAGATCTCTCCGCACATGCTTACTTACATTCTTAATTTGTTAAGTTCGCAAATATATGAAACACAATTTCAATGCGGTGCCTGGTCTCCCTCATTCAATTTGGAATTGTTCTGCGATTAGTCGGTTCCACTATTCTCAGACTGATAGTTTTTAAATAAATGCAATTCGGTAATGCAAGCACATCAATGTACATGCACTAACATACTGTTATACTTACTCAACTAATTATATGTATACTGATTCACCATGTGTCCGACTTACATACATACGTAACCGTACATGTTCAGTCTCTTTATAATTGATATTAAAATAAATTGTTACTTTAACACACGCTCCGACTTACATACATATGTAACCGTACATGTTCAGTCTCTATATAATTGATATTAAAACAAATTGTTACTTTAACACACGCGCTGCTTATGAAATTCACAGTAAGATACGTACGTACCATATGCATATTGACGCCAACGACAATAACCCAACACGCAATGATAACACAATACAGCAGCCTTGATTGGTACATAGCGCAACATATCAAACTAAAGTCATACGGCTGGTTTCGTTACAGTAATCCCACGTGAAATGCGATTAACATCGCTATTATTGCAGAAATGAATATTGATTAATGCAAAACGTACAAAATACGCTTTTTCTATTTGATTTAATTGCAAGAAACAAACGCCAAGCGTTTGCGGAACGTTTTGAAGCCTGCATAACGCTAACGAACGAAAAATAAAAATAAAAAAAAAGATCCGTGGCCGGCCTCGAACCCGCCACAAAAAGTCTGCCTGTCTCGAAAGCTTTCAATATCCGACGCTTTAACCGACTGCGCCATTGCGGCACATTGTCTGACGAGAATCGGAACTTATATATCGAGGTGTTTGTGCACGTGTTCGCTTGAGTAGTTTCAAATTACTGTAACCTTGGCAAGTTTTACGATAGCAGAAATTAATATAAGAGACAAACATAGATATATGACCAAAACATCCTTTTCCCTTGGTGTCCTATATGCTCGATGGGTGCGTTTCCTATACGTAAGTGGGTTATTTCCCTTTGTCGATCGATGATGCACGTTTATGCGTGTTCGTTACCTTCAGGGTGTGATAAAAAATTATCGCATATTACCAAGTTTAAATCTACTCGACTGAATGCAATCTGAGAATGTGAAACGAAGGAATGACATTTCAATGAAGTCGTCTTCTTTCACACACCCACGCTTATATAGTTCCTACCTAGCATGGGGCGTAGGGGGTGTTTGACACAAGACGGCCCCCAAATCAGTGGGACAGATCTCTCCGCACATGCTTACTTACATTCTTAATTTGTTAAGTTCGCAAATATATGAAACACAATTTCAATGCGGTGCCTGGTCTCCCTCATTCAATTTGGAATTGTTCTGCGATTAGTCGGTTCCACTATTCTCAGACTGATAGTTTTTAAATAAATGCAATTCGGTAATGCAAGCACATCAATGTACATGCACTAACATACTATTATACTTACTCAACTAATTATATGTATACTGATTCACCATGTGTCCGACTTACATACATACGTAACCGTACATGTTCAGTCTCTTTATAATTGATATTAAAATAAATTGTTACTTTAACACACGCTCCGACTTACATACATATGTAACCGTACATGTTCAGTCTCTATATAATTGATATTAAAACAAAGTGTTACTTTAACACACGCGCTGCTTATGAAATTCACAGTAAGATACGTACGTACCATATGCATATTGACGCCAACGACAGTAACCCAACACGGAATGATAACACAATACAGCAGCCTTGATTGGTACATAGCGCAACATATCAAACTAAAGTCATACGGCTGGTTTCGTTACAGTAACCCCACGTGAAATGCGATTAACATCGCTATTATTGCAGAAATGAATATTAATTAATGCAAAACGTACAAAATACGCTTTTTCTATTTAATTTAATTGCAAGAAACAAACGCCAAGCGTTTGCGGAACGTTTTGAAGCCTGCATAACGCTAACGAACGAAAAATAAAAATAAAAAAAAAGATCCGTGGCCGGCCTCGAACCCGCCACAAAAAGTCTGCCTGTCTCGAAAGCTTTCAATATCCGACGCTTTAACCGACTGCGCCATTGCGGCACATTGTCTGACGAGAATCGGAACTTATATATCGAGGTGTTTGTGCACGTGTTCGCTTGAGTAGTTTCAAATTACTGTAAACTTGGCAAGTTTTACGATAGCAGAAATTAATATAAGAGACAAACATAGATATATGACCAAAACATCCTTTTCCCTTGGTGTCCTATATGCTCGATGGGTGCGTTTCCTATACGTAAGTGGGTTATTTCCCTTTGTCGATCGATGATGCACATTTATGCGTGTTCGTTACCTTCAGGGTGTGATAAAAAATTATCGCATATTAACAAGTTTAAATCTACTCGACTGAATGCAATCTGAGAATGTGAAACGAAGGAATGACATTTCAATGAAGTCGTCTTCTTTCACACACCCACGCTTATATAGTTCCTACCTAGCATGGGGCGTAGGGGGTGTTTGACACAAGACGGCCCCCAAATTAGTGGGACAGATCTCTCCGCACATGCTTACTTACATTCTTAATTTGTTTAGTTCGCAAATATATGAAACACAATTTCAATGCGGTGCCTGGTCTCCCTCATTCAATTTGGAATTGATCTGCGATTAGTCGGTTCCACTATTCTCAGACTGATAGTTTTTAAATAAATGCAATTCGGTAATGCAAGCACATCAATGTACATGCACTAACATACTGTTATACTTACTCAACTAATTATATGTATACTGATTCACCATGTGTCCGACTTACATACATACGTAACCGTACATGTTCAGTCTCTTTATAATTGATATTAAAATAAATTGTTACTTTAACACACGCTCCGACTTACATACATATGTAACCGTACATGTTCAGTCTCTATATAATTGATATTAAAACAAATTGTTACTTTAACACACGCGCTGCTTATGAAATTCACAGTAAGATACGTACGTACCATATGCATATTGACGCCAACGACAATAACCCAACACGCAATGATAACACAATACAGCAGCCTTGATTGGTACATAGCGCAACATATCAAACTAAAGTCATACGGCTGGTTTCGTTACAGTAATCCCACGTGAAATGCGATTAACATCGCTATTATTGCAGAAATGAATATTGATTAATGCAAAACGTACAAAATACGCTTTTTCTATTTGATTTAATTGCAAGAAACAAACGCCAAGCGTTTGCGGAACGTTTTGAAGCCTGCATAACGCTAACGAACGAAAAATAAAAATAAAAAAAAAGATCCGTGGCCGGCCTCGAACCCGCCACAAAAAGTCTGCCTGTCTCGAAAGCTTTCAATATCCGACGCTTTAACCGACTGCGCCATTGCGGCACATTGTCTGACGAGAATCGGAACTTATATATCGAGGTGTTTGTGCACGTGTTCGCTTGAGTAGTTTCAAATTACTGTAACCTTGGCAAGTTTTACGATAGCAGAAATTAATATAAGAGACAAACATAGATATATGACCAAAACATCCTTTTCCCTTGGTGTCCTATATGCTCGATGGGTGCGTTTCCTATACGTAAGTGGGTTATTTCCCTTTGTCGATCGATGATGCACGTTTATGCGTGTTCGTTACCTTCAGGGTGTGATAAAAAATTATCGCATATTACCAAGTTTAAATCTACTCGACTGAATGCAATCTGAGAATGTGAAACGAAGGAATGACATTTCAATGAAGTCGTCTTCTTTCACACACCCACGCTTATATAGTTCCTACCTAGCATGGGGCGTAGGGGGCGTTTGACACAAGACGGCCCCCAAATCAGTGGGACAGATCTCTCCGCACATGCTTACTTACATTCTTAATTTGTTAAGTTCGCAAATATATGAAACACAATTTCAATGCGGTGCCTGGTCTCCCTCATTCAATTTGGAATTGTTCTGCGATTAGTCGGTTCCACTATTCTCAGACTGATAGTTTTTAAATAAATGCAATTCGGTAATGCAAGCACATCAATGTACATGCACTAACATACTATTATACTTACTCAACTAATTATATGTATACTGATTCACCATGTGTCCGACTTACATACATACGTAACCGTACATGTTCAGTCTCTTTATAATTGATATTAAAATAAATTGTTACTTTAACACACGCTCCGACTTACATACATATGTAACCGTACATGTTCAGTCTCTATATAATTGATATTAAAACAAAGTGTTACTTTAACACACGCGCTGCTTATGAAATTCACAGTAAGATACGTACGTACCATATGCATATTGACGCCAACGACAGTAACCCAACACGGAATGATAACACAATACAGCAGCCTTGATTGGTACATAGCGCAACATATCAAACTAAAGTCATACGGCTGGTTTCGTTACAGTAACCCCACGTGAAATGCGATTAACATCGCTATTATTGCAGAAATGAATATTAATTAATGCAAAACGTACAAAATACGCTTTTTCTATTTAATTTAATTGCAAGAAACAAACGCCAAGCGTTTGCGGAACGTTTTGAAGCCTGCATAACGCTAACGAACGAAAAATAAAAATAAAAAAAAAGATCCGTGGCCGGCCTCGAACCCGCCACAAAAAGTCTGACTGTCTCGAAAGATTTCAATGTCCGACGCTTTAACCGACTGCGCCATTGCGGCACATTGTCTGACGAGAATCGGAACTTATATATCAAGGTGTTTGTGCACGTGTTCGCTTGAGTAGTTTCAAATTACTGTAAACTTGGCAAGTTTTACGATAGCAGAAATTAATATAAGAGACAAACATAGATATATGACCAAAACATCCTTTTCCCTTGGTGTCCTATATGCTCGATGGGTGCGTTTCCTATACGTAAGTGGGTTATTTCCCTTTGTCGATCGATGATGCACGTTTATGCGTGTTCGTTACCTTCAGGGTGTGATAAAAAATTATCGCATATTACCAAGTTTAAATCTACTCGACTGAATGCAATCTGAGAATGTGAAACGAAGGAATGACATTTCAATGAAGTCGTCTTCTTTCACACACCCACGCTTATATAGTTCCTACCTAGCATGGGGCGTAGGTGGTGTTTGACACAAGACGGCCCCCAAATCAGTGGGACAGATCTCTCCGCACATGCTTACTTACATTCTTAATTTGTTAAGTTCGCAAATATATGAAACACAATTTCAATGCGGTGCCTGGTCTCCCTCATTCAATTTGGAATTGTTCTGCGATTAGTCGGTTCCACTATTCTCAGACTGATAGTTTTTAAATAAATGCAATTCGGTAATGCAAGCACATCAATGTACATGCACTAACATACTATTATACTTACTCAACTAATTATATGTATACTGATTCACCATGTGTCCGACTTACATACATACGTAACCGTACATGTTCAGTCTCTTTATAATTGATATTAAAATAAATTGTTACTTTAACACACGCTCCGACTTACATACATATGTAACCGTACATGTTCAGTCTCTATATAATTGATATTAAAACAAAGTGTTACTTTAACACACGCGCTGCTTATGAAATTCACAGAAAGATACGTAAGTACCATATGCATATTGACGCCAACGACAATAACCCAACACGCAATCATAACACAATACAGCAGCCTTGATTGGTACATAGCGCAACATATCAAACTAAAGTCATACGGCTGGTTTCGTTACAGTAACCCCACGTGAAATGCGATTAACATCGCTATTATTGCAGAAATGAATATTAATTAATGCAAAACGTACAAAATACGCTTTTTCTATTTAATTTAATTGCAAGAAACAAACGCCAAGCGTTTGCGGAACATTTTGAAGCCTGCATAACGCTAACGAACGAAAAAAAAAAAAAAAAAAAAAGATCCGTGGCCGGCCTCGAACCCGCCACAAAAAGCCTGCCTGTCTCGAAAGATTTCAATGTCCGACGCTTTAACCGACTGCGCCATTGCGGCACATTGTCTGACGAGAATCGGAACTTATATATCAAAGTGTTTGTGCACGTGTTCGCTTGAGTAGTTTCAAATTACTGTAAACTTGGCAAGTTTTACGATAGCAGAAATTAATATAAGAGACAAACATAGATATATGACCAAAACATCCTTTTCCCTTGGTGTCCTATATGCTCGATGGGTGCGTTTCCTATACGTAAGTGGGTTATTACTCTTTGTCGATCGATGATGCACGTTTATGCGTGTTCGTTACCTTCAGGGTGTGATAAAAAATTATCGCATATTACCAAGTTTAAATCTACTCGACTGAATGCAATCTGAGAATGTGAAACGAAGGAATGACATTTCAATGAAGTCGTCTTCTTTCACACACCCACGCTTATATAGTTCCTACCTAGCATGGGGCGTAGGGGGTGTTTGACACAAGACGGCCCCCAAATCAGTGGGACAGATCTCTCCGCACATGCTTACTTACATTCTTAATTTGTTAAGTTCGCAAATATATGAAACACAATTTCAATGCGGTGCCTGGTCTCCCTCATTCAATTTGGAATTGTTCTGCGATTAGTCGGTTCGACTATTCTCAGACTGATAGTTTTTAAATAAATGCAATTCGGTAATGCAAGCACATCAATGTACATGCACTAACATACTATTATACTTACTCAACTAATTATATGTATACTGATTCACCATGTGTCCGACTTACATACATACGTAACCGTACATGTTCAGTCTCTTTATAATTGATATTAAAATAAATTGTTACTTTAACACACGCTCCGACTTACATACATATGTAACCGTACATGTTCAGTCTCTATATAATTGATATTAAAACAAATTGTTACTTTAACACACGCGCTGCTTATGAAATTCACAGTAAGATACGTACGTACCATATGCATATTGACGCAAACGACAATAACCCAACACGCAATCATAACACAATACAGCAGCCTTGATTGGTACATAGCGCAACATATCAAACTAAAGTCATACGGCTGGGTTCGTTACAGTAACCCCACGTGAAATGCGATTAACATCGCTATTATTGCAGAAATGAATATTAATTAAATGCAAAACGTACAAAATACGCTTTTTCTATTTAATTTAATTGCAAGAAACAAACGCCAAGCGTTTGCGGAATGTTTTGAAGCCTGCATAACGCTAACGAACGAAAAATAAAAATAAAAAAAAGATCCGTGGCCGGCCTCGAACCCGCCACAAAAAGTCTGCCTGTCTCGAAAGCTTTCAATGTCCGACGCTTTAACCGACTGCGCCATTGCGGCACATTGTCTGACGAGAATCGGAACTTATATATCAAGGTGTTTGTGCACGTGTTCGCTTGAGTAGTTTCAAATTACTGTAAACTTGGCAAGTTTTACGATAGCAGAAATTAATATAAGAGACAAACATAGATATATGACCAAAACATCCTTTTCCCTTGGTGTCCTATATGCTCGATGGGTGCGTTTCCTATACGTAAGTGGGTTATTTCCCTTTGTCGATCGATGATGCACGTTTATGCGTGTTCGTTACCTTCAGGGTGTGATAAAAAATTATCGCATATTACCAAGTTTAAATCTACTCGACTGAATGCAATCTGAGAATGTGAAACGAAGGAATGACATTTCAATGAAGTCGTTTTCTTTCACACACCCACGCTTATATAGTTCCTACCTAGCATGGGTCGTAGGGGGTGTTTGACACAAGACGGCCCCCAAATCAGTGGGACAGATCTCTCCGCACATGCTTACTTACATTCTTAATTTGTTAAGTTCGCAAATATATGAAACACAATTTCAATGCGGTGCCTGGTCTCCCTCATTCAATTTGGAATTGTTCTGCGATTAGTCGGTTCCACTATTCTCAGACTGATAGTTTTTAAATAAATGCAATTCGGTAATGCAAGCACATCAATGTACATGCACTAACATACTATTATACTTACTCAACTAATTATATGTATACTGATTCACCATGTGTACGACTTACATACATACGTAACCGTACATGTTCAGTCTCTTTATAATTGATATTAAAATAAATTGTTACTTTAACACACGCTCCGACTTACATACATACGTAACCGTACATGTTCAGTCTCTTTATAATTGATATTAAAATAAATTGTTACTTTAACACACGCGCTGCTTATGAAATTCACAGTAAGATACGTACGTACCATATGCATATTGACGCCAACGACAATAACCCAACACGCAATGATAACACAATACAGCAGCCTTGATTGGTACATAGCGCAACATATCAAACTAAAGTCATACGGCTGGTTTCGTTACAGTAACCCCACGTGAAATGCGATTAACATCGCTATTATTGCAGAAATGAATATTAATTAATGCAAAACGTACAAAATACGCTTTTTCTATTTAATTTAATTGCAAGAAACAAACGCCAAGCGTTTGCGGAACGTTTTGAAGCCTGCATAACGCTAACGAACGAAAAATAAAAATAAAAAAAAAAGATCCGTGGCTGGCCTCGAACACGCCACAAAAAGTCTGCCTGTCACGAAAGCTTTCAATGTCCGACGCTTTAACCTACTGCGCCATTGCGGCACATTGTCTGACGAGAATCGGAACTTATATATCAAGGTGTTTGTGCACGTGTTCGCTTGAGTAGTTTCAAATTACTGTAAACTTGGCAAGTTTTACGATAGCAGAAATTAATATAAGAGACAAACATAGATATATGACCAAAGCATCCTTTTCCCTTGGTGTCCTATATGCTCGATGGGTGCGTTTCCTATACGTAAGTGGGTTATTTCCCTTTGTCGATCGATGATGCACGTTTATGCGTGTTCGTTACCTTCAGGGTGTGATAAAAAATTATCGCATATTACCAAGTTTAAATCTACTCGACTGAATGCAATCTGAGAATGTGAAACGAAGGAATGACATTTCAATGAAGTCGTCTTCTTTCACACACCCACGCTTATATAGCTCCTACCTAGCATGGGGCGTAGGGGGTGTTTGACACAAGACGGCCCCCAAATCAGTGGGACCGATCTCTCCGCACATGCTTACTTACATTCTTAATTTGTTAAGTTCGCAAATATATGAAACACAATTTCAATGCGGTGCCTGGTCTCCCTCATTCAATTTGGAATTGTTCTGCGATTAGTCGGTTCCACTATTCTCAGACTGATAGTTTTTAAATAAATGCAATTCGGTAATGCAAGCACATCAATGTTCATGCACTAACATACTATTATACTTACTCAACTAATTATATGTATACTGATTCACCATGTGTCCGACTTACATACATACCTAACCGTACATGTTCAGTCTCTTTATAATTGATATTAAAATAAATTGTAACTTTAACACACGCTCCGACTTACATACATATGTAACCGTACATGTTCAGTCTCTATATAATTGATATTAAAACAAATTGTTACTTTAACACACGCGCTGCTTATGAAATTCACAGTAAGATACGTACGTACCATATGCATATTGACGCCAACGACAATAACCCAACACGCAATCATAACACAATACAGCAGCCTTGATTGGTACATAGCGCAACATATCAAACTAAAGTCATACGGCTGGTTTCGTTACAGTAATCCCACGTGAAATGCGATTAACATCGCTATTATTGCAGAAATGAATATTGATTAATGCAAAACGTACAAAATACGCTTTTTCTATTTGATTTAATTGCAAGAAACAAACGCCAAGCGTTTGCGGAACGTTTTGAAGCCTGCATAACGCTAACGAACGAAAAATAAAAATAAAAAAAAAGATCCGTGGCCGGCCTCGAACCCGCCACAAAAAGTCTGCCTGTCTCGAAAGCTTTCAATGTCCGACGCTTTAACCGACTGCGCCATTGCGGCACATTGTCTGACGAGAATCGGAACTTATATATCAAGGTGTTTGTGCACGTGTTCGCTTGAGTAGTTTCAAATTACTGTAAACTTGGCAAGTTTTACGATAGCAGAAATTAATATAAGAGACAAACATAGATATATGACCAAAGCATCCTTTTCCCTTGGTGTCCTATATGCTCGATGGGTGCGTTTCCTATACGTAAGTGGGTTATTTCCCTTTGTCGATCGATGATGCACGTTTATGCGTGTTCGTTACCTTCAGGGTGTGATAAAAAATTATCGCATATTACCAAGTTTAAATCTACTCGACTGAATGCAATCTGAGAATGTGAAACGAAGGAATGACATTTCAATGAAGTCGTCTTCTTTCACACACCCACGCTTATATAGTTCCTACCTAGCATGGGGCGTAGGGGGTGTTTGACACAAGACGCCCCCCAAATCAGTGGGACAGATCTCTCCGCACATGCTTACTTACATTCTTAATTTGTTAAGTTCGCAAATATATGAAACACAATTTCAATGCGGTGCCTGGTCTCCCTCATTCAATTTGGAATTGTTCTGCGATTAGTCGGTTCCACTATTCTCAGACTGATAGTTTGTAAATAAATGCAATTCGGTAAATGCAAGCACATCAATGTACATGCACTAACATACTATTATACTTACTCAACTAATTATATGTATACTGATTCACCATGTGTCCGACTTACATACATACGTAACCGTACATGTTCAGTCTCTTTATAATTGATATTAAAATAAATTGTTACTTTAACACACGCTCCGACTTACATACATATGTAACCGTACATGTTCAGTCTCTATATAATTGATATTAAAACAAAGTGTTACTTTAACACACGCGCTGCTTATGAAATTCACAGTAAGATACGTACGTACCATATGCATATTGACGCCAACGACAATAACCCAACACGCAATCATAACACAATACAGCAGCCTTGATTGGTACATAGCGCAACATATCAAACTAAAGTCATACGGCTGGTTTCGTTACAGTAACCCCACGTGAAATGCGATTAACATCGCTATTATTGCAGAAATGAATATTAATTAATGCAAAACATACAAAATACGCTTTTTCTATTGAATTTAATTGCAAGAAACAAACGCCAAACGTTTGCGGAACGTTTTGAAGCCTGCATAACGCTAACGAACGAAAAAAAAAAAAAAAAAAAAAGATCCGTGGCCGGCCTCGAACCCGCCACAAAAAGTCTGCCTGTCTCGAAAGCTTTCAATGTCCGACGCTTTAACCGACTGCGCCATTGCGGCACATTGTCTGACGAGAATCGGAACTTATATATCAAGGTGTTTGTGCACGTGTTCGCTTGAGTAGTTTCAAATTACTGTAAACTTGGCAAGTTTTACGATAGCAGAAATTAATATAAGAGACAAACATAGATATATGACCAAAACATCCTTTTCCCTTGGTGTCCTATATGCTCGATGGGTGCGTTTCCTATACGTAAGTTTGTTATTTCCCTTTGTCGATCGATGATGCACGTTTATGCGTGTTCGTTACATTCAGGGTGTGATAAAAAATTATCGCATATTACCAAGTTTAAATCTACTCGACTGAATGCAATCTGAGAATGTGAAACGAAGGAATGACATTTCAATGAAGTCGTCTTCTTTCACACACCCACGCTTATATAGTTCCTACCTAGCATGGGGCGTAGGGGGTGTTTGACACAAGACGGCCCCCAAATCAGTGGGACAGATCTCTCCGCACATGCTTACTTACATTCTTAATTTGTTAAGTTCGCAAATATATGAAACACAATTTCAATGCGGTGCCTGGTCTCCCTCATTCAATTTGGAATTGTTCTGCGATTAGTCGGTTCCACTATTCTCAGACTGATAGTTTTTAAATAAATGCAATTCGGTAATGCAAGCACATCAATGTACATGCACTAACATACTATTATACTTACTCAACTAATTATATGTATACTGATTCACCATGTGTCCGACTTACATACATACGTAACCGTACATGTTCAGTCTCTTTATAATTGATATTAAAATAAATTGTTACTTTAACACACGCTCCGACTTACATACATATGTAACCGTACATGTTCAGTCTCTATATAATTGATATTAAAACAAATTGTTACTTTAACACACGCGCTGCTTATGAAATTCACAGTAAGATACGTACGTACCATATGCATATTGACGCAAACGACAATAACCCAACACGCAATCATAACACAATACAGCAGCCTTGATTGGTACATAGCGCAACATATCAAACTAAAGTCATACGGCTGGGTTCGTTACAGTAACCCCACGTGAAATGCGATTAACATCGCTATTATTGCAGAAATGAATATTAATTAAATGCAAAACGTACAAAATACTCTTTTTCTATTTAATTTAATTGCAAGAAACAAACGCCAAGCGTTTGCGGAATGTTTTGAATAGGGATGTCAAAATTGACCGAATCAAGTATCCGGATATCCGGATAAGATATCCGGATACATCCGGATGTTCGGATCGATCTTTACACTGTTATTTAGCATTTACTGTTATATCGTAACCAGTTTTCGCGATCATCTGCTCATCGCTTGTTTCAGTTGAATTAATATTATATTCAATATTGACTAAAAAACGAATAATAATGAAAAACAAATACGCACAATACAACCAAACTCCGAACGTATTTTACTCAAACCGGTGTGAACCATTTCAAAGACTCAATGCCTGTTTCTATTTTAGTCCAGATGGAACATTCCTGAGTAAAGCGTACGTACGTCATCATGTCTCTATACATGCAAGTTTGATGACGACGCGTATTTTAAGTTACACGGGTTATTTACTAAATCGTAATGGCGAATTGTCTCTAAAACTGGACCAAAGAATGTCGGCGTCCTTTTGCTGTAACTAATTTTTCTTTGATACCAACTTCTAAAACAATTCACCGCCTTTGATTAAACCGAAATGCTACTTAAATGGGGGGAACTGGCTGTACGGAATCTGCGTACTCAAACTTAACGCATAATTATATGCAGCATAATTTACTCTTGTCTACCACGTGTTGGGACTAATTACTATCAAGGGATTAACAAATGATCGCTCCGCTCGATTGCATGATTACCTCGACGTGTTTTAATAATTGGGGTATTGAGAATGGCGCGAACAACATACACCAAGGTTTGTGACATTATGCACGTATAGGCTTAGCGACGGACCGAACTTTATGAAACTTTTATGGACCGACTTTTTAAAGTCGTTTTATGCTACTCAAATCAGTCTGGGACGTTGACGTTGATTAAGCGGTATAACTAAATAAACTTTTAAACTTGATAATAAGTCTTTAGTTAGAACTGCACGTGCACCAATTATCAACATTCGATCATCAAATGACAAACTTTCATTATATAATAAGACGCGTGAAAAATAAATCGCCATTACTATTATTCAGTTTTGACATTTAAATAAAATAGCAATATACCGTATTTTAAGTAAAATGTTGATATGCGATGTCAATAGTGTCACCGGTGTATATTGTGGGCCTAGCATACACTATGTTAAAGTGTCATCACCATGACGACGTCGACTTAATTGCACCCCGTGTGTACGACACTTTGATTATATTTTATGACAGTCGATTTCAGCAACATTTACACGCATTTTAGACGACGGTAGTATTTTGATACGAACATCCGGATCCAAAAATCGGATCCGAACTTCGGAACGGGATCCGAACGTTCGGATATCCGGACTCCGGTTGACATCTCTAGTTTTGAAGCCTGCATAACGCTAACGAACGAAAAATAAAAATTAAAAAAAAGATCCGTGGCCGGCCTCGAACCCGCCACAAAAAGTCTGCCTGTCTCGAAAGCTTTCAATGTCCGACGCTTTAACCGACTGCGCCATTGCGGCATATTGTCTGACGAGAATCGGAACTTATATATCAAGGTGTTTGTGCACGTGTTCGCTTGAGTAGTTTCAAATTACTGTAAACTTGGCAAGTTTTACGATAGCAGAAATTAATATAAGAGACAAACATAGATATATGACCAAAACATCCTTTTCCCTTGGTGTCCTATATGCTCGATGGGTGTGTTTCCTATACGTAAGTGGGTTATTTCCCTTTGTCGATCGATGATGCACGTTTATGCGTGTTCGTTACCTTCAGGGTGTGATAAAAAATTATCGCATATTACCAAGTTTAAATCTACTCGACTGAATGCAATCTGAGAATGTGAAACGAAGGAATGACATTTCAATGAAGTCGTCTTCTTTCACAGACCCACGCTTATATAGTTCCTACCTAGCATGGGTCGTAGGGGGTGTTTGACACAAGACGGCCCCCAAATCAGTGGGACAGATCACTCCGCACATGCTTACTTACATTCTTAATTTGTTAAGTTCGCAAATATATGAAACACAATTTCAATGCGGTGCCTGGTCTCCCTCATTCAATTTGGAATTGTTCTGCGATTAGTCGGTTCCACTATTCTCAGACTGATAGTTTTTAAATAAATGCAATTCGGTAATGCAAGCACATCAATGTACATGCACTAACATACTATTATACTTACTCAACTAATTATATGTATACTGATTCACCATGTGTCCGACTTACATACATATGTAACCGTACATGTTCAGTCTCTATATAATTGATATTAAAACAAAGTGTGACTTTAACACACGCGCTGCTTATGAAATTCACAGTAAGATACGTACGTACCATATGCATATTGACGCAAACGACAATAACCCAACACGCAATCATAACACAATACAGCAGCCTTGATTGGTACATAGCGCAACATATCAAACTAAAGTCATACGGCTGGTTTCGTTACAGTAACCCCACGTGAAATGCGATTAACATCGCTATTATTGCAGAAATGAATATTAATTAATGCAAAACGTACAAAATACGCTTTTTCTATTTAATTTAATTGCAAGAAACAAACGCCAAGCGTTTGCGGAACGTTTTGAAGCCTGCATAACGCTAACGAACGAAAAATAAAAATAAAAAAAAAGATCCGTGGCCGGCCTCGAACCCGCCACAAAAAGTCTGCCTGTCTCGAAAGCTTTCAATGTCCGACGCTTTAACCGACTGCGCCATTGCGGCACATTGTCTGACGAGAATCGGAACTTATATATCAAGGTGTTTGTGCACGTGTTCGCTTGAGTAGTTTCAAATTACTGTAAACTTGGCAAGTTTTACGATAGCAGAAATTAATATAAGAGACAAACATAGATATATGACCAAAACATCCTTTTCCCTTGGTGTCTTATATGCTCGATAGGTGCGTTTCCTATACGTAAGTGGGTTATTTCCCTTTGTCGATCGATGATGCACGTTTATGCGTGTTCGTTACATTCAGGGTGTGATAAAAAATTATCGCATATTACCAAGTTTAAATCTACTCGACTGAATGCAATCTGAGAATGTGAAACGAAGGAATGACATTTCAATGAAGTCGTCTTCTTTCACAGACCCACGCTTATATAGTTCCTACCTAGCATGGGGCGTAGGGGGTGTTTGACACAAGACGGCCCCCAAATCAGTCGGACAGATCTCTCCGCACATGCTTACTTACATTCTTAATTTGTTAAGTTCGCAAATATATGAAACACAATTTCAATGCGGTGCCTGGTCTCCCTTATTCAATTTGGAATTGTTCTGCGATTAGTCGGTTCCACTATTCTCAGACTGATAGTTTTTAAATAAATGCAATTCGGTAATGCAAGCACATCAATGTACATGCACTAACATACTATTATACTTACTCAACTAATTATATGTATACTGATTCACCATGTGTCCGACTTACATACATACGTAACCGTACATGTTCAGTCTCTTTATAATTGATATTAAAATAAATTGTTACTTTAACACACGCTCCGACTTACATACATATGTAACCGTACATGTTCAGTCTCTATATAATTGATATTAAAACAAAGTGTTACTTTAACACACGCGCTGCTTATGAAATTCACAGTAAGATACGTACGTACCATATGCATATTGAAGCCAACGACAATAAACCAACACGGAATTATAACATAATACAGCAGCCTTGATTGGTACATAGCACAACATATCAAACTAAAGTCATACAGCTGGTTTCGTTACAGTAACCCCACGTGAAATGCGATTAACATCGCTATTATTGCAGAAATGAATATTAATTAATGCAAAACGTACAAAATACGCTTTTTCTATTTAATTTAATTGCAAGAAACAAACGCCAAGCGTTTGCGGAACGTTTTGAAGCCTGCATAACGCTAACGAACGAAAAATAAAAATAAAAAAAAAGATCCGTGGCTGGCCTCGAACCCGCCACAAAAAGTCTGCCTGTCTGGAAAGCTTTCAATGTCCGACGCTTTAACCGACTGCGCCATTGCGGCACATTGTCTGACGAGAATCGGAACTTATATATCAAGGTGTTTGTGCACGTGTTCGCTTGAGTAGTTTCAAATTACTGTAAACTTGGCAAGTTTTACGATAGCAGAAATTAATATAAGAGACAAACATAGATATATGACCAAAACATCCTTTTCCCTTGGTGTCCTATATGCTCGATGGGTGCGTTTCCTATACGTAAGTGGGTTATTTCCCTTTGTCGATCGATGATGCACGTTTATGCGTGTTCGTTACCTTCAGGGTGTGATAAAAAATTATCGCATATTACCAAGTTTAAATCTACTCGACTGAATGCAATCTGAAAATGTGAAACGAAGGAATGACATTTCAATGAAGTCGTCTTCTTTCACACACCCACGCTTATATAGTTCCTACCTAGCATGGGGCGTAGGGGGTGTTTGACACAAGACGGCCCCCCAAATCAGTGGGACAGATCTCTCCGCACATGCTTACTTACATTCTTAATTTGTTAAGTTCGCAAATATATATAACACAATTTCAATGCGGTGCCTGGTCTCCCTCATTCAATTTGGAATTGTTCTGCGATTAGTCGGTTCCACTATTCTCAGACTGATAGTTTTTAAATAAATGCAATTCGGTAATGCAAGCACATCAATGTACATGCACTAACATACTATTATACTTACTCAACTAATTATATGTATACTGATTCACCATGTGTCCGACTTACATACATACGTAACCGTACATGTTCAGTCTCTTTATAATTGATATTAAAATAAATTGTTACTTTAACACACGCTCCGACTTACATACATATGTAACCGTACATGTTCAGTCCCTATATAAATGATATTAAAACAAATTGTTACTTTTACACACGTGCTGCTTATGAAATTCACAGTAAGATACGTACGTACCATATGCATATTGACGCCAACGACAATAACCCAACACGCAATGATAACACAATACAGCAGCCTTGATTGGTACATAGCGCAACATATCAAACTAAAGTCATACGGCTGGTTTCGTTACAGTAACCCCACGTGAAATGCGATTAACATCGCTATTATTGCAGAAATGAATATTAATTAATGCAAAACGTACAAAATACGCTTTTCTATTTAATTTAATTGCAAGAAACAAACGCCAAGCGTTTGCGGAACGTTTTGAAGCCTGCATAACGCTAACGAACGAAAAATAAAAATAAAAAAAAAGATCCGTGGCCGGCCTCGAACCCGCCACAAAAAGTCTGCCTGTCTCGAAAGATTTCAATGTCCGACGCTTTAACCGACTGCGCCATTGCGGCACATTGTCTGACGAGAATCGGAACTTATATATCAAGGTGTTTGTGCACGTGTTCGCTTGAGTAGTTTCAAATTACTGTAAACTTGGCAAGTTTTACGATAGCAGAAATTAATATAAGAGACAAACACAGATATATAACCAAAACATCCTTTTCCCTTGGTGTCCTATATGCTCGATGGGTGCGTTTCCTATACGTAAGTGGGTTATTTCCCTTTGTCGATCGATGATGCACGTTTATGCGTGTTCGTTACCTTCAGGGTGTGATAAATAATTATCGCATATTACCAAGTTTAAATCTACTCGACTGAATGCAATCTGAGAATGTGAAACGAAGGAATGACATTTCAATGAAGTCGTCTTCTTTCACACACCCACGCTTATATAGTTCCTACCTAGCATGGGGCGTAGGGGGTGTTTGACACAAGACGGCCCCCAAATCAGTGGGACAGATCTCTCCGCACATGCTTACTTACATTCTTAATTTGTTAAGTTCGCAAATATATCAAAACACAATTTCAATGCGGTGCCTGGTCTCACTCATTCAATTTGGAATTGTTCTGCGATTAGTCGGTTCGACTATTCTCAGACTGATAGTTTTTAAATAAATGCAATTCGGTAATGCAAGCACATCAATGTACATGCACTAACATACTATTATACTTACTCAACTAATTATATGTATACTGATTCACCATGTGTCCGACTTACATACATACGTAACCGTACATGTTCAGTCTCTTTATAATTGATATTAAAATAAATTGTTACTTTAACACACGCTCCGACTTACATACATATGTAACCGTACATGTTCAGTCTCTATATAATTGATATTAAAACAAATTGTTACTTTAACACACGCGCTGCTTATGAAATTCACAGTAAGATACGTACGTACCATATGCATATTGACGCCAACGACAATAACCCAACACGCAATCATAACACAATACAGCAGCCTTGACTGGTACATAGCGCAACATATCAAACTAAAGTCATACGGCTGGTTTCGTTACAGTAACCCCACGTGAAATGCGATTAACATCGCTATTATTGCAGAAATGAATATTAATTAATGCAAAACGTACAAAATACGCTTTTTCTATTTAATTTAATTGCAAGAAACAAACGCCAAGCGTTTGCGGAACGTTTTTTAGCCTGCATAACGCTAACGAACGAAAAATAAAAATAAAAAAAAAGATCCGTGGCTGGCCTCGAACCCGCCACTAAAAGTCTGCCTGTCCTAAAAGCTTTCAATGTCCGACGCTTTAACCGACTGCGCCATTGCGGCACATTGTCTGACGAGAATCGGAACTGATATATCAAGGTGTTTGTGCACGTGTTCGCTTGAGTAGTTTCAAATTACTGTAAACTTGGCAAGTTTTACGATAGCAGAAATTAATATAAGAGACAAACATAGATATATGACCAAAACATCCTTTTCCCTTGGTGTCCTATATGCTCGATGGGTGTGTTTCCTATACGTAAGTGGGTTATTTCCCTTTGTCGATCGATGATGCACGTTTATGCGTGTTCGTTACCTTCAGGGTGTGATAAAAAATTATCGCATATTACCAAGTTTAAATCTACTCGACTGAATGCAATCTGAGAATGTGAAACGAAGGAATGACATTTCAATGAAGTCGTCTTCTTTCACAGACCCACGCTTATATAGTTCCTACCTAGCATGGGGCGTAGGGGGTGTTTGACACAAGACGGCCCCCAAATCAGTGGGACAGATCTCTCCGCACATGCTTACTTACATTCTTAATTTGTTAAGTTCGCAAATATATGAAACACAATTTCAATGCGGTGCCTGGTCTCCCTTATTCAATTTGGAATTGTTCTGCGATTAGTCGGTTCCACTATTCTCAGACTGATAGTTTTTAAATAAATGCAATTCGGTAATGCAAGCACATCAATGTACATGCACTAACATACTATTATACTTACTCAACTAATTATATGTATACTGATTCACCATGTGTCCGACTTACATACATACGTAACCGTACATGTTCAGTCTCTTTATAATTGATATTAAAATAAATTGTTACTTTAACACACGCTCCGACTTACATACATATGTAACCGTACATGTTCAGTCTCTATATAATTGATATTAAAACAAAGTGTTACTTTAACACACGCGCTGCTTATGAAATTCACAGTAAGATACGTACGTACCATATGCATATTGAAGCCAACGACAATAAACCAACACGGAATCATAACATAATACAGCAGCCTTGATTGGTACATAGCGCAACATATCAAACTAAAGTCATACAGCTGGTTTCGTTACAGTAACCCCACGTGAAATGCGATTAACATCGCTATTATTGCAGAAATGAATATTAATTAATGCAAAACGTACAAAATACGCTTTTTCTATTTAATTTAATTGCAAGAAACAAACGCCAAGCGTTTGCGGAACGTTTTGAAGCCTGCATAACGCTAACGAACGAAAAATAAAAATAAAAAAAAAGATCCGTGGCTGGCCTCGAACCCGCCACAAAAAGTCTGCCTGTCTGGAAAGCTTTCAATGTCCGACGCTTTAACCTACTGCGCCATTGCGGCACATTGTCTGACGAGAATCGGAACTTATATATCAAGGTGTTTGTGCACGTGTTCGCTTGAGTAGTTTCAAATTACTGTAAACTTGGCAAGTTTTACGATAGCAGAAATTAATATAAGAGACAAACATAGATATATGACCAAAACATCCTTTTCCCTTGGTGTCCTATATGCTCGATGGGTGCGTTTCCTATACGTAAGTGGGTTATTTCCCTTTGTCGATCGATGATGCACGTTTATGCGTGTTCGTTACCTTCAGGGTGTGATAAAAAATTATCGCATATTACCAAGTTTAAATCTACTCGACTGAATGCAATCTGAAAATGTGAAACGAAGGAATGACATTTCAATGAAGTCGTCTTCTTTCACACACCCACGCTTATATAGTTCCTACCTAGCATGGGGCGTAGGGGGTGTTTGACACAAGACGGCCCCCCAAATCAGTGGGACAGATCTCTCCGCACATGCTTACTTACATTCTTAATTTGTTAAGTTCGCAAATATATATAACACAATTTCAATGCGGTGCCTGGTCTCCCTCATTCAATTTGGAATTGTTCTGCGATTAGTCGGTTCCACTATTCTCAGACTGATAGTTTTTAAATAAATGCAATTCGGTAATGCAAGCACATCAATGTACATGCACTAACATACTATTATACTTACTCAACTAATTATATGTATACTGATTCACCATGTGTCCGACTTACATACATACGTAACCGTACATGTTCAGTCTCTTTATAATTGATATTAAAATAAATTGTTACTTTAACACACGCTCCGACTTACATACATATGTAACCGTACATGTTCAGTCCCTATATAAATGATATTAAAACAAATTGTTACTTTTACACACGTGCTGCTAATGAAATTCACAGTAAGATACGTACGTACCATATGCATATTGACGCCAACGACAATAACCCAACACGCAATGATAACACAATACAGCAGCCTTGATTGGTACATAGCGCAACATATCAAACTAAAGTCATACGGCTGGTTTCGTTACAGTAACCCCACGTGAAATGCGATTAACATCGCTATTATTGCAGAAATGAATATTAATTAATGCAAAACGTACAAAATACGCTTTTCTATTTAATTTAATTGCAAGAAACAAACGCCAAGCGTTTGCGGAACGTTTTGAAGCCTGCATAACGCTAACGAACGAAAAATAAAAATAAAAAAAAAGATCCGTGGCCGGCCTCGAACCCGCCACAAAAAGTCTGCCTGTCTCGAAAGATTTCAATGTCCGACGCTTTAACCGACTGCGCCATTGCGGCACATTGTCTGACGAGAATCGGAACTTATATATCAAGGTGTTTGTGCACGTGTTCGCTTGAGTAGTTTCAAATTACTGTAAACTTGGCAAGTTTTACGATAGCAGAAATTAATATAAGAGACAAACACAGATATATAACCAAAACATCCTTTTCCCTTGGTGTCCTATATGCTCGATGGGTGCGTTTCCTATACGTAAGTGGGTTATTTCCCTTTGTCGATCGATGATGCACGTTTATGCGTGTTCGTTACCTTCAGGGTGTGATAAAAAATTATCGCATATTACCAAGTTTAAATCTACTCGACTGAATGCAATCTGAGAATGTGAAACGAAGAAATGACATTTCAATGAAGTCGTCTTCTTTCACACACCCACGCTTATATAGTTCCTACCTAGCATGGGGCGTAGGGGGTGTTTGACACCAGACGGCCCCCAAATCAGTGGGACAGATCTCTCCGCACATGCTTACTTACATTCTTAATTTGTTAAGTTCGCAAATATATGAAACACAATTTCAATGCGGTGCCTGGTCTCCCTCATTCAATTTGGAATTGTTCTGCGATTAGTCGGTTCCACTATTCTCAGACTGATAGTTTTTAAATAAATGCAATTCGGTAATGCAAGCACATCAACGTACATGCACTAACATACTATTATACTTACTCAACTAATTATATGTATACTGATTCACCATGTGTCCGACTTACATACATACGTAACCGTACATGTTCAGTCTCTTTATAATTGATATCAAAATAAATTGTTACTTTAACACACGCGCTGCTTATGAAATTCACAGTAAGATACGTACGTACCATATGCATATTGACGCCAACGACAATAACCCAACACGCAATGATAACACAATACAGCAGCCTTGATTGGTACATAGCGCAACATATCAAACTAAAGTCATACGGCTGGTTTCGTTACAGTAACCCCACGTGAAATGTGATTAACATCGCTATTATTGCAGAAATGAATATTAATTAATGCAAAACGTACAAAATACGCTTTTTCTATTTAATTTAATTGCAAGAAACAAACGCCAAGCGTTTGCAGAACGTTTTGAAGCCTGCATAACGCTAACGAACGAAAAATAAAAATAAAAAAAAAGATCCGTGGCCGGCCTCGAACCCGCCACAAAAAGTCTGCCTGTCTGGAAAGCTTTCAATGTCCGACGCTTTAACCGACTGCGCCATTGCGGCACACTGTCTGACGAGAATCCGAACTTATATATCAAGGTGTTTGTGCACGTGTTCGCTTGAGTAGTTTCATATTACTGTAAACTTGGCAAGTTTTACGATAGCAGAAATTAATATAAGAGACAAACATAGGTATATGACCAAAACATCCTTTTCACTTGGTGTCCTATATGCTCGATGGGTGCGTTTCCTATACGTAAGTGGGTTATTTCCCTTTGTCGATCGATGATGCACGTTTATGCGCGTTCGTTACCTTCAGGGTGTGATAAAAAATTATCGCATATTACCAAGTTTAAATCTACTCGACTGAATGCAATCTGAGAATGTGAAACGAAGGAATGACATTTCAATGAAGTCGTCTTCTTTCACCCACCCACGCTTATATAGTTCCTACCTAGCATGGGGCGTAGGGGGTGTTTGACACAAGACGGCCCCCAAATCAGTGGGTCAGATCTCTCCGCACATGCTTACTTACATTCTTAATTTGTTAAGTTCGCAAATATATGAGACACAATTTCAATGCGGTGCCTGGTCTCACTCATTCAATTTGGAATTGTTCTGCGATTAGTCGGTTCCATTATTCTCAGACTGATAGTTTTTAAATAAATGCAATTCGGTAATGCAAGCACATCAATGTACATGCACTAACATACTACTATACTTACTCAACTAATTATATGTATACTGATTCACCATGTGTCCGACTTACATACATACGTAACCGTACATGTTCAGTCTCTTTATAATTGATATTAAAATAAATTGTTACTTTAACACACGCTCCGACTTACATACATATGTAACCGTACATGTTCAGTCTCTATATAATTGATATTAAAACAAATTGTTACTTTAACACACGCGCTGCTTATGAAATTCACAGTAAGATACGTACGTACCATATGCATATTGACGCCAACGACAATAACCCAACACGCAATGATAACACAATACAGCAGCCTTGATTGGTACATAGCGCAACATATCAAACTAAAGTCATACGGCTGGTTTCGTTACAGTAACCCCACGTGAAATGCGATTAACATCGCTATTATTGCAGAAATGAATATTAATTAATGCAAAACGTACAAAATACGCTTTTTCTATTTAATTTAATTGCAAGAAACAAACGCCAAGCGTTTGCGGAACGTTTTGAAGCCTGCATAACGCTAACGAACGAAAAATAAAAATAAAAAAAAAGATCCGTGGCCGGCCTCGAACCCGCCACAAAAAGTCTGCCTGTCTGGAAAGCTTTCAATGTCCGACGCTTTAACCGACAGCGCCATTGCGGCACACTGTCTGACGAGAATCGGAACTTCTATATCAAAGTGTTTGTGCACGTGTTCGCTTGAGTAGTTTCAAATTACTGTAAACTTGGCAAGTTTTACGATAGCAGAAATTAATATAAGAGACAAACATAGATATATGACCAAAACATCCTTTTCCCTTGGTGTCCTATATGCTCGATGGGTGCGTTTCCTATACGTAAGTGGGTTATTTCCCATTGTCGATCGATGATGCACGTTTATGCGCGTTCGTTACCTTCAGGGTGTGATAAAAAATTATCGCATATTACCAAGTTTAAATCTACTCGACTGAATGCAATCTGAGAATGTGAAACGAAGGAATGACATTTCAATGAAGTCGTCTTCTTTCACACACCCACGCTTATATAGTTCCTACCTAGCATGGGGCGTAGGGGGTGTTTGACACAAGACGGCCCCCAAATCAGTGGGACAGATCTCTCCGCACATGCTTACTTACATTCTTAATTTGTTAAGTTCGCAAATATATGAGACACAATTTCAATGCGGTGCCTGGTCTCACTCATTCAATTTGGAATTGTTCTGCGGTTAGTCGGTTCCACTATTCTCAGACTGATAGTTTTTAAATAAATGCAATTCGGTAATGCAAGCACATCAATGTACATGCACTAACATACTACTATACTTACTCAACTAATTATATGTATACTGATTCACCATGTGTCCGACTTACATACATACGTAACCGTACATGTTCAGTCTCTTTATAATTGATATTAAAATAAATTGTTACTTTAACACACGCTCCGACTTACATACATATGTAACCGTACATGTTCAGTCTCTATATAATTGATATTAAAACAAATTGTTACTTTAACACACGCGCTGCTTATGAAATTCACAGTAAGATACGTACGTACCATATGCATATTGACGCCAACGACAATAACCCAACACGCAATGATAACACAATACAGCAGCCTTGATTGGTACATAGCGCAACATATCAAACTAAAGTCATACGGCTGGTTTCGTTACAGTAACCCCACGTGAAATGCGATTAACATCGCTATTATTGCAGAAATGAATATTAATTAATGCAAAACGTACAAAATACGCTTTTTCTATTTAATTTAATTGCAAGAAACAAACGCCAAGCGTTTGCGGAACGTTTTGAAGCCTGCATAACGCTAACGAACGAAAAATAAAAATAAAAAAAAAGATCCGTGGCCGGCCTCGAACCCGCCACAAAAAGTCTGCCTGTCTGGAAAGCTTTCAATGTCCGACGCTTTAACCGACTGCGCCATTGCGGCACACTGTCTGACGAGAATCGGAACTTATATATCAAAGTGTTTGTGCACGTGTTCGCTTGAGTAGTTTCAAATTACTGTAAACTTGGCAAGTTTTACGATAGCAGAAATTAATATAAGAGACAAACATAGATATATGACCAAAACATCCTTTTCCCTTGGTGTCCTATATGCTCGATGGGTGCGTTTCCTATACGTAAGTGGGTTATTTCCCTTTGTCGATCGATGATGCACGTTTATCCGCGTTCGTTACCTTCAGGGTGTGATAAAAAATTATCGCATATTACCAAGTTTAAATCTACTCGACTGAATGCAATCTGAGAATGTGAAACGAAGGAATGACATTTCAATGAAGTCGTCTTCTTTCACCCACCCACGCTTATATAGTTCCTACCTAGCATGGGGCGTAGGGGGTGTTTGACACAAGACGGCCCCCAAATCAGTGGGACAGATCTCTCCGCACATGCTTACTTACATTCTTAATTTGTTAAGTTCGCAAATATATGAAACACAATTTCAATGCGGTGCCTGGTCTCCCTTATTCAATTTGGAATTGTTCTGCGATTAGTCGGTTCCACTATTCTCAGACTGATAGTTTTTAAATAAATGCAATTCGGTAATGCAAGCACATCAATGTACATGCACTAACATACTATTATACTTACTCAACTAATTATATGTATACTGATTCACCATGTGTCCGACTTACATACATACGTAACCGTACATGTTCAGTCTCTTTATAATTGATATTAAAATAAATTGTTACTTTAACACACGCTCCGACTTACATACATATGTAACCGTACATGTTCAGTCTCTATATAATTGATATTAAAACAAAGTGTTACTTTAACACACGCGCTGCTTATGAAATTCACAGTAAGATACGTACGTACCATATGCATATTGAAGCCAACGACAATAAACCAACACGGAATCATAACATAATACAGCAGCCTTGATTGGTACATAGCGCAACATATCAAACTAAAGTCATACAGCTGGTTTCGTTACAGTAACCCCACGTGAAATGCGATTAACATCGCTATTATTGCAGAAATGAATATTAATTAATGCAAAACGTACAAAATACGCTTTTTCTATTTAATTTAATTGCAAGAAACAAACGCCAAGCGTTTGCGGAACGTTTTGAAGCCTGCATAACGCTAACGAACGAAAAATAAAAATAAAAAAAAAGATCCGTGGCTGGCCTCGAACCCGCCACAAAAAGTCTGCCTGTCTGGAAAGCTTTCAATGTCCGACGCTTTAACCTACTGCGCCATTGCGGCACATTGTCTGACGAGAATCGGAACTTATATATCAAGGTGTTTGTGCACGTGTTCGCTTGAGTAGTTTCAAATTACTGTAAACTTGGCAAGTTTTACGATAGCAGAAATTAATATAAGAGACAAACATAGATATATGACCAAAACATCCTTTTCCCTTGGTGTCCTATATGCTCGATGGGTGCGTTTCCTATACGTAAGTGGGTTATTTCCCTTTGTCGATCGATGATGCACGTTTATGCGTGTTCGTTACCTTCAGGGTGTGATAAAAAATTATCGCATATTACCAAGTTTAAATCTACTCGACTGAATGCAATCTGAAAATGTGAAACGAAGGAATGACATTTCAATGAAGTCGTCTTCTTTCACACACCCACGCTTATATAGTTCCTACCTAGCATGGGGCGTAGGGGGTGTTTGACACAAGACGGCCCCCCAAATCAGTGGGACAGATCTCTCCGCACATGCTTACTTACATTCTTAATTTGTTAAGTTCGCAAATATATATAACACAATTTCAATGCGGTGCCTGGTCTCCCTCATTCAATTTGGAATTGTTCTGCGATTAGTCGGTTCCACTATTCTCAGACTGATAGTTTTTAAATAAATGCAATTCGGTAATGCAAGCACATCAATGTACATGCACTAACATACTATTATACTTACTCAACTAATTATATGTATACTGATTCACCATGTGTCCGACTTACATACATACGTAACCGTACATGTTCAGTCTCTTTATAATTGATATTAAAATAAATTGTTACTTTAACACACGCTCCGACTTACATACATATGTAACCGTACATGTTCAGTCCCTATATAAATGATATTAAAACAAATTGTTACTTTTACACACGTGCTGCTAATGAAATTCACAGTAAGATACGTACGTACCATATGCATATTGACGCCAACGACAATAACCCAACACGCAATGATAACACAATACAGCAGCCTTGATTGGTACATAGCGCAACATATCAAACTAAAGTCATACGGCTGGTTTCGTTACAGTAACCCCACGTGAAATGCGATTAACATCGCTATTATTGCAGAAATGAATATTAATTAATGCAAAACGTACAAAATACGCTTTTCTATTTAATTTAATTGCAAGAAACAAACGCCAAGCGTTTGCGGAACGTTTTGAAGCCTGCATAACGCTAACGAACGAAAAATAAAAATAAAAAAAAAGATCCGTGGCCGGCCTCGAACCCGCCACAAAAAGTCTGCCTGTCTCGAAAGATTTCAATGTCCGACGCTTTAACCGACTGCGCCATTGCGGCACATTGTCTGACGAGAATCGGAACTTATATATCAAGGTGTTTGTGCACGTGTTCGCTTGAGTAGTTTCAAATTACTGTAAACTTGGCAAGTTTTACGATAGCAGAAATTAATATAAGAGACAAACACAGATATATAACCAAAACATCCTTTTCCCTTGGTGTCCTATATGCTCGATGGGTGCGTTTCCTATACGTAAGTGGGTTATTTCCCTTTGTCGATCGATGATGCACGTTTATGCGTGTTCGTTACCTTCAGGGTGTGATAAAAAATTATCGCATATTACCAAGTTTAAATCTACTCGACTGAATGCAATCTGAGAATGTGAAACGAAGAAATGACATTTCAATGAAGTCGTCTTCTTTCACACACCCACGCTTATATAGTTCCTACCTAGCATGGGGCGTAGGGGGTGTTTGACACCAGACGGCCCCCAAATCAGTGGGACAGATCTCTCCGCACATGCTTACTTACATTCTTAATTTGTTAAGTTCGCAAATATATGAAACACAATTTCAATGCGGTGCCTGGTCTCCCTCATTCAATTTGGAATTGTTCTGCGATTAGTCGGTTCCACTATTCTCAGACTGATAGTTTTTAAATAAATGCAATTCGGTAATGCAAGCACATCAACGTACATGCACTAACATACTATTATACTTACTCAACTAATTATATGTATACTGATTCACCATGTGTCCGACTTACATACATACGTAACCGTACATGTTCAGTCTCTTTATAATTGATATCAAAATAAATTGTTACTTTAACACACGCGCTGCTTATGAAATTCACAGTAAGATACGTACGTACCATATGCATATTGACGCCAACGACAATAACCCAACACGCAATGATAACACAATACAGCAGCCTTGATTGGTACATAGCGCAACATATCAAACTAAAGTCATACGGCTGGTTTCGTTACAGTAACCCCACGTGAAATGTGATTAACATCGCTATTATTGCAGAAATGAATATTAATTAATGCAAAACGTACAAAATACGCTTTTTCTATTTAATTTAATTGCAAGAAACAAACGCCAAGCGTTTGCAGAACGTTTTGAAGCCTGCATAACGCTAACGAACGAAAAATAAAAATAAAAAAAAAGATCCGTGGCCGGCCTCGAACCCGCCACAAAAAGTCTGCCTGTCTGGAAAGCTTTCAATGTCCGACGCTTTAACCGACTGCGCCATTGCGGCACACTGTCTGACGAGAATCCGAACTTATATATCAAGGTGTTTGTGCACGTGTTCGCTTGAGTAGTTTCATATTACTGTAAACTTGGCAAGTTTTACGATAGCAGAAATTAATATAAGAGACAAACATAGGTATATGACCAAAACATCCTTTTCACTTGGTGTCCTATATGCTCGATGGGTGCGTTTCCTATACGTAAGTGGGTTATTTCCCTTTGTCGATCGATGATGCACGTTTATGCGCGTTCGTTACCTTCAGGGTGTGATAAAAAATTATCGCATATTACCAAGTTTAAATCTACTCGACTGAATGCAATCTGAGAATGTGAAACGAAGGAATGACATTTCAATGAAGTCGTCTTCTTTCACCCACCCACGCTTATATAGTTCCTACCTAGCATGGGGCGTAGGGGGTGTTTGACACAAGACGGCCCCCAAATCAGTGGGTCAGATCTCTCCGCACATGCTTACTTACATTCTTAATTTGTTAAGTTCGCAAATATATGAGACACAATTTCAATGCGGTGCCTGGTCTCACTCATTCAATTTGGAATTGTTCTGCGATTAGTCGGTTCCATTATTCTCAGACTGATAGTTTTTAAATAAATGCAATTCGGTAATGCAAGCACATCAATGTACATGCACTAACATACTACTATACTTACTCAACTAATTATATGTATACTGATTCACCATGTGTCCGACTTACATACATACGTAACCGTACATGTTCAGTCTCTTTATAATTGATATTAAAATAAATTGTTACTTTAACACACGCTCCGACTTACATACATATGTAACCGTACATGTTCAGTCTCTATATAATTGATATTAAAACAAATTGTTACTTTAACACACGCGCTGCTTATGAAATTCACAGTAAGATACGTACGTACCATATGCATATTGACGCCAACGACAATAACCCAACACGCAATGATAACACAATACAGCAGCCTTGATTGGTACATAGCGCAACATATCAAACTAAAGTCATACGGCTGGTTTCGTTACAGTAACCCCACGTGAAATGCGATTAACATCGCTATTATTGCAGAAATGAATATTAATTAATGCAAAACGTACAAAATACGCTTTTTCTATTTAATTTAATTGCAAGAAACAAACGCCAAGCGTTTGCGGAACGTTTTGAAGCCTGCATAACGCTAACGAACGAAAAATAAAAATAAAAAAAAAGATCCGTGGCCGGCCTCGAACCCGCCACAAAAAGTCTGCCTGTCTGGAAAGCTTTCAATGTCCGACGCTTTAACCGACAGCGCCATTGCGGCACACTGTCTGACGAGAATCGGAACTTCTATATCAAAGTGTTTGTGCACGTGTTCGCTTGAGTAGTTTCAAATTACTGTAAACTTGGCAAGTTTTACGATAGCAGAAATTAATATAAGAGACAAACATAGATATATGACCAAAACATCCTTTTCCCTTGGTGTCCTATATGCTCGATGGGTGCGTTTCCTATACGTAAGTGGGTTATTTCCCATTGTCGATCGATGATGCACGTTTATGCGCGTTCGTTACCTTCAGGGTGTGATAAAAAATTATCGCATATTACCAAGTTTAAATCTACTCGACTGAATGCAATCTGAGAATGTGAAACGAAGGAATGACATTTCAATGAAGTCGTCTTCTTTCACACACCCACGCTTATATAGTTCCTACCTAGCATGGGGCGTAGGGGGTGTTTGACACAAGACGGCCCCCAAATCAGTGGGACAGATCTCTCCGCACATGCTTACTTACATTCTTAATTTGTTAAGTTCGCAAATATATGAGACACAATTTCAATGCGGTGCCTGGTCTCACTCATTCAATTTGGAATTGTTCTGCGGTTAGTCGGTTCCACTATTCTCAGACTGATAGTTTTTAAATAAATGCAATTCGGTAATGCAAGCACATCAATGTACATGCACTAACATACTACTATACTTACTCAACTAATTATATGTATACTGATTCACCATGTGTCCGACTTACATACATACGTAACCGTACATGTTCAGTCTCTTTATAATTGATATTAAAATAAATTGTTACTTTAACACACGCTCCGACTTACATACATATGTAACCGTACATGTTCAGTCTCTATATAATTGATATTAAAACAAATTGTTACTTTAACACACGCGCTGCTTATGAAATTCACAGTAAGATACGTACGTACCATATGCATATTGACGCCAACGACAATAACCCAACACGCAATGATAACACAATACAGCAGCCTTGATTGGTACATAGCGCAACATATCAAACTAAAGTCATACGGCTGGTTTCGTTACAGTAACCCCACGTGAAATGCGATTAACATCGCTATTATTGCAGAAATGAATATTAATTAATGCAAAACGTACAAAATACGCTTTTTCTATTTAATTTAATTGCAAGAAACAAACGCCAAGCGTTTGCGGAACGTTTTGAAGCCTGCATAACGCTAACGAACGAAAAATAAAAATAAAAAAAAAGATCCGTGGCCGGCCTCGAACCCGCCACAAAAAGTCTGCCTGTCTGGAAAGCTTTCAATGTCCGACGCTTTAACCGACTGCGCCATTGCGGCACACTGTCTGACGAGAATCGGAACTTATATATCAAAGTGTTTGTGCACGTGTTCGCTTGAGTAGTTTCAAATTACTGTAAACTTGGCAAGTTTTACGATAGCAGAAATTAATATAAGAGACAAACATAGATATATGACCAAAACATCCTTTTCCCTTGGTGTCCTATATGCTCGATGGGTGCGTTTCCTATACGTAAGTGGGTTATTTCCCTTTGTCGATCGATGATGCACGTTTATCCGCGTTCGTTACCTTCAGGGTGTGATAAAAAATTATCGCATATTACCAAGTTTAAATCTACTCGACTGAATGCAATCTGAGAATGTGAAACGAAGGAATGACATTTCAATGAAGTCGTCTTCTTTCACCCACCCACGCTTATATAGTTCCTACCTAGCATGGGGCGTAGGGGGTGTTTGACACAAGACGGCCCCCAAATCAGTGGGACAGATCTCTCCGCACATGCTTACTTACATTCTTAATTTGTTAAGTTCGCAAATATATGAGACACAATTTCAATGCGGTGCCTGGTCTCACTCATTCAATTTGGAATTGTTCTGCGATTAGTCGGTTCCACTATTCTCAGACTGATAGTTTTTAAATAAATGCAATTCGGTAATGCAAGCACATCAATGTACATGCACTAACATACTACTATACTTACTTAACTAATTATATGTATACTGATTCACCATGTGTCCGACTTACATACATACGTAACCGTACATGTTCAGTCTCTTTATAATTGATATTAAAATCAATTGTTACTTTAACACACGCTCCGACTTACATACATATGTAACCGTACATGTTCAGTCTCTATATAATTGATATTAAAACAAATTGTTACTTTAACACACGCGCTGCTTATGAAATTCACAGTAAGATACGTACGTACCATATGCATATTGACGCCAAGACAATAACCCAACACCCAATGATAACACAATACAGCAGCCTTGATTGGTACATAGCGCAACATATCAAACTAAAGTCATACGGCTGGTTTCGTTACAGTAACCCCACGTGAAATGCGATTAACATCGCTATTATTGCAGAAATGCATATTAATTAATGCAAAACGTACAAAATACGCTTTTTCTATTTAATTTAATTGCAAGAAACAAACGCCAAGCGTTTGCGGAACGTTTTGAAGCCTGCATAACGCTAACGAACGAAAAATAAAAATTAAAAAAAAGATCCGTGGCCGGCCTCGAACCCGCCACAAAAAGTCTGCCTGTCTGGAAAGCTTTCAATGTCCGACGCTTTAACCGACTGCGCCATTGCGGCACACTGTCTGACGAGAATCGGAACTTATATATCAAAGTGTTTGTGCACGTGTTCGCTTGAGTAGTTTCAAATTACTGTAAACTTGGCAAGTTTTACGATAGCAGAAATTAATATAAGAGACAAACATAGATATATGACCAAAACATCCTTTTCCCTTGGTGTCCTATATGCTCGATGGGTGCGTTTCCTATACGTAAGTGGGTTATTTCCCTTTGTCGATCGATGATGCACGTTTATGCGTGTTCGTTACCTTCAGGGTGTGATAAAAAATTATCGCATATTACCAAGTTTAAATCTACTCGACTGAATGCAATCTGAGAATGTGAAACGAAGGAATGACATTTCAATGAAGTCGTCTTCTTTCACCCACCCACGCTTATATATTTCCTACCTAGCATGGGGCGTAGGGGGTGTTTGACACAAGACGGCCCCCAAATCAGTGGGACAGATCTCTCCGCACATGCTTACTTACATTCTTAATTTGTTAAGTTCGCAAATATATGAGACACAATTTCAATACGGTGCCTGGTCTCCCTCATTCAATTTGGAATTGTTCTGCGGTTAGTCGGTTCCACTATTCTCAGACTGATAGTTTTTAAATAAATGCAATTCGGTAATGCAAGCACATCAATGTACATGCACTAACATACTACTATACTTACTCAACTAATTATATGTATACTGATTCACCATGTGTCCGACTTACATACATACGTAACCGTACATGTTCAGTCTCTTTATAATTGATATTAAAATAAATTGTTACTTTAACACACGCTCCGACTTACATACATATGTAACCGTACATGTTCAGTCTCTATATAATTGATATTAAAACAAATTGTTACTTTAACACACGCGCTGCTTATGAAATTCACAGTAAGATACGTACGTACCATATGCATATTGACGCCAACGACAATAACCCAACACGCAATGATAACACAATACAGCAGCCTTGATTGGTACATAGCGCAACATATCAAACTAAAGTCATACGGCTGGTTTCGTTACAGTAACCCCACGTGAAATGTGATTAACATCGCTATTATTGCAGAAATGAATATTAATTAATGCAAAACGTACAAAATACGCTTTTTCTATTTAATTTAATTGCAAGAAACAAACGCCAAGCGTTTGCAGAACGTTTTGAAGCCTGCATAACGCTAACGAACGAAAAATAAAAATAAAAAAAAAGATCCGTGGCCGGCCTCGAACCCGCCACAAAAAGTCTGCCTGTCTGGAAAGCTTTCAATGTCCGACGCTTTAACCGACTGCGCCATTGCGGCACATTGTCTGACGAGAATCGGAACTTATATATCAAGGTGTTTGTGCACGTGTTCGCTTGAGTAGTTTCAAATTACTGTAAACTTGGCAAGTTTTACGATAGCAGAAATTAATATAAGAGACAAACATAGGTATATGACCAAAACATCCTTTTCACTTGGTGTCCTATATGCTCGATGGGTGCGTTTCCTATACGTAAGTGGGTTATTTCCCTTTGTCGATCGATGATGCACGTTTATGCGCGTTCGTTACCTTCAGGGTGTGATAAAAAATTATCGCATATTACCAAGTTTAAATCTACTCGACTGAATGCAATCTGAGAATGTGAAACGAAGGAATGACATTTCAATGAAGTCGTCTTCTTTCACCCACCCACGCTTATATAGTTCCTACCTAGCATGGGGCGTAGGGGGTGTTTGACACAAGACGGCCCCCAAATCAGTGGGTCAGATCTCTCCGCACATGCTTACTTACATTCTTAATTTGTTAAGTTCGCAAATATATGAGACACAATTTCAATGCGGTGCCTGGTCTCACTCATTCAATTTGGAATTGTTCTGCGATTAGTCGGTTCCATTATTCTCAGACTGATAGTTTTTAAATAAATGCAATTCGGTAATGCAAGCACATCAATGTACATGCACTAACATACTACTATACTTACTCAACTAATTATATGTATACTGATTCACCATGTGTCCGACTTACATACATACGTAACCGTACATGTTCAGTCTCTTTATAATTGATATTAAAATAAATTGTTACTTTAACACACGCTCCGACTTACATACATATGTAACCGTACATGTTCAGTCTCTATATAATTGATATTAAAACAAATTGTTACTTTAACACACGCGCTGCTTATGAAATTCACAGTAAGATACGTACGTAACATATGCATATTGACGCCAACGACAATAACCCAACACGCAATGATAACACAATACAGCAGCCTTGATTGGTACATAGCGCAACATATCAAACTAAAGTCATACGGCTGGTTTCGTTACAGTAACCCCACGTGAAATGTGATTAACATCGCTATTATTGCAGAAATGAATATTAATTAATGCAAAACGTACAAAATACGCTTTTTCTATTTAATTTAATTGCAAGAAACAAACGCCAAGCGTTTGCAGAACGTTTTGAAGCCTGCATAACGCTAACGAACGAAAAATAAAAATAAAAAAAAAGATCCGTGGCCGGCCTCGAACCCGCCACAAAAAGTCTGCCTGTCTGGAAAGCTTTCAATGTCCGACGCTTTAACCGACTGCGCCATTGCGGCACATTGTCTGACGAGAATCGGAACTTATATATCAAGGTGTTTGTGCACGTGTTCGCTTGAGTAGTTTCAAATTACTGTAAACTTGGCAAGTTTTACGATAGCAGAAATTAATATAAGAGACAAACATAGGTATATGACCAAAACATCCTTTTCACTTGGTGTCCTATATGCTCGATGGGTGCGTTTCCTATACGTAAGTGGGTTATTTCCCTTTGTCGATCGATGATGCACGTTTATGCGCGTTCGTTACCTTCAGGGTGTGATAAAAAATTATCGCATATTACCAAGTTTAAATCTACTCGACTGAATGCAATCTGAGAATGTGAAACGAAGGAATGACATTTCAATGAAGTCGTCTTCTTTCACCCACCCACGCTTATATAGTTCCTACCTAGCATGGGGCGTAGGGGGTGTTTGACACAAGACGGCCCCCAAATCAGTGGGTCAGATCTCTCCGCACATGCTTACTTACATTCTTAATTTGTTAAGTTCGCAAATATATGAGACACAATTTCAATGCGGTGCCTGGTCTCACTCATTCAATTTGGAATTGTTCTGCGATTAGTCGGTTCCATTATTCTCAGACTGATAGTTTTTAAATAAATGCAATTCGGTAATGCAAGCACATCAATGTACATGCACTAACATACTACTATACTTACTCAACTAATTATATGTATACTGATTCACCATGTGTCCGACTTACATACATACGTAACCGTACATGTTCAGTCTCTTTATAATTGATATTAAAATAAATTGTTACTTTAACACACGCTCCGACTTACATACATATGTAACCGTACATGTTCAGTCTCTATATAATTGATATTAAAACAAATTGTTACTTTAACACACGCGCTGCTTATGAAATTCACAGTAAGATACGTACGTAACATATGCATATTGACGCCAACGACAATAACCCAACACGCAATGATAACACAATACAGCAGCCTTGATTGGTACATAGCGCAACATATCAAACTAAAGTCATACGGCTGGTTTCGTTACAGTAACCCCACGTGAAATGCGATTAACATCGCTATTATTGCAGAAATGAATATTAATTAATGCAAAACGTACAAAATACGCTTTTTCTATTTAATTTAATTGCAAGAAACAAACGCCAAGCGTTTGCGGAACGTTTTGAAGCCTGCATAACGCTAACGAACGAAAAATAAAAATAAAAAAAAAGATCCGTGGCCGGCCTCGAACCCGCCACAAAAAGTCTGCCTGTCTGGAAAGCTTTCAATGTCCGACGCTTTAACCGACAGCGCCATTGCGGCACACTGTCTGACGAGAATCGGAACTTCTATATCAAAGTGTTTGTGCACGTGTTCGCTTGAGTAGTTTCAAATTACTGTAAACTTGGCAAGTTTTACGATAGCAGAAATTAATATAAGAGACAAACATAGATATATGACCAAAACATCCTTTTCCCTTGGTGTCCTATATGCTCGATGGGTGCGTTTCCTATACGTAAGAGGGTTATTTCCCTTTGTCGATCGATGATGCACGTTTATCCGCGTTCGTTACATTCAGGGTGTGATAAAAAATTATCGCATATTACTAAGTTTAAATCTACTCGACTGAATGCAATCTGAGAATGTGAAACGAAGGAATGACTTTTCAATGAAGTCGTCTTCTTTTACACATCCACGCTTATATAGTTCCTACCTAGCATGGGGCGTAGGGGGTGTTTGACACCAGACGGCCCCCAAATCAGTGGGACAGATCTCCCCGCACATGCTTATTTACATTCTTAATTTGTTAAGTTCGCAAATATATGAAACACAATTTCAATGCGGTGCCTGGTCTCCCTCATTCAATTTGGAATTGTTCTGCGATTAGTCGGTTCCACTATTCTCAGACTGATAGTTTTTAAATAAATGCAATTCGGTAATGCAAGCACATCAACGTACATGCACTAACATACTATTATACTTACTCAACTAATTATATGTATACTGATTCACCATGTGTCCGACTTACATACATACGTAACCGTACATGTTCAGTCTCTTTATAATTGATATTAAAATAAATTGTTACTTTAACACACGCTCCGACTTACATACATATGTAACCGTACATGTTCAGTCTCTATATAATTGATATTAAAACAAATTGTTACTTTAACACACGCGCTGCTTATGAAATTCACAGTAAGATACGTACGTACCATATGCATATTGACGCCAACGACAATAACCCAACACGCAATGATAACACAATACAGCAGCCTTGATTGGTACATAGCGCAACATATCAAACTAAAGTCATACGGCTGGTTTCGTTACAGTAACCCCACGTGAAATGCGATTAACATCGCTATTATTGCAGAAATGAATATTAATTAATGCAAAACGTACAAAATACGCTTTTTCTATTTAATTTAATTGCAAGAAACAAACGCCAAGCGTTTGCGGAACGTTTTGAAGCCTGCATAACGTTAACGAACGAAAAATAAAAAAAAAAAAAAAGATCCGTGGCCGGCCTCAAACCCGCCACAAAAAGTCTGCAAGTCTCGAAAGCTTTCAATATCCGACGCTTTAACCGACTGCGCCATTGCGGCACACTGTCTGACGAGAATCGGGACTGATATATCAAAGTGTTTGTGCACGTGTTCGCTTGAGTAGTTTCAAATTACTGTAAACTTGGCAAGTTTTACGATAGCAGAAATTAATATAAGAGACAAACATAGATATATGACCAAAACATCCTTTTCCCTTGGTGTCCTATATGCTCGATGGGAGCGTTTCCTATACGTAAGTGGGTTATTTCCCTTTGTCGATCGATGATGCACGTTTATGCGTGTTCGTTACCTTCAGGGTGGGATAAAAAATTATCGCATATTACCAAGTTTAAATCTACTCGACTGAATGCAATCTGAGAATGTGAAACGAAGGAATGACATTTCAATGAAGTCGTCTTCTTTCACACACCTACGCTTATATAGTTCCTACCTAGCATGGGGCGTAGGGGGTGTTTGACACCAGACGGCCCCCAAATCAGTGGGACAGATCTCTCCGCACATGCTTATTTACATTCTTAATTTGTTAAGTTCGCAAATATATGAAACACAATTTCAATGCGGTGCCTGGTCTCCCTCATTCAATTTGGAATTGTTCTGCGATTAGTCGGTTCCACTATTCTCAGACTGATAGTTTTTAAATAAATGCAATTCGGTAATGCAAGCACATCAATGTACATGCACTAACATACTATTATACTTACTCAACTAATTATATGTATACTGATTCACCATGTGTCCGACTTACATACATACGTAACCGTACATGTTCAGTCTCTTTATAATTGATATTAAAATAAATTGTTACTTTAACACACGCTCCGACTTACATACATATGTAACCGTACATGTTCAGTCTCTATATAATTGATATTAAAACAAATTGTTACTTTAACACACGCGCTGCTTATGAAATTCACAGTAAGATACGTACGTACCATATGCATATTGACGCCAACGACAATAACCCAACACGCAATGATAACACAATACAGCAGCCTTGATTGGTACATAGCGCAACATATCAAACTAAAGTCATACGGCTGGTTTCGTTACAGTAACCCCACGTGAAATGCGATTAACATCGCTATTATTGCAGAAATGAATATTAATTAATGCAAAACGTACAAAATACGCTTTTTCTATTTAATTTAATTGCAAGAAACAAACGCCAAGCGTTTGCGGAACGTTTTGAAGCCTGCATAACGCTAACGAACGAAAAATAAAAAAAAAAAAAAAAGATCCGTGGCCGGCCTCGAACCCGCCACAAAAAGTCTGCCTGTCTCGAAAGCTTTCAATGTCCGACGCTTTAACCGACTGCGCCATTGCGGCACACTGTCTGACGAGAATCGGGACTGATATATCAAAGTGTTTGTGCACGTGTTCGCTTGAGTAGTTTCAAATTACTGTAAACTTGGCAAGTTTTACGATAGCAGAAATCAATATAAGAGACAAACATAGATATATGACCAAAACATCCTTTTCCCTTGGTGTCCTATATGCTCGATGGGAGCGTTTCCTATACGTAAGTGGGTTATTTCCCTTTGTCGATCGATGATGCACGTTTATGCGTGTTCGTTACCTTCAGGGTGGGATAAAAAATTATCGCATATTACCAAGTTTAAATCTACTCGACTGAATGCAATCTGAGAATGTGAAACGAAGGAATGACATTTCAATGAAGTCGTCTTCTTTCACACACCCACGCTTATATAGTTCCTACCTAGCATGGGGCGTAGGGGGTGTTTGACACCAGACGGCCCCCAAATCAGTGGGACAGATCTCTCCGCACATGCTTATTTACATTCTTAATTTGTTAAGTTCGCAAATATATGAAACACAATTTCAATGCGGTGCCTGGTCTCCCTCATTCAATTTGGAATTGTTCTGCGATTAGTCGGTTCCACTATTCTCAGACTGATAGTTTTTAAATAAATGCAATTCGGTAATGCAAGCACATCAATGTACATGCACTAACATACTATTATACTTACTCAACTAATTATATGTATACTGATTCACCATGTGTCCGACTTACATACATACGTAACCGTACATGTTCAGTCTCTTTATAATTGATATTAAAATCAATTGTTACTTTAACACACGCTCCGACTTACATACATATGTAACCGTTCATGTTCAGTCTCTATATAATTGATATTAAAACAAATTGTTACTTTAACACACGCGCTGCTTATGAAATTCACAGTAAGATATGTACGTACCATATGCATATTGACGCCAACGACAATAACCCAACACGCAATGATAACACAATGCAGCAGCCTTGATTGGTACATAGCGCAACATATCAAACTAAAGTCATACGGCTGGTTTCGTTACAGTAACCCCACGTGAAATGCGATTAACATCGCTATTATTGCAGAAATGAATATTAATTAATGCAAAACGTACAAAATACGCTTTTTCTATTTAATTTAATTGCAAGAAACAAACGCCAAGCGTTTGCGGAACGTTTTGAAGCCTGCATAACGCTAACGAACGAAAAATAAAAATAAAAAAAAGATCCGTGGCCGGCCTCGAACCCGCCACAAAAAGTCTGCCTGTCTCGAAAGCTTTCAATGTCCGACGCTTTAACCGACTGCGCCATTGCGGCACATTGTCTGACGAGGATCGGAACTTATATATCAAGGTGTTTGTGCACGTGTTCGCTTGAGTAGTTTCAAATTACTGTAAACTTGGCAAGTTTTACGATAGCAGAAATTGATATAAGAGACAAACATAGATATATGACCAAAACATCCTTTTCCCTTGGTGTCCTATATGCTCGATGGGTGCGTTTCCTATACGTAAGTGGGTTATTTCCCTTTGTCGATCGATGATGCACATTTATGCGTGTTCGTTACCTTCAGGGTGTGATAAAAAATTATCGCATATTACCAAGTTTAAATCTACTCGACTGAATGCAATCTGAGAATGTGAAACGAAGGAATGACATTTCAATGAAGTCGTCTTCTTTCACACACCCACGCTTATATAGTTCCTACCTAGCATGGGGCGTAGGGGGTGTTTGACACAAGACGGCCCCCAAATCAGTGGGACAGATCTCTCCGCACATGCTTACTTACATTCTTAATTTTTTAAGTTCGCAAATATATGAAACACAATTTCAATGCGGTGCCTGGTCTCCCTCATTCAATTTGGAATTGTTCTGCGATTAGTCGGTTCCACTATTCTCAGACTGATAGTTTTTAAATAAATGCAATTCGGTAATGCAAGCACATCAATGTACATGCACTAACATACTATTATACTTACTCAACTAATTATATGTATACTGATTCACCATGTGTCCGACTTACATACATACGTAACCGTACATGTTCAGTCTCTTTATAATTGATATTAAAATCAATTGTTACTTTAACACACGCTCCGACTTACATACATATGTAACCGTTCATGTTCAGTCTCTATATAATTGATATTAAAACAAATTGTTACTTTAACACACGCGCTGCTTATGAAATTCACAGTAAGATATGTACGTACCATATGCATATTGACGCCAACGACAATAACCCAACACGCAATGATAATACAATACAGCAGCCTTGATTGGTACATAGCGCAACATATCAAACTAAAGTCATACGGCTGGTTTCGTTACAGTAACCCCACGTGAAATGCGATTAACATCGCTATTATTGCAGAAATGAATATTAATTAATGCAAAACGTACAAAATACGCTTTTTCTATTTAATTTAATTGCAAGAAACAAACGCCAAGCGTTTGCGGAACGTTTTGAAGCCTGCATAACGCTAACGAACGAAAAATAAAAATAAAAAAAAGATCCGTGGCCGGCCTCGAACCCGCCACAAAAAGTCTGCCTGTCTCGAAAGCTTTCAATGTCCGACGCTTTAACCGACTGCGCCATTGCGGCACATTGTCTGACGAGAATCGGAACTTATATATCAAGGTGTTTGTGCACGTGTTCGCTTGAGTAGTTTCAAATTACTGTAAACTTGGCAAGTTTTACGATAGCAGAAATTGATATAAGAGACAAACATAGATATATGACCAAAACATCCTTTTCCCTTGGTGTCCTATATGCTCGATGGGTGCGTTTCCTATACGTAAGTGGGTTATTTCCCTTTGTCGATCGATGATGCACATTTATGCGTGTTCGTTACCTTCAGGGTGTGATCAAAAATTATCGCATATTACCAAGTTTAAATCTACTCGACTGAATGCAATCTGAGAATGTGAAACGAAGGAATGACATTTCAATGAAGTCGTCTTCTTTCACACACCCACGCTTATATAGTTCCTACCTAGCATGGGGCGTAGGGGGTGTTTGACACAAGACGGCCCCCAAATCAGTGGGACAGATCTCTCCGCACATGCTTACTTACATTCTTAATTTTTTAAGTTCGCAAATATATGAAACACAATTTCAATGCGGTGCCTGGTCTCCCTCATTCAATTTGGAATTGTTCTGCGATTAGTCGGTTCCACTATTCTCAGACTGATAGTTTTTAAATAAATGCAATTCGGTAATGCAAGCACATCAATGTACATGCACTAACATACTATTATACTTACTCAACTAATTATATGTATACTGATTCACCATGTGTCCGACTTACATACATACGTAACCGTACATGTTCAGTCTCTTTATAATTGATATTAAAATCAATTGTTACTTTAACACACGCTCCGACTTACATACATATGTAACCGTTCATGTTCAGTCTCTATATAATTGATATTAAAACAAATTGTTACTTTAACACACGCGCTGCTTATGAAATTCACAGTAAGATATGTACGTACCATATGCATATTGACGCCAACGACAATTACCCAACACGCAATGATAACACAATACAGCAGCCTTGATTGGTACATAGCGCAACATATCAAACTAAAGTCATACGGCTGGTTTCGTTACAGTAACCCCACGTGAAATGCGATTAACATCGCTATTATTGCAGAAATGAATATTAATTAATGCAAAACGTACAAAATACGCTTTTTCTATTTAATTTAATTGCAAGAAACAAACGCCTAGCGTTTGCAGAACGTTTTGAAGCCTGCATAACGCTAACGAACGAAAAATAAAAATAAAAAAAAGATCCGTGGCCGGCCTCGAACCCGCCACAAAAAGTCTGCCTGTCTCGAAAGCTTTCAATGTCCGACGCTTTAACCGACTGCGCCATTGCGGCACATTGTCTGACGAGAATCGGAACTTATATATCAAGGTGTTTGTGCACGTGTTCGCTTGAGTAGTTTCAAATTACTGTAAACTTGGCAAGTTTTACGATAGCAGAAATTAATATAAGAGACAAACATAGATATATGACCAAAACATCCTTTTCCCTTGGTGTCCTATATGCTCGATGGGTGCGATTCCTATACGTAAGTGGGTTATTTCTCTTTGTCGATCGATGATGCACGTTTATGCGTGTTCGTTACCTTCAGGGTGGGATAAAAAATTATCGCATATTACCAAGTTTAAATCTACTCGACTGAATGCAATCTGAGAATGTGAAACGAAGGAATGACATTTCAATGAAGTCGTCTTCTTTCACACACCCACGCTTATATAGTTCCTACCTAGCATGGGGCGTAGGGGGTGTTTGACACAAGACGGCCCCCAGATCAGTGGGACAGATCTCTCCGCACATGCTTACTTACATTCTTAATTTGTTAAGTTCGCAAATATATGAAACACAATTTCAATGCGGTGCCTGGTCTCCCTCATTCAATTTGGAATTGTTCTGCGATTAGTCGGTTCCACTATTCTCAGACTGATAGTTTTTAAATAAATGCAATTCGATAATGCAAGCACATCAATGTACATGCACTAACATACTATTATACTTACTCAACTAATTATATGTATACTGATTCACCATGTGTCCGACTTACATACATACGTAACCGTACATGTTCAGTCTCTTTATAATTGATATTAAAATAAATTGTTACTTTAACACACGCTCCGACTTACATACATATGTAACCGTACATGTTCAGTCTCTATATAATTGATATTAAAACAAATTGTTACTTTAACACACGCGCTGCTTATGAAATTCACAGTAAGATACGTACGTACCGTATGCATATTGACGCCAACGACAATAACCCAACACGCAATGATAACACAATACAGCAGCCTTGATTGGTACATAGCGCAACATATCAAACTTAAGTCATACGGCTGGGTTCGTTACGGTAACCCCACGTGAAATGCGATTAACATCGCTATTATTGCAGAAATGAATATTAATTAATGCAAAACGTACAAAATACGCTTTTTCTATTTAATTTAATTGCAAGAAACAAACGCCAAGCGTTTGCGGAACGTTTTGAAGCCTGCATAACGCTAACGAACGAAAAATAAAAATAAAAAAAAAGATCCGTGGCCGGCCTCGAACCCGCCACAAAAAGTCTGCCTGTCTCGAAAGCTTTCAATGTCCGACGCTTTAACCGACTGCGCCATTGCGGCACATTGTCTGACGAGAATCGGAACTTATATATCAAGGTGTTTGTGCACGTGTTCGCTTGAGTAGTTTCAAATTACTGTAAACTTGGCAAGTTTTACGATAGCAGAAATTAATATAAGAGACAAACATAGATATATGACCAAAACATCCTTTTCCCTTGGTGTCCTATATGCTCGATGGGTGCGTTTCCTATACGTAAGTGGGTTATTTCCCTTTGTCGATCGATGATGCATGTTTATGCGTGTTCGTTACCTTCAGGGTGTGATAAAAAATTATCGCATATTACCAAGTTTAAATCTACTCGACTGAATGCAATCTGAGAATGTGAAACGAAGGAATGACATTTCAATGAAGTCGTCTTCTTTCACACACCCACGCTTATATAGTTCCTAACTAGCATGGGGCGTAGGGGGTGTTTGACACAAACGGCCCCCAAATCAGTGGGACAGATCTCTCCGCACATGCTTACTTACATTCTTAATTTGTTAAGTTCGCAAATATATGAAACACAATTTCAATGCGGTGCCTGGTCTCCCTCATTCAATTTGGAATTGTTCTGCGATTAGTCGGTTCCACTATTCTCAGACTGATAGTTTTTAAATACATGCAATTCGGTAATGCAAGCACATCAATGTACATGCACTAACATACTATTATACTTACTCAACTAATTATATGTATACTGATTCACCATGTGTCCGACTTACATACATACGTAACCGTACATGTTCAGTCTCTTTATAATTGATATTAAAATAAATTGTTACTTTAACACACGCTCCGACTTACGTACATATGTAACCGTACATGTTCAGTCTCTATATAATTGATATTAAAACAAATTGTTACTTTAACACACGCGCTGCTTATGAAATTCACAGTAAGATACGTACGTACCATATGCATATTGACGCCAACGACAATAACCCAACACGCAATGATAACACAATACAGCAGCCTTGATTGGTACATAGCGCAACATATCAAACTAAAGTCATACGGCTGGTTTCGTTACAGTAATCCCACCTGAAATGCGATTAACATCGCTATTATTGCAGAAATGAATATTAATTAATGCAAAACGTACAAAATACGCTTTTTCTATTTAATTTAATTGCAAGAAACAAACGCCAAGCGTTTGCGGAACGTTTTGAAGCCTGCATAACGCTAACGAACGAAAAAAAAAAAAAAAAAAAAAGATCCGTGGCCGGCCTCGAACCCGCCACAAAAAGTCTGCCTGTCTCGAAAGCTTTCAATGTCCGACGCTTTAACCGACTGCGCCATTGCGGCACATTGTCTGACGAGAATCGGAACTTATATATCAAGGTGTTTGTGCACGTGTTCGCTTGAGTAGTTTCAAATTACTGTAAACTTGGCAAGTTTTACGATAGCAGAAATTAATATAAGAGACAAACATAGATATATGACCAAAACATCCTTTTCCCTTGGTGTCCTATATGCTCGATGGGTGCGTTTCCTATACGTAAGTGGGTTATTTCCCTTTGTCGATCGATGATGCATGTTTATGCGTGTTCGTTACCTTCAGGGTGTGATAAAAAATTATCGCATATTACCAAGTTTAAATCTACTCGACTGAATGCAATCTGAGAATGTGAAACGAAGGAATGACATTTCAATGAAGTCGTCTTCTTTCACCCACCCACGCTTATATAGTTCCTACCTAGCATGGGGCGTAGGGGGTTTTTGACAGAAGACGGCCCCCAAATCAGTGGGACAGATCTCTCCGCACATGCTTACTTACATTCTTAATTTGTTAAGTTCGCAAATATATGAAACACAATTTCAATGCGGTGCCTGGTCTCCCTCATTCAATTTGGAATTGTTCTGCTATTAGTCGGTTCCACTATTCTCAGACTGATAGTTTTTAAATAAATGCAATTCGATAATGCAAGCACATCAATGTACATGCACTAACATACTATTATACTTACTCAACTAATTATATGTATACTGATTCACCATGTGTCCGACTTACATACATACGTAACCGTACATGTTCAGTCTCTTTATAATTGATATTAAAATAAATTGTTACTTTAACACACGCTCCGACTTACATACATATGTAACCGTACATGTTCAGTCTCTATATAATTGATATTAAAACAAATTGTTACTTTAACACACGCGCTGCTTATGAAATTCACAGTAAGATACGTACGTACCATATGCATATTGACGCCAACGACAATAACCCAACACGCAATGATAACACAATACAGCAGCCTTGATTGGTACATAGCGCAACATATCAAACTAAAGTCATACGGCTGGTTTCGTTACAGTAACCCCACGTGAAATGCGATTAACATCGCTATTATTGCAGAAATGAATATTAATTAATGCAAAACGTACAAAATACGCTTTTTCTATTTAATTTAATTGCAAGAAATAAACGCCAAGCGTTTGCGGAACGTTTTGAAGCCTGCATAACGCTAACGAACGAAAAATAAAAATAAAAAAAAAGATCCGTGGCCGGCCTCGAACCCGCCACAAAAAGTCTGCCTGTCTCGAAAGCTTTCAATGTCCGACGCTTTAACCGACTGCGCCATTGCGGCACATTGTCTGACGAGAATCGGAACTTATATATCAAGGTGTTTGTGCACGTGTTCGCTTGAGTAGTTTCAAATTACTGTAAACTTGGCAAGTTTTACGATAGCAGAAATTAATATAAGAGACAAACATAGATATATGACCAAAACATCCTTTTCCCTTGGTGTCCTATATGCTCGATGGGTGCGTTTCCTATACGTAAGTGGGTTATTTCCCTTTGTCGATCGATGATGCATGTTTATGCGTGTTCGTTACCTTCAGGGTGTGATAAAAAATTATCGCATATTACCAAGTTTAAATCTACTCGACTGAATGCAATCTGAGAATGTGAAACGAAGGAATGACATTTCAATGAAGTCGTCTTCTTTCACCCACCCACGCTTATATAGTTCCTACCTAGCATGGGGCGTAGGGGGTTTTTGACAGAAGACGGCCCCCAAATCAGTGGGACAGATCTCTCCGCACATGCTTACTTACATTCTTAATTTGTTAAGTTCGCAAATATATGAAACACAATTTCAATGCGGTGCCTGGTCTCCCTCATTCAATTTGGAATTGTTCTGCTATTAGTCGGTTCCACTATTCTCAGACTGATAGTTTTTAAATAAATGCAATTCGATAATGCAAGCACATCAATGTACATGCACTAACATACTATTATACTTACTCAACTAATTATATGTATACTGATTCACCATGTGTCCGACTTACATACATACGTAACCGTACATGTTCAGTCTCTTTATAATTGATATTAAAATAAATTGTTACTTTAACACACGCTCCGACTTACATACATATGTAACCGTACATGTTCAGTCTCTATATAATTGATATTAAAACAAATTGTTACTTTAACACACGCGCTGCTTATGAAATTCACAGTAAGATACGTACGTACCATATGCATATTGACGCCAACGACAATAACCCAACACGCAATGATAACACAATACAGCAGCCTTGATTGGTACATAGCGCAACATATCAAACTAAAGTCATACGGCTGGTTTCGTTACAGTAACCCCACGTGAAATGCGATTAACATCGCTATTATTGCAGAAATGAATATTAATTAATGCAAAACGTACAAAATACGCTTTTTCTATTTAATTTAAATGCAAGAAATAAACGCCAAGCGTTTGCGGAACGTTTTGAAGCCTGCATAACGCTAACGAACGAAAAATAAAAATAAAAAAAAAGATCCGTGGCCGGCCTCGAACCCGCCACAAAAAGTCTGCCTGTCTCGAAAGCTTTCAATGTCCGACGCTTTAACCGACTGTTCCATTGCGGCACATTGTCTGACGAGAATCGGAACTTATATATCAAGGTGTTTGTGCACGTGTTCGCTTGAGTAGTTTCAAATTACTGTAAACTTGGCAAGTTTTACGATAGCAGAAATTAATATAAGAGACAAACATAGATATATGACCAAAACATCCTTTTCCCTTGGTGTCCTATATGCTCGATGGGTGCGTTTCCTATACGTAAGTGGGTTATTTCCCTTTGTCGATCGATGATGCATGTTTATGCGTGTTCGTTACCTTCAGGGTGTGATAAAAAATTATCGCATATTACCAAGTTTAAATCTACTCGACTGAATGCAATCTGAGAATGTGAAACGAAGGAATGACATTTCAATGAAGTCGTCTTCTTTCACCCACCCACGCTTATATAGTTCCTACCTAGCATGGGGCGTAGGGGGTTTTTGACAGAAGACGGCCCCCAAATCAGTGGGACAGATCTCTCCGCACATGCTTACTTACATTCTTAATTTGTTAAGTTCGCAAATATATGAAACACAATTTCAATGCGGTGCCTGGTCTCCCTCATTCAATTTGGAATTGTTCTGCTATTAGTCGGTTCCACTATTCTCAGACTGATAGTTTTTAAATAAATGCAATTCGATAATGCAAGCACATCAATGTACATGCACTAACATACTATTATACTTACTCAACTAATTATATGTATACTGATTCACCATGTGTCCGACTTACATACATACGTAACCGTACATGTTCAGTCTCTTTATAATTGATATTAAAATAAATTGTTACTTTAACACACGCTCCGACTTACATACATATGTAACCGTACATGTTCAGTCTCTATATAATTGATATTAAAACAAATTGTTACTTTAACACACGCGCTGCTTATGAAATTCACAGTAAGATACGTACGTACCATATGCATATTGATGCCAACGACAATAACCCAACACGCAATGATAACACAATACAGCAGCCTTGATTGGTACATAGCGCAACATATCAAACTTAAGTCATACGGCTGGTTTCGTTACAGTAACCCCACGTGAAATGCGATTAACATCGCTATTATTGCAGAAATGAATATTAATTAATGCAAAACGTACAAAATACGCTTTTTCTATTTAATTTAATTGCAAGAAACAAACGCCAAGCGTTTGCGGAACGTTTTGAAGCCTGCATAACGCTAACGAACGAAAAATAAAAATTAAAAAAAAGATCCGTGGCCGGCCTCGAACCCGCCACAAAAAGTCTGCCTGTCTCGAAAGCTTTCAATGTCCGACGCTTTAACCGACTGCGCCATTGCGGCACATTGTCTGACGAGAATCGGAACTTATATATCAAGGTGTTTGTGCACGTGTTCGCTTGAGTAGTTTCAAATTACTGTAAACTTGGCAAGTTTTACGATAGCAGAAATTAATATAAGAGACAAACACAGATATATGACCAAAACATCCTTTTCCCTTGGTGTCCTATATGCTCGATGGGTGCGTTTCCTATACGTAAGTGGGTTATTTCCCTTTATCGATCGATGATGCATGTTTATGCGTGTTCGTTACCTTCAGGGTGTGATAAAAAATTATCGCATATTACCAAGTTTAAATCTACTCGACTGAATGCAATCTGAGAATGTGAAACGAAGGAATGACATTTCAATGAAGTCGTCTTCTTTCACACACCCACGCTTATATAGTTCCTAACTAGCATGGGGCGTAGGGGATGTTTGACACAAACGGCCCCCAAATCAGTGGGACAGATCTCTCCGCACATGCTTACTTACATTCTTAATTTGTTAAGTTCGCAAATATATGAAACACAATTTCAATGCGGTGCCTGGTCTCCCTCATTCAATTTGGAATTGTTCTGCGATTAGTCGGTTCCACTATTCTCAGACTGATAGTTTTTAAATACATGCAATTCGGTAATGCAAGCACATCAATGTACATGCACTAACATACTATTATACTTACTCAACTAATTATATGTATACTGATTCACCATGTGTCCGACTTACATACATACGTAACCGTACATGTTCAGTCTCTTTATAATTGATATTAAAATAAATTGTTACTTTAACACACGCTCCGACTTACGTACATATGTAACCGTACATGTTCAGTCTCTATATAATTGATATTAAAACAAATTGTTACTTTAACACACACGCTGCTTATGAAATTCACAGTAAGATACGTACGTACCATATGCATATTGACGCCAACGACAATAACCCAACACGCAATGATAACACAATACAGCAGCCTTGATTGGTACATAGCGCAACATATCAAACTAAAGTCATACGGCTGGTTTCGTTACAGTAACCCCACGTGAAATGTGATTAACATCGCTATTATTGCAGAAATGAATATTAATTAATGCAAAACGTACAAAATACGCTTTTTCTATTTAATTTAATTGCAAGAAACAAACGCCAAGCGTTTGCGGAACGTTTTGAAGCCTGCATAACGCTAACGAACGAAAAATAAAAATAAAAAAAAAGATCCGTGGCCGGCCTCGAACCCGCCACAAAAAGACTGCCTGTCTCGAAAGCTTTCAATGTCCGACGCTTTAACCGACTGCGCCATTGCGGCACATTGTCTGACGAGAATTGGAACTTATATATCAAGGTGTTTGTGCACGTGTTCGCTTGAGTAGTTTCAAATTACTGTAAACTTGGCAAGTTTTACGATAGCAGAAATTAATATAAGAGACAAACATAGATATATGACCAAAACATCCTTTTCCCTTGGTGTCCTATATGCTCGATGGGTGCGTTTCCTATACGTAAGTGGGTTATTTCCCTTTGTCGATCGATGATGCATGTTTATGCGTGTTCGTTACCTTCAGGGTGTGATAAAAAATTATCGCATATTACCAAGTTTAAATCTACTCGACTGAATGCAATCTGAGAATGTGAAGCGAAGGAATGACATTTCAATGAAGTCGTCTTCTTTCACACACCCACGCTTATATAGTTCCTACCTAGCATGGGGCGTAGGGGGTGTTTGACACAAGACGGCCCCCAAATCAGTGGGACAGATCTCTCCGCACATGCTTACTTACATTCTTAATGTGTTAAGTTCGCAAATATATGAAACACAATTTCAATGCGGTGCCTGGTCTCCCTCATTCAATTTGGAATTGTTCTGCTATTAGTCGGTTCCACTATTCTCAGACTGATAGTTTTTAAATAAATGCAATTCGGTAATGCAAGCACATCAATGTACATGCACTAACATACTATTATACTTACTCAACTAATTATATGTATACTGATTCACCATGTGTCCGACTTACATACATACGTAACCGTACATGTTCAGTCTCTTTATAATTGATATTAAAATAAATTGTTACTTTAACACACGCTCCGACTTACATACATATGTAACCGTACGTGTTCAGTCTCTATATAATTGATATTAAAACAAATTGTTACTTTAACACACGCGCTGCTTATGAAATTCACAGTAAGATACGTACGTACCATATGCATATTGACGCCAACGACAATAACCCAACACGCAATGATAACACAATACAGCAGCCTTGATTGGTACATAGCGCAACATATCAAACTTAAGTCATACGGCTGGTTTCGTTACAGTAACCCCACGTGAAATGCGATTAACATCGCTATTATTGCAGAAATGAATATTAATTAATGCAAAACGTACAAAATACGCTTTTTCTATTTAATTTAATTGCAAGAAACAAACGCCAAGCGTTTGCGGAACGTTTTGAAGCCTGCATAACGCTAACGAACGAAAAATAAAAATAAAAAAAAGATCCGTGGCCGGCATCGAACCCGCCACAAAAAGTCTGCCTGTCTCGAAAGCTTTCAATGTCCGACGCTTTAACCGACTGCGCCATTGCGGCACATTGTCTGACGAGAATCGGAACTTATATATCAAGGTGTTTGTGCACGTGTTCGCTTGAGTAGTTTCAAATTACTGTAAACTTGGCAAGTTTTACGATAGCAGAAATTAATATAAGAGACAAACATAGATATATGACCAAAACATCCTTTTCCCTTGGTGTCCTATATGCTCGATGGGTGCGTTTCCTATACGTAAGTGGGTTATTTCCCTTTGTCGATCGATGATGCATGTTTATGCGTGTTCGTTACCTTCAGGGTGTGATAAAAATTATCGCATATTACCAAGTTTAAATCTACTCGACTGAATGCAATCTGAGAATGTGAAACGAAGGAATGACATTTCAATGAAGTCGTCTTCTTTCACACACCCACGCTTATATAGTTCCTACCTAGCATGGGGCGTAGGGGGTGTTTGACACAAGACGGCCCCCAAATCAGTGGGACAGATCTCTCCGCACATGCTTACTTACATTCTTAATTTGTTAAGTTCGCAAATATATGAAACACAATTTCAATGCGGTGCCTGGTCTCCCTCATTCAATTTGGAATTGTTCTGCGATTAGTCGGTTCCACTATTCTCAGACTGATAGTTTTTAAATAAATGCAATTCGATAATGCAAGCACATCAATGTACATGCACTAACATACTATTATACTTACTCAACTAATTATATGTATACTGATTCACCATGTGTCCGACTTACATACATACGTAACCGTACATGTTCAGTCTCTTTATAATTGATATTAAAATAAATTGTTACTTTAACACACGCTCCGACTTACATACATATGTAACCGTACGTGTTCAGTCTCTATATAATTGATATTAAAACAAATTGTTACTTTAACACACGCGCTGCTTATGAAATTCACAGTAAGATACGTACGTACCATATGCATATTGACGCCAACGACAATAACCCAACACGCAATGATAACACAATACAGCAGCCTTGATTGGTACATAGCGCAACATATCAAACTTAAGTCATACGGCTGGTTTCGTTACAGTAACCCCACGTGAAATGCGATTAACATCGCTATTATTGCAGAAATGAATATTAATTAATGCAAAACGTACAAAATACGCTTTTTCTATTTAATTTAATTGCAAGAAACAAACGCCAAGCGTTTGCGGAACGTTTTGAAGCCTGCATAACGCTAACGAACGAAAAATAAAAATAAAAAAAAAGATCCGTGGCCGGCATCGAACCCGCCACAAAAAGTCTGCCTGTCTCGAAAGCTTTCAATGTCCGACGCTTTAACCGACTGCGCCATTGCGGCACATTGTCTGACAAGAATCGGAACTTATATATCAAGGTGTTTGTGCACGTGTTCGCTTGAGTAGTTTCAAATTACTGTAAACTTGGCAAGTTTTACGATAGCAGAAATTAATATAAGAGACAAACATAGATATATGACCAAAACATCCTTTTCCCTTGGTGTCCTATATGCTCGATGGGTGCGTTTCCTATACGTAAGTGGGTTATTTCCCTTTGTCGATCGATGATGCATGTTTATGCGTGTTCGTTACCTTCAGGGTGTGATAAAAAATTATCGCATATTACCAAGTTTAAATCTACTCGACTGAATGCAATCTGAGAATGTGAAACGAAGGAATGACATTTCAATGAAGTCGTCTTCTTTCACACACCCACGCTTATATAGTTCCTACCTAGCATGGGGCGTAGGGGGTGTTTGACACAAGACGGCCCCCAAATCAGTGGGACAGATCTCTTCCGCACATGCTTACTTACATTCTTAATTTGTTAAGTTCGCAAATATATGAAACACAATTTCAATGCGGTGCCTGGTCTCCCTCATTCAATTTGGAATTGTTCTGCGATTAGTCGGTTCCACTATTCTCAGACTGATAGTTTTTAAATAAATGCAATTCGGTAATGCAAGCACATCAATGTACATGCACTAACATACTATTATACTTACTCAACTAATTATATGTATACTGATTCACCATGTGTCCGACTTACATACATACGTAACCGTACATGTTCAGTCTCTTTATAATTGATATTAAAATAAATTGTTACTTTAACACACGCTCCGACTTACGTACATATGTAACCGTACATGTTCAGTCTCTATATAATTGATATTAAAACAAATTGTTACTTTAACACACGCGCTGCTTATGAAATTCACAGTAAGATACGTACGTATCATATGCATATTGACGCCAACGACAATAACCCAACACGCAATGATAACACAATACAGCAGCCTTGATTGGTACATAGCGCAACATATCAAACTAAAGTCATACGGCTGGTTTCGTTACAGTAACCCCACGTGAAATGTGCCGCAATGGCGCAGTCGGTTAAAGCGTCGGACATTGAAAGCTTTCGAGACAGGCAGACCTTTTTGTGGCGGGTTTGAGGCCGGCCACGGATCTTTTTTTTATTTTTATTTTTCGTTCGTAAGCGTTATGCAGGCTTCAAAACGTTCCGCAAACGCTTGGCGTTTGTTTCTTGCAATAACATTAAATAGAAACAGCGTATTTTGTACGTTTTGCATTAATTAATATTCATTTCTGCAATAATAGCGATGTTAATCGCATTTCACGTGGGATTACTGTAACAAAACCAGCCGTATGACTTTAGTTTGATATGTTGCGCTATGTACTAATCAAGGCTGCTGTATTGTGTTATCATTGCGTGTTGGGTTATTGTCGTTGGCGTCAATATGCATATGGTACGTACGTATCTTACTGTGAATTTCATAAGCAGCGCGTGTGTTAAAGTAACAATTTGTTTTAATATCAATTATATAGAGACTGAATATGTACGGTTACATATGTATGTAAGTCGGAGCGTGTGTTAAAGTAACAATTTGTTTTAATATTAATTATAAAGAGACTGAACATGTACGGTTACGTATGCATGTAAGTCGGACACATGGTGAATCAGTATACATATAATTAGTTGAGTAAGTATAATAGTATGTTAGTGCATGTACATTGGTGCGCTTGCTTTACCGAAAATTTCCTTTCCAAACCATTTGACAATGTTGTGAATATTAGCGTTATTTTTACATGAGCTTTTTAGAAATCGACTAAACCTACTCAAACCACGCATTATATCAAGCAAATTAGCATACACTTCGATTGTCCGTGTAAATGTGCTTTGTGTTTGGGTTAGAATTATTCTAAAATAATGTTTTTGCTATAAGCAGAGTTTAAACAAGTTATCTTTACAAGGCGATTTGGAAATGTTATTCATTCACTAATTAACATTGGCGGTTTGAATGACAATACAAGTTAAGTAAAAGAATGAGTAATAAATGTGCTAACAATGAGACGAAGTGCGATGTACTGTATACTTAAAGATACATTTGTTGTTGCTTCAATAAATTTGAAAGTCGAGACAGTAATGCTTTCAAGAAAAGTGTGCTTGAGAGCGGTTGGACGGTGGGGCTTGACGGAACGAGAGCAAGATGCTACTCATTTTGTCAATGGGGCTTGATACATGATGTGGACTTATTTCAAGGTCAAATATAGTAGTGCAGTTAATTCTCTTCCAAGAAACGCATGTTTATGAATGTTATTTTACAGATGACACTACCTGATCTAGATAAATATCGTTTAAGTTTCATTGCTGCGTAGATGTTATCATTGTATCAAATATCTGTCTGCTCTGCCTTTTATAAGAGTAACAATGTTTTGACATTGCTTGTAGTTGTGTTGATATATGATCTGAGTACATGTATGTATATTTTTTGTACGTATAAGTTATTGTGTTATAAATCCTTGTTATATTATACTTCATCCTTAAAAATATCACTCTCCATTTTTTCTGATGTTTAAGAAATTTAACATTGAAAATACTAGATTCCATTGATCATAACTTTAAATGATTATGTTGTATGATACTGACTGCATGCGTGTAAGTATCCTTCCATCCACAGTGCAGTGTATGTTAATGCCTTGATCATCCTTTGAATTAACGTATAAAAAAATGGCTATATCTACACTGAATGCATTTTTGTTGATGTATACAATGAATATAAAGAAATAACCAAACTTATCTACACTGAATGCATTTTTTTTATGTATACACTGAATATAAAGAACAAACCAAACTTGTTTAAAATAAAAAAAAAATAAGTTCAAAAGCGTTTTTGTTATGTTAGTTAAACGAAGGTATGTTACAGTTATACCTTATAAGGCTTTGTATTGACAAGTCGCCAGATACAGGATTGCTCCGCCCACTCAATCACTTGATGTAGCAACGCGAAACCTTCGACAAGCTAAATCCAAGATGGCGGACATATTAACGTATAAATCCTTAAGGCCGGTGTAAAATACACCGATTTTTTTGAAATGCTAATGGCTGTTTCAGTTGATTATAACAGATTATACAATCAATAAACATTCCTGACTCTTCGTATATGCCATGGATACAAATTTGAAAGCGACAAGAAATAAACAAACTGGATATATATATAGTAACCGAGAATAAAGATACTTCAAGGACTATACATTACAGTCACTGTATGCTTGATCATGTTGATGTTAACTTAAATGCAGTTTGAAAATAATAATCTATCATAGAAATTTCATCGAAATTAAAGAATATTTACGCGCTCTTTTTTATCTAAAGACAAAAATAAGAGCGACAAGTATAACATGGACTTCATATATAGGTGTTATAATCGTATTCATTTCGACTATGAAAATTAAAATGTATGATTATATTTTAAAAAATGTATAAAAGCTGATCAATTAACCTTCTTGACATGTACAGGAACACTATATTCTTATATAACATTATATCATTCATGGCGCATATAGTATAAACACATTCATACATGACCGCGACAATATGGTTATATAATGTAATGCGACAGTAATAATACTTTATGATAATACAATTTTACAAAGTATATTTTAAAGAAAATAATATGGATTTATATGTATGCTATAATGTTGAGAAATTCTATCAAAATACCGAAAGGGAAATGATTAATAAATTAACCCTCTTGACGCTGCGTTGACAAATGGAGATAATTATGATAGTGATACGAAATACGCTTGAATGTGTATGTCAGAAGTATAAATATTGTAAATTAATATGAATAAACATAAGTCTGTACTTATGCCTTATAATATACCAACACAACTTATAACCTAGAACATCTATGACTTTAATATGACATTGAACCAAGAATGCGAGACATGTGCTTTATGGAACAGCCGTCCTCTGTATTTCACAGTAGGGGGAAATACTACTTGAAATGGTCATTGTTAGACATGCTTTTATTTACATAATCAGTTACTATACGCTTATAAAAACATCAGGAAATTCTCCATCAACTAGTTATCTGTATTAATAGAATTAAACTTGAGTCGTTTTCCAAGCATTTTTCAGAAATGAATAAAGACATTTTTCGAACTGAGAATCCTGAAGCAGAACAATTCGTAGAAAATCATGATTTTAACCAAAACTTTGATGAAGGTGTTGATAACAGCCTGAATGCGCCTATTACTGTAGATGAAATAGTACGAGCCGTTAAAACGCTAAAAAGAGACAAATCATGTGGTAACGATTTTTTATTAAACGATTATTTTATGGAATCTGTGGATATTTTGTCAGCACATATGTGTGATATTTTTAATGCAATTTTGAATAGTGGATTTTTTCCTAAGTCTTGGACCGAGGGAGTGATCGTGCCATTGCATAAAAAGGGGGATAAAAATAATGTTAAAAATTATAGAGGGATAACGCTTGTAAGTTGCATGTCCAAATTATTCACGACGGTTTTAAATAAATGAATTATTGATTTTTGCGATCAAAACGATACAATTTCGGACGCACAATTTTGTTTTAGGAAAGGTCGATCCACTGTTGACGCACTTTTTGTCTTACTGAATATTGTTCAAAAATATATAAATGATAATAAGAGATTGTATTGTGTTTTTGTAGATTTAAAAATGGCATATGATTGTATATATAGAAATGCATTATGGATGAAATTGTACAAGGTTGGAATTGATGGTAAAATATTGTGCATAATAAAAGATATGTATGATAAAGTTAAATCGTGTGTACGATCATGTAATACTTATTCTGATTTTTTCGAATATGCAGTAGGACTACGACAAGGGGAGGTAATATCACCAGTACTATTTTCGTTGTTTGTAGAAGACCTAGAGCTATATTTACAAAATGACAATGACTGCGGTCTTAGTTTTGATGATATTGTACTTATTTATTATTGTTTGCTGATGATATGGTCATTCTCGGTAAATCACCTGACGAAATAAATGCTAGTTTACAGCTGTTAAATAATTACTGTACAGAGTGGAGTTTAGAAGTGAATATACAAAAAACTAAAGCTATGGTATTTCGAAAACGGGGTGGTCTGTTTGAAAATGAACATTTTATGTATAATGGAAACAGATTAGAAATTATTAACGATTTTACTTACCTGGGGACTGTTTTTAATTATACGGGCAATTTTTCTTTGAATCAACAGCAATTAACTGGTAAAGCCTTAAAAGCACTTAATGTACTATTAATTAATTGTAGAAAATTTAAGATGAAACCGAAAATTCTTTGTCAGTTATTTGATTCCTTTGTCGGATCTATTTTGAGTTATTCTTCAGAAATCTGGGGTTTTGGTTAATCAAAAGAAATAGAAAGAATACACTTAAGTTTTTTTTAAAAATTCTTAATGTGAAAATGAATACATCAAATGCAGCCGTTTATATCTAGATTTTTACGTATAATTAAATATTGGTTTAAAGTGATACATACAGATAATATTATTATAAAAAATGTGTATAAAGTGTCTTATGTAGATTGTATTAATGGAAAGAAAAATTGGGTGTCAAATATTAAAAGGTTGTTATGTGATCATGGATTCAATTATGTATTTGAAAACCCATTTGGTATAAATGAAAAGCAATTTATGAATTTGTTTAAACAAAGTTTAATTGATTGTTTCTTGCAAGAATGGTATAATAAAAAATCTTCTAATTCAATGTTATTATTGTATGATCATGTTAAAGAAGTGTTTGGTTATGAAAGTTATCTTGATGATTTACCTAATGATTTGAGAAATTGTCTTGCACGTTTTCGAGTTTCATCACATTCCTTAAGAGTCCAAACAGGGAGATATGGAACAAATAGAATATCAAGAAATGAACGTATTTGTATTTATTGTGATACTAATGATATAGATGATGAGCTTCATTTTATCTGTAAATGTCCATGTTTTCATGATCTTAGATGTATTTATATTGATAAATATTTTTACCAAAGAACAAGTATGTATAAACTAATTGAATTGTTAAAGTGTAATGATAAAAATACTGTTCTAAAATTGAGTAAATTTATTAAACTTTCTTTCAATCGTAGAAATACTTTAATTAATAGGTAAAATATCTAATATAGTTATGTGCTCATCCTCAAGAATATGACCTGTGTATTTATGTAATTGTGTAGTGATTAATATGTATGATGTACATGTTGTACAAGTTAATAAAGTATATGTTCTGTTCTGTTCTGTATTAATCAACAAAAATTGTGACCCCAGTTTTTCACTAGGTGTCAAGTATACGGACACTAAGCTGATCGTGATCAGAGGGGATTAATTAGATCAATAAGGGGCAATAAAACAATTAAGAATTTAGACCCCATGTGGCCTTTGGGGGGTCACTTGTGTATATGAGCCTTTTAATATTTGTGCCAAATTAGCGTTTGAATTTAGATCAAAATTTTCATGTAGCTTTTTAAGAGAGACAATGTAATTTTAGCACGACAGCGCTGCTGAAATTTAATTTTCAGCGTCCTGTAACAATAAATGATTATTATTTATAAAAAAACCAATGCCCTAACTTGGTGCAAACATAATATGATAATCCCTGTTAATTTTGTATTGACATTAGGGATGACCGTACGTCTAGATCCAGCTCTTACATTTTTTCAAGATTCCTTTTCTGTTTGGGAAAAGAAATAAAATCTATAATATCTCCTTCCAGTCGATCTTTATCGCGATCGTCCGAGATATAAGGATCCACCTGACATATTCCTACCATTTAAAATGTTTATTTAGTCAGTTTTAGTTAAATAAAATCATTGTCTTTGAGCTTCTACATAGCGTATCAGATAGCCTTCGACACGACAGCTTGTCGAAGGAAAATGGCGGCGATAAGCGTTGTTAGGGGGTGTGAGAAAAAGCCGATATCTGATTGGATAATCGATTGGTTTGATTGACAGGTGGCGACTGGTCAATTTCCGGGGAACAAATATTACATTACGAACGTAAATTAAAACATGTTTTGAATATATACAATGCATCTATTAAATTGTTCAGTATTTTGTTACTCAAATAAAAAGGCACTAAGTATAATTTATCATTAACCAGCCCATGAAAAAAATATTACAGTAAATACTAAAAAGGTTTATTAAACATACCTATAGTATAAAATATACATATTCTAAAGTTGTTGACAAGCATTAGCACAGTGGTATAAAGGGTGTTTTATTCTGATCATTTTATGATCAGGTGTATAGCGAGTATGTGTATAGAGTCGCACATACGCCCTTGTCTTTTAGTTTGTGTCGGATATTCTCACGACACCGTTTGTAAATCAAACGACGTGTTATTCTTACGACACCGTTTGTAATTAAAACGACGTGTAATTCTTACGATACCGTTTGCAAATAAAACGACGTGTTATTCTTACGACACCATTAGTACATAAAACGACGTGTTATTCTTACGACACCGTTTTGCAATTGAAACGACGTGTTATTTTTAGGACACCATTTTGAAAATAAAACGAAGTGTTATTCTTACGACACCGTTAGTACATAAAACGATGTGTTATGCTTACGACACCGTTAGTAAATAAAACTACATGTTATTCTAACGACACCGTTAGTAAATAAAACGACGTGTTATTCTTACGAAAGTGTTAGTAAATAAAACGACGTGTTCTTCATACGACACCGTTAGTAAATAAAACGACGAGTGATTCTTAGGACACCGTTTTGCAAATAAACCGACGTGTTATTCTTACGACACCGTTAGTACCTAAAACGACGTGTTATTCTTACGACACGTTAGTAAATCAAACGACGTGTTATTCTTACGACACCGGTTGTAAATCAAACGACATGCTATTCGAACTACACCGTTAGCAAATAAAACGACGTGTTATTCTTACGACACCGTGTTACATAAAATGACGTGTTATTTTAACGACACCGTTTTGCAAATAAAACGACGTGTTTTTCTTACGACACTGATTGGTAAATACAACGAATTGTAACGTGTTATTCTCACGAAAAAAAATGCATCAGTCATATTTTATGATATAGAATTAATTAATACATTTAGAAATATATTTACAAATGTAAGATTGAAACCTTTTTAACAGAATGAGCTACAAATATTAATAAAGATGTCATGCACTAGATGAATTATAGATGATTATGGCCAATTCAGAGGACTTGTTTATGTAACATGAATACAAAAAATGTACATCTCAAAATGTGAAATGATATAGAGCATTTGGTTTCAGCTATAATGATATAACTTAATGAATATATTACCAAAAGTCACGAACAATATGCTCACGGGATAAAAAATGTCAATTGTTCAACACCAGCACCAACAAAATTGTAGCATTTATATTGGTTATAGTTACAATTCATATTTACACAGCACAGGATAAACGAAGTTAATTTAATGAATACATTGTTTTCACACAGGTTTAATGTCACATACATTAACAGCCATTTATTCGTCGATGGAGGATTCGGACCTCCAGACATACATCTGGGTAGAACCACCAGCCTAATAAGGATCCCTAAGCTAGCTGGACAGTTTCTTCAAATGTGAAACCTGTCTATTCTTGTTTGAGATTCGAATTCACAGTGGTGAGAGACTAAATATTGCCGTATTCACTCACCATGCACGAAAGCCCCTCAATCGATCCTTCAATGTTTTCTCCTATTGTATGAAGGAATTTAATGAAGATTAGCTTTTTTTTTGTTATTAATGTATCCATAGAGTTCCAACACATGTAGTGGAATAATATCTGAACGAATTACCATAAATTGGAATATAGGTCCATATTTTCCATAAAGTGTTTTACAACACAGTAACAGAATGCGTACTGCTCCTGAAATATACATACATAATGTATGATACAAATATTATTTGAACAAAAAAAAAACATATTCTAAACAGATTTATATTTATATTCATACGCTATACACAGATAATTCAAAATCCCCTGTTTTTTTCACTTAGTTTTAATGTCCCAGCAACATTCCAAATAACTCTGTGACTTCCCCGGCTTTAACACTGGAAAAAGACATCAGGGTAGAAATACAGACTTTTTCCAAAAGATATCTGGACAGCTGTGCTTCATATCATAAGAATTTTGTCTTATCCCGTGTGTGGGTCTACTTATTTGTTCATTACTAGATAATTTTATACATAATCATGACGGTATTTACAAGAAAGTGATTTTATTGACGTCCAAATGACACCGTTCACAGAAAAGAAAACTTGAAATAGTGAACTCTGATACAGCAAATAATCTAGTAACGCCAATTATCCATCATTCCATCAATACATTCTTCTTTATATGTCATTGTTATGGTAATTATGAAAATTAATATAATTATGTGACCATTACTGTTCACATGTTTATTGAATTCACTGTTCTAGTACCATATATTGGTGAGATATGCTGGTGTTATGTATAATTTTGAATATATATCTAAATAAATACTTAATCATGCTTATAGTATTTCTTACTATGTTGTTAATGACTTGTTGGCGTCTCTTTCTACAAAGCCTTACAGTCTCTGCGATACCCACTTCTTGGTCCGTTTTCATTCGCTCCATAATTGTCCATAAAACACTAAACAAACCACTTTTCTTCGCACCATCCCTAAATGAATAAATTTGTTCTCATTGTAATGGATAAGCTAGTATTCATCTAATTAAAACCCAGGAATGAAATTTGTCCATAAATCCAGACTGTTTTCATAATAAAAATGATTCATCCTTTTATGTCTAATTTAAGATTACTAAAGCAGGTGCGTAACTTGTAGTAAAATAATGTGTAGGCACCTTTCTATGGGGGAGGGGGGAAGAAGATCCCTACTCTAAAGAAAACGATCTCTGTATATTGCCAGAGACACATTCTGGGGCACATATTATCTAAACTTGGTTAAACGGCCTCTGTGTATTCAGATCTTTTATCCTCCCGGTCCCTACCCCAATCATTTTATTTTTCGATTTTGGCATTTTTATTTCTTTCATTTGCCAGAAAAAGTGCAGGCACGTATCTACAGTACCTAAAGGAAGCTACGCCAGTGCAAATGGTGTGTTTGTATTGTTTGTTTACATCGGGTTTTACGCCCCTTTTCAACAGTCAGAGGCATTCGAGGCGGAGAGTTCACATAAGCATCGTTCCTGGGAAGACTAGATTCATCCTCCGTACGGAACTGCCTGCTTTCTCGCATAAAGAGAAATAGTCGGTAGCGGGGCTCGAACACACGACCTTTTATCAGTGAGAGGTTACAGTGATTTGAAGTCAGCGACCTTAACCACTCGACCAAGGAGGCGGGTCTCTCAGTGCGAAGGAATTTATTACATGAAATAATTAACTTACAAGCATTGTACGATTATCTGACTTTGATTGTGAAAACGAACATTTTCCTCAACACCAGATACAAGTCCCAGGATACCACGAGTACTGTCTGGTATATTCTGATCTGGGAGCCAAGATTTAAAATGAAACTGATGGACTACCTTTTCTTTATCCTGAAAATATACGTAGAAGAAACATGTTTTGTTGACCGGCAAAGTTATCCTACAAGGGGCCTGCACTTTGAGGCTCATCTTGATCTAGTAGCCATGATCTGAACGTTCTTATACCGAATAACAATGTGGCATACTCCCTTTACTAAGTTAAACATAAAATGTACCAATATCACCAAGTATAACTACCCACCATTATGAATACCTCATTTAGATTTACCGTATATATTAAGGAGTGCAAATAATATTTCAAAACGAACAGTATGTACTAGTAATCCAAAAGGTCTGCGTGCAATTAATACAAATTAATTATGCAATTTTATATGTCGTTTATTTATTGTGACAACAAGCAACACTACAACTAGAGACAGTCGTTTTAGAATTTTAGAGAAAAATCCTTTGTTCTTTTTACATGCTGTGAATAAAACTCCAAATTGATGCCTCGGATTTAAGTATCATATAAAACACTTTTGATATTGGGACCAAATATTTGATTCAAAATAAACTGTGTTGAACAAGTGGTTAGCTAGTAATTTACGCATCCACCATTAAAGTACAGTTGATGACAGTCAAATACCTGAATGTGACGTATGTCAGTCGTATACTTGATCACCCTTACAATGTAGTGTTCACACTGTTTTTCTTCAAGGAGTTTACACTGGATTGGGCCGATTCGGCTTGGGGACTCTCCGACTGGCCAGTAACAGCACTCCTGAAAATATTGAATGTATACATATTGCAAAACTGATAAATTTGAGCAATGTAAAACGGAACACATTCACGTATAGGAACTGAACAAGTTGGTCAATGATATAGAGAAGCAAGTCAATGGAATATATCAAAATGAAAAAGAGTCCGAATGCTGAAAGAAAAGAGTGCCAATAAAAGAGAAAATGATAATGAGAACTAAAACATAGGTCTTAAAACTGGCAGACAGCATGGAGTTAATACAAAATGAATATGTTTAAAAGGATCACACTGAACAAAGTCCATAAATACTATGACTATCGTTCTTAATGTATCAAAAAATGAACTACACGACAATCATACCATGCATGGTTGATAGGAACACAAGAAAAACAGAACAAAAATGGTTAAAGTTAATCATTTACTTCATGAACTGAATCCTCCAATAATACAATGGTCGAAATATTGGTGTCCCATAACATGCGAACGAAATCCACCGCAGTACTTTCTAGAGGAACCTGCGTCAAAATTAGTCCGTCAAGCTTGCGAAATGTCTGAAATACGAACACCGCATATACATAACATTACTCTTAGTTACATTGTTGAGTTATACACTTGGTCATTGATATAAAAATAAGTTTTCTACAGAAACATGACGGAATATGTTAATAACAAATATATGAAAGCACAATTTTAATATGCGTATTGTTACGATAAATCATGTATATATGCATCTACTCGAAAATAATCAAAATGCATTAATCTGTATCTGAACTTAAAACTAATATGTTATTTATGTTTTCAAATGAGCAAATATATGAACTTATAACTGTTGGCAATATCTATTCTGATTATCAATTAAGTAATGAAATGACACAATGACATCCTCAAAATGCATGCAATTCATTAGTTACATACCGAGATGTATACAGCGTTTATGAACTCATTATGCCCTTTAACGGGGATTCTTGATAACAATGGTCTATGCAAATCATCTATAAATACAAAAAGAGATCATTGGGAAATTACTTTGCATGAACTAAATGTACGCAGAGAATAACCAATTGCCAACGGAAAAGTCACACATTAACTAAGGAGATGAAGACATACTAGGTGAAGCAGACTCAACAAGATGTGTTTTAAAAACACAATGCCCCCCCCCCCCCCCCCCTCTCCGGGTGCCCTTTAACTTAAAATGCACAGGTCCTGTAGATATTGTCATGATGATCCACGATATGAAGTTTGATGATTGTAGTCGGTAGCCTTTTGATTTAATAGACAAGGTTAAAGTTTGGTACAGACAAACAAAGGACCATAGATCTGTTAAAATGATCGAATCACAAAACCCGGAATATATATGCGGGGGTTCTTGGTAACAATAAGTCTGTAAAAGTTTCGTCAAAATCCCATAAAAATGTACGAGTAGTATCCTAAATGTAGGATTTTAAAAAATACAATGACCCTGTGACCTTGACCTTTGACCTACTTACCTGAAAATACACAGGTCCTGTAGGGATTGTCATGAGGAACCTACATATGAAGTTTATTGAATGTAGGTGCAAGCGTTTTGATTTTATAGACAAGGTACAAACATACCAACAGAGAGACCAAAAAATAATATGCCCCCGATCTATCGATACGGGGTATAAAAAACATCATCATATTATACCATTGGCGTAAACCATCATCACAACACATGCATTCGTAGCAGACTTTTGATCATACAACTGTAATTATGATTACTTAAAGCTTAAAATTGCCTGAAATTAAAGCAAACGATAGTCACAGAATATGACCACTTTCAACAGTTAGAATAAAGTAAAAACAGTGTTACATCCCTAATACCACTCACGAATGCGTATTTGGTTAAGGACACACCAGTAACACAGGTCATTTATTATCTATTACTTATCCCACAACTGGAATGTTTGTTAGTAAGAAGAGGAACATCTTTTAACGGTCTGATTAGTGACATACTTCGCAATTAATGTCATCTTAGTATTACTTTTAAATAAATCTCCACACTTAGGCTTCTTTTGCATTTGTCGTTGGATCAGCTTCTTACTGATATGTTTACAAACAACACCAAACTATTATAGTTATCGCTCTTTGAAAATACAAATTTATTTACCAGGGTATATGTTTGGAAATCGCGATTTGCTTAAGTTGATTGACTTTCCTGCTTCTCCATCCACTTTGATTGATACGTTGTAATAAACATTGTCGTCTTCAGGAGGAGCTTCTGTCCGGCAGCTAGCACTAACAGCCTGTAATTTTGTTTGTTGTATCACATTTCGTATTAACAATAGTCACATGATATTCAACTGTAACGATCGATTCAAAGTTAGCGTATGGTGTTTGAAATATAACACAATTGTAGTCTCCATCAGAATCACAAAACCCCGTCTTTTTGTATGGGATATACAGTGCAACCTCTCCAAATCAACACCCGTCGGGAGTAGCAGAAATATCATGTTTAAAGGTTTTTACTCTAGAGAGGTTGACATTAGGATGAAAACGTGCAGTGGGGAAAACATGCTGATGTTGATGGGGAATTGTTGCTCAAGAGTGGGCCGCTCTTGAGAGGTTGTATTGTATATGTTACCATGAAAAACAAGAACAGAGATTAAAATAATACAAGTATAAATATTATGTCATATCCAGTCGCCGGGTCACTCCCCAAGTAATATACCCAATATACGCATATCTAACGAAATAAAATGAGCAATTGGACAAGCAAATAACGGTAAAATACATAAATGTTGCATTTTATGTCGAAGCTGTTTGTCGCATGTCTATTGTTTAATCTACCAGGGGACATTGAAACTCATACAACTCAATGTCATACTGAAAAAAAGGATGTTATAGTGAAGTTACTGTATACCTCATATTCGTTCTCTAATGCCCTCTGAGGGACTCCAGAGGTTGAAACGAGGGTCTGGACTTGATGAACAAAATCCTCTGCCTTGTACACAGAACCAATAGGACACAAAGCTTCTGCCAATGACTCGTGAAGTAACACGTATTGTTCCTGAATAAAATGATATTAGATTAACAAACAATATGTTGTGGACCATAATATATTTGTATTAAGTATCAATGAAATGATCTCTATCGTTCATTAAAGACCATACCGCAATCCGGCTTTATAGCTTTGGTAATGTTGTAGGGATCTGTAATCAGGTGTGATAGGCGGATATTTCAATATATATTTGAATACATGTACATGTGATAAAAGTTTCAACAAATTTATACTTTAGTGTGAAGCGTAATACCTACTGGAAACATAACAGGAACTTTATAACAATCATTTTCAGGAGCCACTGTCTTAATGCGGGAAATCATGTGACTTTGACAGCAAACAATGTGCTCTATCTGATTCTGATTGAAGAAAGCCAATCCAGTCTATCGATGGCACTACTCATATCGCTAGAGAATATATCACATTGAAGATAATAATATATACTGGACAAGAGGCTAATGGTGTACTGACAAGATATCACACGTTTATTGTAGTTACCTTTGTCTGTACCATATTCACCCGTTGTTGACGCAGTGAGTTAACCCCACCTTTCACATTGACAATGCTCTCTGCAGACCCTTGGTCGTATAAAAAGTCTAAACCAATAAAAGTTCCTGTGCGGCCAACACCAGCGCTAATTAAGTATAAAACTTCAAGGTTGTGATATGTTACAAATGATTTGTTTATGAGTAATCACCCTTGATTGTGCTTGACATAACTGTATTTTATTTCTATTCTTGAAAGTTACATTGACAGTATGTAAAATGTTTTTTTCTGTATTAGTTTACTCAGAATATTACCAATAGGTTTACATGAGTATGTTGGAAAACAATAAACTGATGCTCAGTAATAATTTCCATGCAAATGATATATTTTGCTATTCCATACGTATCGAAACACAAGCGCATTTATGGCTCAACTGTTTAATTTCGATTTAAATGGAATACCGCTAGAAGTAAGGATTTTACTTACCTACAATGAACAACCCAAGGGATTGCTTTGGATATTTTGTCTTTTCGTACTGCGCGCCAAAATTGAACCAGAGATAATGCTGTATCTGGTACATCTTTGTCTGGCCAGGCAGTATAATGGTACTGACAAACCATCTGTTGTTCCTCGGCACAAGCCTATCGTAATATAGTGCAAACAGTTACACAAGTATTGGCCTACCAAGCAGCCTACACATTTTAGGGTAAGTTAACTCATGGTCTCTTTGTGTTTGATAGCAATGTTCAAATTATTTAATTTTGATTTCAGTTAAGAGTGTAAGATTGTTTCACAATGGTTAGTAAATAATTAAGTCTTATTTTGTGAAGATTGCAGTGAAACTGTAAAACACTGGCAATGACCACACTAGCTTGCTCTACGTTTTTATCTATATATCTTCGTAATAAACGTATATCAATGTGAAACAACACATGACTCGTATTAACTGATCATTCTTTTCTTCTGGATCATTAACAATAAAAATTAATATTCTCACAAAAGTCATTTACACACCTCAGTCAGCCTGAATTTTCTGACACAAAAGTCCGCATACACGTCAGAAGATATAGAATCTACGCTGATGTCACCATATGTTTGGGACTGACGTTCATCGGGCCAATACTGTTCACACTTCGACTAATGAAATACATACATAATACATTTTAAATAGCAATGCATTATACAAACCACGAAGTTTGCAATTTACTCACTCAATATGACGTTAATATTTTGAGAGAAAAACAACAGTTTCTACTTTTGTTGTGCATAAAATTTGAATTATGAAAGCAGTTTATACTAGTGTAGCAGATTGTGTATCAGTATTTTTCAGGAGATTGTAGTTCTTTGACTGTAAAATTGACAACGAAAAAAGCAGTTTCGCATTTGGAATAATACCTTTCCCGCCTCGTAGCAATTTGTCAACATCACAATGGTCGTGACATTGTGAGTCCATACCATTCTCCACATGTCGGCGACGGTGTCTTTAATTGGTCCTGATTAATATTGTGAAACGTGAATGCAATTTAAATGCAGTTAGGTATAAAGACAAAAAAAGCTCACATTTCTTGTAGGTTTCATAAAGATACACTAAATTAACAAAGTACTTCAAACTGAATAAATCTCTTTGAGCTTTAAGGGTAGAACAGCGCATTACCCCATTAATGTTTTAATCGGTGATATGTATAGATTTCTTGTTAATCTATGGTATGGCATAGTACAATAAATGTGTTTTACTATGTTATGATGTTTCGAAAAAATGCTATTGTGTTTCATTTGACACGGTGCCAAGACAAATCAACTAATGAAAATACGCCGGTCGTCGGCAAACATACCTTGCGATGCTATGTATTTCTTTGCCTCGCTGTGTCCCTGAAAAGATATCTCGGTTTATCATTTTAAATGTCGTTTGTTTATTCAAGAAACTATTAAATTCATTCAGTACTTGTGTAAAACATGTTATAACATAAATGACATTTTAAATACGTTTTTCTTATTACATAATATAATGAAATTACCTGATAATGCAATGTATTTACAAGTCGATTTAGCAAGCACATTTTATGTAGCTATAAAATTAACAACTAATTCATGACGTATTTCATTAAAACCAAATGTTATGCAAAAATGAACATAAATACAGACATATCGGTCGACAATACAACAAATGGATTTGCGGGTTTCATTAAAATAACAACGAATGTACATTTATATGACACTATAGTACTATTTACATTTATATAACTGGCATTGATGTAACTTGAATCTGGTATCCCGATGATCTTTGGAAGAATCACTCTGTTAAAATTGTCTGAAACATTTACGTGAACATTAAGAGTGTGTCCGATTGGAAAGGTAAACAGTTGCATGATTCAAACAAAATCGATCTAACAGTATAAAAAAATAAGAAAAAATAGGTACCCCATAACTTGATGTTTTTTTCATGTGTATTACTAAGTAAACACATAATATTTCTGTATTTGTAAGAAAAAAAGAGTTGTTCATGTAGAATTTTCAAACGATATTATGCACTATTAGTTCAACAGTGGATATTACAATTATTATCGACTTGGTATCATTAGTGATAAAGTCTTTTTTACTGGGAATGATATAATTATTATAACATCTGTGTTTACGTTTGATGTATGAACCGACAGCCTTAGTTTGTCCAATGTGATCGACTAATTAACGCTTATTAAAATGTTTTTTTCGCTACTCCATTGCGACATTACCTTTTAACACCAAAACACTAAATGTAGAATGATTCTTACTTACAAGGGTACATTTCTTTGTACTTATTTTTATTCTTCTGCCGCTTTGCAACCGAAGCGTCGCCGTTCAAACCATAAGGAAGCTCCTGAATTATAATGAACTATAAGCTACACCCGCGAACATATATAAACATAAAACTGTTTAAGGTATTCTTTTCAATTTGTACGGCATCTGGTATTAAAAAAATGTGGTATCTGTAATATATTTGTACGACTCAATCTTTTTATGAGTGAAATGTCCTGACGAAGATCAATATTATTTGCCTTTTTTACTCTGTTATTTCTTGTGCAACAAAAAGAAGAAAAATGACACTTTATAGAAAAAAAGGAAATGGAGATATTGCCTCAAAATCAGCATAAAACGGTTCAGGGGTACTCTTTGCAGTTTGTGATACCACTCGCAATCGTGTGACAAGTATGTCATTCTTGTCTGCAATCTCATTGCCATAGACATTGTCTTCGTGTGTATCTACGTGACGGCAAATATCCCGAGATTTCGGTGTTTCCACCTTGTCTGCAATGTAATTCAACAGACACTCATTTTATTTCGTATGTTCGTAGTTTTCATGAACAACAGTATCGTATTTCATTTTAATTAATATATACATGTAATATATATGTATATTTTACGCAATATACATACGAATTCGTGTGTATTAAAATACATATTAACTTAACTATGAGATCTTAGTGTTAATTTTTGCATTTTTATTAAGCAAATTCGTCGAATTGAAATCCCCAACAAGTATTGTGTCAGTTGGTTAAGTTGAAAGCAGAAGTTTCATGCAGTTCCCTTTATAACTTTTGAAGTAATTATAAGTAACACTTTTTTACAGTAAAGCTGACAATTTCTAAAGTCCAAAAGTAGAGATACTTCTGTCAAAATGAAAGATATGGTTTTGGTAATAACTGCATTTCCTATCATCACACTCTACCTAGATTTAAGTTTCATTCTGTTCCCTTTGACCAGTACTTTTCAAGATATTGTAAGTTACAGAGAAATTGACAATGTTCTAATTTGAAAAGAGGGATAATTAAGTCAAAATTTCAAAAATGATCAGTACGCTTCCATTTATTACCATATACCTATATTTCAAGTTTCAAATAGAAACCTTGGAAAGTTTGAATGTAATTGCAAGTTTCAAAAAGTGTAAACGACGGACATCCGGACGTTCAAACAGCCGAACGGACAACGCAAAAACCATACGCAAGTTTTAATTACACGGCAACGTCTTCGTAACATGTGAAACACTACATTGAAAAGAATATATACCTGAATCCCTTCCCGAAAGATATTCTGGATTTGACACGGACGCAGTCATTTCCTCACTATAAAATGCAATAAACATACAAATAGTTCAAAGAATAAGTTTATATAATGTTAGCTGTTGTTATTTACAGGGGCATATCCGTTGTTATTTAGCATGAAGTTACTTTAAATCGTTGAAAAAACTCTGCCATGACCCTATTGTAAGGGTTTAAAGAAGGTTATCTTAATAACGCAAAATGTAGTTTAGATAAACTTTGTAAAAAACAATACATTTAACTACCAAGAGTTTCATGAATGAGAGGATTCGATCAGATGTACGATTCGTGAATGATATGATACATTTACCGTTATTGGAAAAAAATATATTGAAATATCTTAAAGTAATTGTACCACAATATTTAGTTCAATGCTTTTATACTCAAACATTCAGTGCCACACGACACAATTGATACCATTTAATAACTCACTGATATTTGACTGGCTGCTTTCTTTTGCGCAATACCACCAGGATAACTACGACAATAGCCAACAACAACAACACAAGTGCTACGACTGCGCCAATGATTGGTCCAGGATTGGTAGGCTCTTCTGTGAAAAAATTTTATTCTTAACAAAAGTCAATGCTCAAAATATAAATTATTTTTCATTTAAATGCTCTTAAAACCCTCTCAGCTCACGTTATAGTTCAAAGCCAAAAGTGGGAAAAATCCCGCTGTATCTTGTATTCATCTAAAGGTCAATAGTATAGTTCAACATCACGAGGCAAATTATAACAATGTTGCTTTTTCTAGACGAATTATACGCGAGTATTTGTTTATTATAGCTGTTTGAGAGTACTTACTGTATTGTCTATTACTAGTTTGGCTAATCCTGGCCATTTGATTGGCTAACGGTGATTTCGGTCATTTTTGATTGGTCAATCATTGAACTGGCTATTCGTCGCGTTACCTGTCATGTTTGACTGAATATGTTCGTCTGCTCTGTTGTTGAAACGCAAGTAAGTAATGTAGGCATCGTTCTATGATGTTAACTTGGCATAATATCGGGAACATCATTAGATGTAAGTTTAATGTGCTTGTATCATATCAGACTATGGTGGATTTGGTAGTATTTAGGGTGTACTTTATTCCATTTATGTATGGTATGGTAATACCATGTACATGTGAATTATATGCATTAATGTATTATTTTGTCAAATACACATGATTGTCAAAATATGTCTATTAACTATAACTTGTAAATATGTTATACTCTCCATAATGGAGGAATGAATAAAGTAGACGGTCAATATCCTTTATGAAAAAGACAACTTCATACAAAAACTTAAACCAATGCTTCTTGTAATTCGTCTAACTATAACGTTTTGTTATAGTTGTTCTTGTTATGTCTAGGAATCGCTACTCTAATAAGACTGTTCTATTATTAGGACATAATTCATCAATTACAACAATATTCGCCTGTGCTTATTCTGCGTACAACGTAAAATTGTTTAAGTAGCTAAATAATTAATTCATCATCAATTGAAATCTGTGTATGGTTGTATCCTTGAGATATTTTATTCATGTGATTTGTACTATGTATGTGTGTTGTCATTAATCTACTGGTGCGACCGTGTGGATTGTTCTTTTGAAAGGTGTTATCGAATGATAAAGGAGGGCTTAGGGAAGCTAAGTTGGCAGGGTTGAGCATTTTTGTGTGGATATGTAAGCAACATTTAAGGATATGAGCTCCTTGCAATGATGCGAAAGATTGTGTCTGCACCGAATAGCCTGTGTAATATTACCAATAGTGTGTTGTTAAATGGTTATTTGAATTATTTCTTATTTATTTTGTTTAAATGTTATTATAATTATAATGTAAATACGACACCTTCAGTACAAAGGCTACCGATGTATCCTTCCTTACAACTGTACGGACAAGCACCAGTTACAGAATGACAAGCATCAGTACCGGAACAGTGACCGCACGTTTGTTTGCAATCAACTCCATATGTACCATCGTCACAGCCTAGAGCAAGAAATAATTTATCAATACATAGTTCACAAATTTTGTGTAATATAAAACAAGGTTTAACAGTGACATGCCTGCTTAATATGAATTCAAACTAAGGTCATGCGGTTAGTTTACAGCTATACATATATGCGAATATATTCATTCTTAAATACATATTCATGTGTCAAGTACAATCAAACAAGGTTGTAGAGAAATTATTTATCCTGGTCCAAAATAATTCTTTGTTATAGTTTTCCATACTGTACAGTAGCGATCTGTTACATGACCTTACACACTGCGACAAATGTGATCACTTGTGTGTCAGATGTTGTTTGATAAGAGAAGCAGATTTAAATGATACCTAAACACATATTTGGCTAGAGAAAAGAAACCAGAAAGTTGCTTAATTGACATAGCATAGCTAAGATAGCTCTGGATGCGCTTACTCAGTTTTGCAAAGAATTAATTGCAGACATTTCCTCGTAAATTGTTGGTTACAAATCTACACACCATTCAAAGCAAGGGTATCAAAATATAGTCGGTAACAAATTGTTCCCTAAATTCTAAAAGAAGAAACTTTCATTGTAAAAGTTTGTGTTTTTCATAATGATTTTTTTTAAAATGTTAACGAATTTAAAAAAGAAGTTGAAACCAGACTTGATTTTGATATTATACTATTTTGCGTTACAAAGCTCTGAAGGAAGTATTTGGTATATCAAACGAGGAATGCATGTGTTTCAGTAAATAAAGCATTTGACTTATATTATTCAACCGGATTTTTCTTATTTGTACAAAGTATACGTAATATTCGCAAGTTATAAGGAGGTGCGACCTGTACAAATAACATAAAGCTTGCACTATGTATTGGTGACATAAGGATATGGTGAAATTATATAATAATACGGGCCAATGGGTCAGGATAAGGATGACTGTTACACCTCATTAATTACTCCGTTAATTGGTTTCTGACCAGGTCAGTGGGTGTAAACCAGCACTCGTATATTGTCCCGGTCACCGAGCATTTGTCATAAAAGGCACAAGAGTCCGGCTGACCCATTTTAAATTACCTTACAAAATGGTTATTTTTATTTTCAGCGACACTCATAAAAATGGTAAACAACTAAGGAACAAACAATCGATTATTACTTTCTTGTACAAATTTCAGATGTTTGGTCGGCAGTCAGTCCTATCTGTACTTTTATATGGGCTTTACTGTTATGTTTACTGTGAACATAATGAATAAATTAGGAACTGCTTACTAATACGCATTATTGATATCATTTAATACTTCTTTACACTTACTTTGAGACTGATCAGAAAACAAATTCTCGCTCTGAATAAATACTAGTATGTCTACGGTACACTTGGTATACGAATAAATTATTATCCCAATATAGAGAATTTATCATTTTAACATACGTGTTGAACATTTATCATTCTTCCATCCAATTTGACAACCATTTGGGCAATACCCAGTTTCCTTGTCACATTGTATCCTACTTTTACACATTCCACATTTATTAGCACACTTGTGACCATAGTAATCGGGTTTGCAAGCTAGAAAAAATGTTATGTCTATGATTTTTATTCCGTTGAATCCAAGTCTAATGAAATAATTACCACAGTTCGATACCTTCAGTGTGTGTTTTATTATATGTATTGTATCTATTTACCTTCCACATCTTTTCAGCTATATATTCGTCGTTTCGATCAACATATCTTAATTAATATGAATAAATCCCTTAGCAAATATGTTTATTTGGATAAGACGGAGCATTTTAGGAAGTTCATTTTGCGTTAGACATTTGAAATTTTGAGTATTGCTATGAATGTGTACTCAATTATTTGTCAAAGATGGATATCTTGTTTGCATGGGCTGTTAATGATTTAGATTATGTAATTAAGGGATTATCGCTACCTACTTTTTTTACATAAATCGCCTTTGTATCCCGCCTGGCAACCCCCAAAACAGTGACCGGAAGACTTATTGCACTCATTTGCACAAAAAACACATCTCTCTGAACAATTTGTACCAAAGTAACCATCCAGACATGCTGGAAGAAACCGATCGTAAACAATATATTTCCAATAACTTTATACCCATCTTGTCTCATTATGTTATATAATCGTATGCATCCGCCACACACAAGCTAGAGTAAAACCTTGTACATTTTCTATTCAGTTATATGAATTGCATGTATTTATGGTGTTTACCGATATTGGTAATCATTCATGTATATAAAGATACTTATTATCGTTTTCTTTATGAAAGTAGTCAAGTAATTAGAGACATCTGCCATTTGTCTATTTAGGAGATAATCCTAATCCATAAAAGATGTGTGTGTATTATATCATTATAATTGTATTATAATATATAATTAGTACATACTCTCATTGCAATAATCAGTCATGAATCCAGAGTCACAACCATTTGGACAGACACCAGTTTGAAAATTGCATGTAGTGGCATTATAACAATGTCCACATTCACTGGAACAATTATTACCGAATGTTCCAGAGTCACACTCTGAAACGAAATGTAATTTCTTTTAATTAAAACCAACGTAGAACAGAATTAATGTGGACATTTCCACATGTGCCTTCGTTGTATAATTTTGTTTGTGTTGGGAAGTGTTAACTAATAGTCATCATTATCAAAAACATATTTGATTGATCATTTTGTTTAGCTTTGAACCGAAGGACATCTACTTCTTATACAAATGAACACAGTGAAAGCTTTAACATACAACAACAAAGTTCAACAGATGAGATAAAAAATGACAAACACATTGACTACTTATGACAAGCAATATTAAGAACTGATTATGGCGAAATATGACCTTTGGACTTGACCAGAAGCACAACAGAAGAGCTCCGGACATTGGGATTAATATTCGCAGTAGTGGATGTTATACTTAGAACCGATTGTAAATAAGAAAGGACTTAGCAAAAAGACAGGATTTGGAATGAACATAAAGTTTTAACTATCATAATATAATGGAATTGAAATATCTACATGCTGCACTAACTTTTGTCGCATGTTTTCACACGATACCCTATTTTACAGCCGTAAGGACATTCTCCTGTTATAACATCGCAAGAAGCTTGTTTTGCACATTTTCCACAATTAGCTGAACAATTATACCCGTACGTCCGATTTTCGCATTCTGATATAAGTACAAAATATCATTAAATATTTAAAGTATATTGCATAATGAGGAATTATACGATAACATGCATTCATTATACATTTTATGTAGAGACACATGCAATATACATTGACAATCCAGCGTAATCATTACCATGCGTTAATTATTAATGTTCATTTGTATTGAATATTGGTCATGCACTTTCTATTAAATCGGCTCTACCAGTTTCAGTATTACATTGCAAATAGGAAAGACGGAATTTCCTCACAGTTAACATTTAAACTGATATATTTGTTTATATCGCATTTCGTGATTAACCAACAATTTATAAATACAAAATTAAATGTACGTCTTATTTTATTATAATAAGTAATCAACCGACTTGATTTACTAACTAATTTGAAGATAAACCTAAACCACAGATTTTATGATCATAGTTCTAGTATGATAAGAAGTAAGTACAAACTATCATTGCAATATTCAGTCATGAATCCAGGGTCGCAACCTTTTAGACAAACACCAGTTTGAAAATTACATGTCGTGGCATTATAACAATGTCCACACTCACTGGAACAATTATGACCGAATGTTCCTAAGTCACACACTGAAACGAAATGCATCTTATCTTAAATGAAACCAGAACAGGAAGTAGTCATAAATTTGTGGAGTTTAACGGCGTTCACATACAGAAAAATATTATTGTAAGTAACATAGTTACGTAAAATACGTAAAATAAAGGCATAAATCGAAATTCCCATCATTGACTTAAACCATATACGGATATTAAAGTAAACAGTTAGTGTATATTTTGGCCGAAGCTGATTATGAGCGCGGAGAAATTTATCGTCTATTGTAAAAAATATGATAAAGCATAATTCAACTTTAATTGCATTCATCGGCTCAGATTTTATGTACAAACCATTTACGCATATTTTACGTGTAAACATATAAAGTCAATTTACTTTTAAGAACTTCAAATCAGTCTTATCGGAGAATCGTTACCTACTTTGTTTACATAAATCGCCTTTGTATCCCGCCTTGCAGCCCCCTGAACAGTGACCGGATGACTTATTGCACTCATTCGTACAAAAACCACATTTCTTAGAACAATTTAAACCAAAAAATCCAACCGGACATGCTGGAAGAAACAGATCGAAAATAGTTTACGTGCCGTTAATTTTATCGCCATCTAGTCTCATTAGGTTTATACAAGAATCTACCTGATATTAGCTACACCATAAAATTCACATTTTCGCAGATGATCTGAAATGTATTTATGGTGTTCACCCACGTTGTTCATCCTTTATGTTTCCAAACATATTCGTTAATATTAGCAGCTACCTCCAAAATGTGTTAAGCATACATTGATATTTTACAAGTAGTGACTAAACCAATTTTATAATTATAATTAAGAGAGATGTCATTGTCACTCTAACCCTCAAATCATATTTAGATGGACTTCAATAAAAAAATGTGCAATGCTATGCATTGACCGCTTCGTAAGAAACAGTGCATAGTTGTGTTTACAAAATCAGATTGCGTACCTCAACCTGCAATGATACGGGCAGATTCTAGTCACCTGATCTCATTCTGTTTCATTATATAATTTCACACTGACAAATATCCCGCTGCAAAGGAATTCTTGCATTAAGCCATACAGTCATGTTTTATAGCGATGTTGTAAAGATATGAATTTTAAAAGGTAAGTGGTACATCGTGTCCGTAGCAAGGGCATAATAAAAAATGATAATATAAAGACGCTATTGCTTTAAAATGATTAACAGATGGAAAATATTAATCTCAACCGGACTCCTAATTTGATAATCAATAACATGAACTGACTACAAGAAAAATATTTATATATCAAGTGGTATTGGGCAATACCTATAGGTTCCACTCAGGATATAATTGATGGGCCTGACGATACTGCAAAGTTTAGGCATGCATCTTAATTCAATATTTGCTCAAGAACTTACCAACTGTCCTTTGTTATTTAACCCACAATTGATAAATATGTCTTAGTTTAAGTATTTCACTATTTTGGAGATAATTCTAAACCACATAAGATATGTTTGTATGATATCATTATAACCGTTTCACAATTATCATAGAAAATAACTACATACTCATATTGCAATATTCAGTAATAAACCCAGGGTCGCAACCGTTTGGACAGACACCAGTTTGAAAATTGCATATCGTGGTATTATAACAATGTCCACATTCACGGTTACAATTATGACCAAATTTTCCAGAGTCGCACTCTGAAACGAAATTTAAAATATTTTTATTAAAACTAGAGCAGAACAGAGGCCATGAATCTACGACAAGTACGGGGTGTACTTGCAGTACTTTTGATGATATTAAAACCGACCTATAAAGAATGTAACATTCAAACCAAATATAAAACTATGATAGATCGTAAAAATAAAAAAATAAAATGGGTATTGATTTGATATGGTATAAAATTGTGTATATTATTTATTTTTTTGTTCTGTGTACTTATGACATATTTGCATTTTGCGTTTTGTATTTCGCGATGTTACATGCGTTATGATCAAATAAAAAAAAAGTAATTTGTGCGTGCGTGTAGGGCTCGTAAAAGATTGTGTTTATCTGTCTGTCTGCGTCTGAGCCTCTGTACGACTGCGTGTGTCTGTGAAGTCGGTGGATTATGTCTGTCTTCAGCAAAACATTAAATGTTAATCCACCTAAACATCCAAAATAGCGTGTATCTACATAGATTACTGTTGTGTAATAGTGTTAATTAAGGAAAGTGTTGGTTAATACCAGGATTGTTGTAAAATTATTTGATCGATCCACTTTGATTGACTTAAACCGATCTATGAAGGGCATCACTTCTAATGCAAATGATCATAATGAAAGCGTTATCATCTAACGCCATATTTCATTCGATATCACAAAAATAATGACCAACACGTTGATTTTTAAGTAAAGCAAGTATTGATTATGACGAATTATGACCTTTCGACTGGGCCGGAAGCACACTAGAAGTGTTAAGAATTTTGTCAATAATATTCCCAGTAGTGGACTTAATTATTATAATCGATCGGTAAAGATTGATCTTTACATGAATATATTAAGTTTTAACAGTTTAAACTGTCCCAATTTTACAATATTCAAATCTACTTGATGTACTAACGTTTGTTGCATGTTTTCATACGATACCCAATTTCACAGCCGTAGGGACAATCTCCTGTTTGAACATCGCATGAAGCTTGGTTTGCACATTTTCCACAATTGGATGAACAGTTATATCCGTATGTCCGATTTTCGCATTCTGATATAAGTACAAAATATCAAGATGAGGATTTAAATACGATATAGTACATTATACGTTATATATATCAATCCACATGCTATATAAACTGACATTCTAACATGAACATGACCATGCGTTAATAAATATTTCTTATGATTTCCTGTCTTTACCGGTATGGTATAATAATCTGTTTCAAATTGACAGAAAATCTTTTTTCAATAAGATTCTTTTCAGTAAAGTTTTTTAGCTAATGACTTCATGAATATGAATGGTAATTTTTACACGTATGGCGAATTCAATAATAAGTATTCTGTTAATACAAACTTTTTACAATATGCAAATATTATTCACTCATATGTACTTTCTGCCACTCTCATCCTGCAACTATTTCACACATATTCTATGACTGTGAACACACTCAGTCATTCTGGAGAAATTTTACGTCTTTGATAAATAATCATTGTAACAATCTCAATATCAACTTTAGTAAAAAGGAAATAACCCTTAGTGATATAAACATTAAACCTATATTCAATAAAATTATTTTAATAGCAAACATGACATTTATCAAAGTAAAATGAATACGTCTGTCCCAAATATTGAGTCTTTTAAACGAAAATTATCATAAACCTATAAGATTGAAAAGTATAATGCAACTAAATCTTTTAGTACACACAAATGTGACAAACTTTGGGCTCCATTGGCAGCTTTGACAGAGACACAACGCATGTAATATTCGAAACTGTTTATTATTACTTTACAGTGATCGTTTTTTCCATAGGCTCCACATTTGCCCCTGTTTTTATAGTTTCGTTATTTCTTCTTATTGTTCCTCTTACATAACTAACTCCGACCCAGGTCTTAGATATTTTCTTATATATTTCCAAAAAGATAATCTTGTTACATAAGTCAATGATTTTCAAAATGCTGTAAAAACATCTTGAAATGTTATATAATGATAATATAATGTCCATATTATGTACTATTTATATTATAATCACTTAATAAATATACAAAAAAAATATTTCTTTTGATATTGGCCATGCACTTAGTACTGATTCGGCTCAGCCATGTTCATTATTTAACTGCAAATGGGTTGTACAAAAGCCAGATTTTTTCACATTTACATTTAAGTATCTATTTCGACCATGTTAGAGATTATCAGCAATTTTAATAGATGATCCGTTTGTGCATATAATTATTTATGTAGTATATAATGGTATAAAACATGCAAGATACTGATAAGCGAATCAGTCTGTATGACATTAATTAATTCGAAGGAGAAAGAACTTCATAGTTAATACAATAATGTGCATAGAATTTGCTGAGTCTTAAACTAATATCTAAGTCTCTTGCAAATGTAAGCATATTTTTCAATTATAAAAAAATATGGTTAAAAATAAAAAGAATAAAATGGGTATTGATTTGATATGGTATAAAATTGTGTATATTATTCATTTTCTTGTTCTGTTTACTGATGACATATTTGCATTTTGTATTTCGCGATGTTACATGCGTTATGATCACATCAGAAGAAAATGTCATTTGTGCGTGCGTGTAGGGCTCGTAAAAGATTGTGTTTATCTGTCTGTCTGCGTCTGAGCCTCTGTACGACTGCGTGTGTCTGTGTAGTCGGTGGATTATATCTGTCTTCAGCAAAACATTAAATGTTAATCCACCTAAACATCCAAAATAGCGTGTATCTACATAGGTTACTGTTGTGTTATAGTGTTAATTAAGGAAAGTGTTGGTTAATACCAGGATTGTTGTAAAATTATTTGATCGATCCACTTTGATTGACTTAAACCGATCTATGAAGGGCATCGCTTCTAAAGCAAATGATCATAATGAAAGCGTTATCATCTAACGCCATAATTCATTTGACATCATCAAAAATGACTAACACGTTGACTATTAAGTACAGCAAGTATTAATTATGACAAATTATGACCTTTCGACTGGGCCGGAAGCACACTAGAAGTGTTAGGAATTTTGTTTATAATATTTCCAGTAGTGGACTTTATTATTATAATCGATCGGTAAAGACTGGTCTTTACTTGAATATATTAAGTTGTAACAGTTTATACTGTCCTAATTTTACAATATTCAAATATCTACTTGATGTACTAACGTTTGTTGCATGTTTTCATACGATACCCAATTTCACAGCCGTCAGGACAATCTCCTGTTTGAACATCGCATGAAGCTTGTTTTGCACATTTTCCACAATTGGATGAACAGTTATATCCGTATGTCCGATTTTCGCATTCTGATATAAGTACAAAATATCAAGAAGAGGATTTAAATACGATATAGTACATTATACGTTATATATATCAATCCACATGCTATATAAACTGACATTCTAACATGAACATGACCATGCGTTAATAAATATTTCTTTTGATTTCCTGTCTTTACCGGTATGGTATAATAATCTGTTTCAAATTGACAGAAAATCTTTTTTCAATAAGATTCTTTTCAGTAAAGGAGTTTTTTAGTTAATGACTTCATGAATATGAATGGTAATTTTTACACGTATGGCGAATTCAATGCTAAGTATTCTGTTAAATTAAATACAAACTGTTTACAATATGCAAATATTATTCACTCATATGTACTTTCTGCCACTCTCATCAAGCAACTATTTCACACATTTTCTATGACTGTGAACACAGAAACCGTCATTCTGGAGGAATTTTACGTCTTTGATAAATAATTATTGTAACAATCTCAATATCATCTTTAGTAAAAAGGAAATTATCCTTGGTGATATAAACATTAAACCTATATTCAATAAAATTATTTTAATAGCAAACATGACATTTATCAAAGTAAAATGAATACGTCTGTCCCAAATATTGAGTCTTTTAAACGAAAATTATCATAAACCTATAAGATTGAAAAGTATAATGCAACTAAATCTTTTAGTACACACAAATGTGACAAACTTTGGGCTCCATTGGCAGCTTTGACAGAGACACAACGCAGGTAATATTCGAAACTTTTTATTATTACTTTATATTGATCGTTTTTTCCATAGGCTCCACATTTGCCCCTGTTTTTATTGTTTCGTTATTTCTTCTTATTGTTCCTCTTACATAACTAACTCCGACCCAGGTCTTAGATATTTTCTTATATATATTTCCAAAAAGATGATCTTGTTACATAAGTCAATGATTTTCAAAATGCTGTAAAAACATCTTGAAATGTTATATAATGATAATATAATGTCCATATTATGTACTATTTATATTATTATTTTTGAAAAATACAAAAAAAAAATATTTCTTTTGATATTGGCCATGCACTTAGTACTGATTCGGCTCAGCCATGTTCATTATTTAACTGCAAATGGGATGAACAAAAGCCAGATTTTTTTCACATTTACATTAAAGTATCTATTTCGACCATGTAAGAGATTATCAGCAATTTTAATAGATGATCCGTTTGTGCATATTATTATTTATGTAGTATATAATGGTATAAAACATGCAAGATACTGATAAGCGAATCAGTCTGTATGACATTAATTAATTCGAAGGAGAAAGAACTTCATAGTTAATACAATAATGTGCATAGAATTTGCTCAGTCTTAAACTAATATCTAAGTCTCTTGCAAATGTAAGCATATTTTTCAATTATAAAAAAATATGGTTAAAAATAAAAAGAATAAAATGGGTATTGATTTGATATGGTATAAAATTGTGTATATTATTCATTTTCTTGTTCTGTTTACTGATGACATATTTGCATTTTGTATTTCGCGATGTTACATGCGTTATGATCACATCAGAAGAAAATGTCATTTGTGCGTGCGTGTAGGGCTCGTAAAAGATTGTGTTTATCTGTCTGTCTGCGTCTGAGCCTCTGTACGACTGCGTGTGTCTGTGTAGTCGGTGGATTATATCTGTCTTCAGCAAAACATTAAATGTTAATCGACCTAAACATCCAAAATAGCGTGTATCTACATAGGTTACTGTTGTGTAATAGTGTTAATTAAGGAAAGTGTTGGTTAATACCAGGATTGTTGTAAAATTATTTGATCGATCCACTTTGATTGACTTAAACCGATCTATGAAGGGCATCACTTCTAATGCAAATGATCATAATGAAAGCGCTATCATCTAACGCCATAATTCATTCGATATCATAAAAAATGACTAACACGTTGACTATTAAGTAAAGCAATTATTGATTATGACGAATTATGACCTTTCGACTGGGCCGGAAGCACACTAGAAGTGTTAGGAATTTTGTTAATAATATTCCCAGTAGTGGACTTTATTATTATAATCGATCGGTAAAGACTGATCTTTACATGAACATATTAAGTTTTAACATTTTAAACTGTCCCAATTTTACAATATTCAAATATCTACTTGATGTACTAACGTTTGTTGCATGTTTTCATACGATACCCAATTTCACAGCCATCAGGACAATCTCCTGTTTGAACATCGCATGAAGCTTGTTTTGCACATTTGCCACAATTGGATGAACAGTTATATCCGTATGTCCGATTTTCGCATTCTGATGTAAGTACAAAATATCAAGAGGAGGATTTGAATACGATATAGTACATTATACATTATATATATATCAATCCACATGCTATATAAACTGACATTCTAACATGAACATGACCATGCGTTAATAAATATTTCTTTTGATATTGGCCATGCACAAGTACTGATTCGGCTCAGCCATGTTCATTATTTAACTGCAAATGGGTTGTACAAAAGCCAGATTTTTTCACATTTACATTAAATTATCTATTTCGATCATGTAAGTGAATATCAGCATTTTTAATAGATGATCCGTTTGTGCATGTAATTATTTATGTAGTACATAATGGTATAAAACATACAAGATACTGATAAGCGAATCAGTCTGTATGACATTAATTAATTCGAAGGAGAAAGAACTTCATAGTTAATACAATAATGTGCATAGAATTTGCTGAGTCTTAAACTAATATCTAAGTCTCTTGCAAATGTAAGCATATTTTTCAATTATAAAAAAATATGGTTAAAAATAAAAAGAATAAAATGGGTATTGATTTGATATGGTATAAAATTGTGTATATTATTCATTTTCTTGTTCTGTTTACTGATGACATATTTGCATTTTGTATTTCGCGATGTTACATGCGTTATGATCACATCAGAAGAAAATGTCATTTGTGCGTGCGTGTAGGGCTCGTAAAAGATTGTGTTTATCTGTCTGTCTGCGTCTGAGCCTCTGTACGACTGCGTGTGTCTGTGTAGTCGGTGGATTATATCTGTCTTCAGCAAAACATTAAATGTTAATCGACCTAAACATCCAAAATAGCGTGTATCTACATAGGTTACTGTTGTGTAATAGTGTTAATTAAGGAAAGTGTTGGTTAATACCAGGATTGTTGTAAAATTATTTGATCGATCCACTTTGATTGACTTAAACCGATCTATGAAGGGCATCACTTCTAATGCAAATGATCATAATGAAAGCGCTATCATCTAACGCCATAATTCATTCGATATCATAAAAAATGACTAACACGTTGACTATTAAGTAAAGCAATTATTGATTATGACGAATTATGACCTTTCGACTGGGCCGGAAGCACACTAGAAGTGTTAGGAATTTTGTTAATAATATTCCCAGTAGTGGACTTTATTATTATAATCGATCGGTAAAGACTGATCTTTACATGAACATATTAAGTTTTAACATTTTAAACTGTCCCAATTTTACAATATTCAAATATCTACTTGATGTACTAACGTTTGTTGCATGTTTTCATACGATACCCAATTTCACAGCCATCAGGACAATCTCCTGTTTGAACATCGCATGAAGCTTGTTTTGCACATTTGCCACAATTGGATGAACAGTTATATCCGTATGTCCGATTTTCGCATTCTGATGTAAGTACAAAATATCAAGAGGAGGATTTGAATACGATATAGTACATTATACATTATATATATATCAATCCACATGCTATATAAACTGACATTCTAACATGAACATGACCATGCGTTAATAAATATTTCTTTTGATATTGGCCATGCACAAGTACTGATTCGGCTCAGCCATGTTCATTATTTAACTGCAAATGGGTTGTACAAAAGCCAGATTTTTTCACATTTACATTAAATTATCTATTTCGATCATGTAAGTGAATATCAGCATTTTTAATAGATGATCCGTTTGTGCATGTAACTATTTATGTAGTACATAATGGTATAAAACATACAAGATACTGATAAGCGAATCAGTCTGTATGACATTAATTAATTCGAAGGAGAAAGAACTTCATAGTTAATACAATAATGTGCATAGAATTTGCTCAGTCTTAAACTAATATCTAAGTCTCTTGCAAATGTAAGCATATTTTTCAATTATAAAAAAATATGGTTAAAAATAAAAAGAATAAAATGGGTATTGATTTGATATGGTATAAAATTGTGTATATTATTCATTTTCTTGTTCTGTTTACTGATGACATATTTGCATTTTGTATTTCGCGATGTTACATGCGTTATGATCACATCAGAAGAAAATGTCATTTGTGCGTGCGTGTAGGGCTCGTAAAAGATTGTGTTTATCTGTCTGTCTGCGTCTGAGCCTCTGTACGACTGCGTGTGTCTGTGTAGTCGGTGGATTATATCTGTCTTCAGCAAAACATTAAATGTTAATCGACCTAAACATCCAAAATAGCGTGTATCTACATAGGTTACTGTTGTGTAATAGTGTTAATTAAGGAAAGTGTTGGTTAATACCAGGATTGTTGTAAAATTATTTGATCGATCCACTTTGATTGACTTAAACCGATCTATGAAGGGCATCACTTCTAATGCAAATGATCATAATGAAAGCGCTATCATCTAACGCCATAATTCATTCGATATCATAAAAAATGACTAACACGTTGACTATTAAGTAAAGCAATTATTGATTATGACGAATTATGACCTTTCGACTGGGCCGGAAGCACACTAGAAGTGTTAGGAATTTTGTTAATAATATTCCCAGTAGTGGACTTTATTATTATAATCGATCGGTAAAGACTGATCTTTACATGAACATATTAAGTTTTAACATTTTAAACTGTCCCAATTTTACAATATTCAAATATCTACTTGATGTACTAACGTTTGTTGCATGTTTTCATACGATACCCAATTTCACAGCCATCAGGACAATCTCCTGTTTGAACATCGCATGAAGCTTGTTTTGCACATTTGCCACAATTGGATGAACAGTTATATCCGTATGTCCGATTTTCGCATTCTGATGTAAGTACAAAATATCAAGAGGAGGATTTGAATACGATATAGTACATTATACATTATATATATATCAATCCACATGCTATATAAACTGACATTCTAACATGAACATGACCATGCGTTAATAAATATTTCTTTTGATATTGGCCATGCACAAGTACTGATTCGGCTCAGCCATGTTCATTATTTAACTGCAAATGGGTTGTACAAAAGCCAGATTTTTTCACATTTACATTAAATTATCTATTTCGATCATGTAAGTGAATATCAGCATTTTTAATAGATGATCCGTTTGTGCATGTAATTATTTATGTAGTACATAATGGTATAAAACATACAAGATACTGATAAGCGAATCAGTCTGTATGACATTAATTAATTCGAAGGAGAAAGAACTTCATAGTTAATACAATAATGTGCATAGAATTTGCTGAGTCTTAAACTAATATCTAAGTCTCTTGCAAATGTAAGCATATTTTTCAATTATAAAAAAATATGGTTAAAAATAAAAAGAATAAAATGGGTATTGATTTGATATGGTATAAAATTGTGTATATTATTCATTTTCTTGTTCTGTTTACTGATGACATATTTGCATTTTGTATTTCGCGATGTTACATGCGTTATGATCACATCAGAAGAAAATGTCATTTGTGCGTGCGTGTAGGGCTCGTAAAAGATTGTGTTTATCTGTCTGTCTGCGTCTGAGCCTCTGTACGACTGCGTGTGTCTGTGTAGTCGGTGGATTATATCTGTCTTCAGCAAAACATTAAATGTTAATCGACCTAAACATCCAAAATAGCGTGTATCTACATAGGTTACTGTTGTGTAATAGTGTTAATTAAGGAAAGTGTTGGTTAATACCAGGATTGTTGTAAAATTATTTGATCGATCCACTTTGATTGACTTAAACCGATCTATGAAGGGCATCACTTCTAATGCAAATGATCATAATGAAAGCGCTATCATCTAACGCCATAATTCATTCGATATCATAAAAAATGACTAACACGTTGACTATTAAGTAAAGCAATTATTGATTATGACGAATTATGACCTTTCGACTGGGCCGGAAGCACACTAGAAGTGTTAGGAATTTTGTTAATAATATTCCCAGTAGTGGACTTTATTATTATAATCGATCGGTAAAGACTGATCTTTACATGAACATATTAAGTTTTAACATTTTAAACTGTCCCAATTTTACAATATTCAAATATCTACTTGATGTACTAACGTTTGTTGCATGTTTTCATACGATACCCAATTTCACAGCCATCAGGACAATCTCCTGTTTGAACATCGCATGAAGCTTGTTTTGCACATTTGCCACAATTGGATGAACAGTTATATCCGTATGTCCGATTTTCGCATTCTGATGTAAGTACAAAATATCAAGAGGAGGATTTGAATACGATATAGTACATTATACATTATATATATATCAATCCACATGCTATATAAACTGACATTCTAACATGAACATGACCATGCGTTAATAAATATTTCTTTTGATATTGGCCATGCACAAGTACTGATTCGGCTCAGCCATGTTCATTATTTAACTGCAAATGGGTTGTACAAAAGCCAGATTTTTTCACATTTACATTAAATTATCTATTTCGATCATGTAAGTGAATATCAGCATTTTTAATAGATGATCCGTTTGTGCATGTAACTATTTATGTAGTACATAATGGTATAAAACATACAAGATACTGATAAGCGAATCAGTCTGTATGACATTAATTAATTCGAAGGAGAAAGAACTTCATAGTTAATACAATAATGTGCATAGAATTTGCTGAGTCTTAAACTAATATCTAAGTCTCTTGCAAATGTAAGCATATTTTTCAATTATAAAAAAATATGGTTAAAAATAAAAAGAATAAAATGGGTATTGATTTGATATGGTATAAAATTGTGTATATTATTCATTTTCTTGTTCTGTTTACTGATGACATATTTGCATTTTGTATTTCGCGATGTTACATGCGTTATGATCACATCAGAAGAAAATGTCATTTGTGCGTGCGTGTAGGGCTCGTAAAAGATTGTGTTTATCTGTCTGTCTGCGTCTGAGCCTCTGTACGACTGCGTGTGTCTGTGTAGTCGGTGGATTATATCTGTCTTCAGCAAAACATTAAATGTTAATCGACCTAAACATCCAAAATAGCGTGTATCTACATAGGTTACTGTTGTGTAATAGTGTTAATTAAGGAAAGTGTTGGTTAATACCAGGATTGTTGTAAAATTATTTGATCGATCCACTTTGATTGACTTAAACCGATCTATGAAGGGCATCACTTCTAATGCAAATGATCATAATGAAAGCGCTATCATCTAACGCCATAATTCATTCGATATCATAAAAAATGACTAACACGTTGACTATTAAGTAAAGCAATTATTGATTATGACGAATTATGACCTTTCGACTGGGCCGGAAGCACACTAGAAGTGTTAGGAATTTTGTTAATAATATTCCCAGTAGTGGACTTTATTATTATAATCGATCGGTAAAGACTGATCTTTACATGAACATATTAAGTTTTAACATTTTAAACTGTCCCAATTTTACAATATTCAAATATCTACTTGATGTACTAACGTTTGTTGCATGTTTTCATACGATACCCAATTTCACAGCCATCAGGACAATCTCCTGTTTGAACATCGCATGAAGCTTGTTTTGCACATTTGCCACAATTGGATGAACAGTTATATCCGTATGTCCGATTTTCGCATTCTGATGTAAGTACAAAATATCAAGAGGAGGATTTGAATACGATATAGTACATTATACATTATATATATATCAATCCACATGCTATATAAACTGACATTCTAACATGAACATGACCATGCGTTAATAAATATTTCTTTTGATATTGGCCATGCACAAGTACTGATTCGGCTCAGCCATGTTCATTATTTAACTGCAAATGGGTTGTACAAAAGCCAGATTTTTTCACATTTACATTAAATTATCTATTTCGATCATGTAAGTGAATATCAGCATTTTTAATAGATGATCCGTTTGTGCATGTAACTATTTATGTAGTACATAATGGTATAAAACATACAAGATACTGATAAGCGAATCAGTCTGTATGACATTAATTAATTCGAAGGAGAAAGAACTTCATAGTTAATACAATAATGTGCATAGAATTTGCTGAGTCTTAAACTAATATCTAAGTCTCTTGCAAATGTAAGCATATTTTTCAATTATAAAAAAATATGGTTAAAAATAAAAAGAATAAAATGGGTATTGATTTGATATGGTATAAAATTGTGTATATTATTCATTTTCTTGTTCTGTTTACTGATGACATATTTGCATTTTGTATTTCGCGATGTTACATGCGTTATGATCACATCAGAAGAAAATGTCATTTGTGCGTGCGTGTAGGGCTCGTAAAAGATTGTGTTTATCTGTCTGTCTGCGTCTGAGCCTCTGTACGACTGCGTGTGTCTGTGTAGTCGGTGGATTATATCTGTCTTCAGCAAAACATTAAATGTTAATCGACCTAAACATCCAAAATAGCGTGTATCTACATAGGTTACTGTTGTGTAATAGTGTTAATTAAGGAAAGTGTTGGTTAATACCAGGATTGTTGTAAAATTATTTGATCGATCCACTTTGATTGACTTAAACCGATCTATGAAGGGCATCACTTCTAATGCAAATGATCATAATGAAAGCGCTATCATCTAACGCCATAATTCATTCGATATCATAAAAAATGACTAACACGTTGACTATTAAGTAAAGCAATTATTGATTATGACGAATTATGACCTTTCGACTGGGCCGGAAGCACACTAGAAGTGTTAGGAATTTTGTTAATAATATTCCCAGTAGTGGACTTTATTATTATAATCGATCGGTAAAGACTGATCTTTACATGAACATATTAAGTTTTAACATTTTAAACTGTCCCAATTTTACAATATTCAAATATCTACTTGATGTACTAACGTTTGTTGCATGTTTTCATACGATACCCAATTTCACAGCCATCAGGACAATCTCCTGTTTGAACATCGCATGAAGCTTGTTTTGCACATTTGCCACAATTGGATGAACAGTTATATCCGTATGTCCGATTTTCGCATTCTGATGTAAGTACAAAATATCAAGAGGAGGATTTGAATACGATATAGTACATTATACATTATATATATATCAATCCACATGCTATATAAACTGACATTCTAACATGAACATGACCATGCGTTAATAAATATTTCTTTTGATATTGGCCATGCACAAGTACTGATTCGGCTCAGCCATGTTCATTATTTAACTGCAAATGGGTTGTACAAAAGCCAGATTTTTTCACATTTACATTAAATTATCTATTTCGATCATGTAAGTGAATATCAGCATTTTTAATAGATGATCCGTTTGTGCATGTAATTATTTATGTAGTACATAATGGTATAAAACATACAAGATACTGATAAGCGAATCAGTCTGTATGACATTAATAAATTAGAAGGAGAAAAAACTTCATAGTTAATACAATAATGTGCATGGAATTTGCTCAGTCTTAAACTAATATCTAAGTGTCTTGCAAATGTAACCATATTTTTCAATTATAATACAAATTCCTACTCTGTTTACACAAAGGAGGATTCCATCCAGGTTGGTGTCTGTCTTTACAAGTACACAATAGTTAAATGAGCAATTGATGCCGTGTTTATATTTGCACTCCAAATTACGAGTATTAATCGAAATTCCCATCATTGGTTTAATCAATGGATCAATCTAAACTATACATTCTATGTTATGACCGTAGCCGATTTTCAAGACAGGGATACATTGTGCTATTGTGATAAATTCTGACCAATCAAAATTCAAGTATCTATTTAAGTGACAGTTGGGTATTAATAAGTTATGTCTCTGTACAACTATTTGCATTGCAATGTGTCTAAAAAAGCATGAAGAAAACTAAGATATAAGGAAGGATTATCACACATGTGCACATTGGTAGCATCTATGACCCACTGCAACACTGCTTATATTCACCGCCTTAAGTCTACAGAAAACATATTGTACGTGTTAATTCGAAACAGTTAAGTTTTATAATAACTAAATAAATTAAAATCTTTGAGGATTAACGGAGAATCGTTACCTACTTTGTTTACATAAATCGCCTTTGTATCCCGCATTGCAACCCCCTGAACAGTGACCGGAAGACTTATTGCACTTATTCGTACAAAAACCACATTTCTCAGAACAATTTAAACCAAAAAATCCATCCGGACATGCTGGAAGAAACAGATCGAAAATAGTTTACGTGCCGTTATTTTTATCCTCATCTAGACTCATTAGGTTTATACAAGAATCTACCTGATATTAGCTACACCATAAAACTCACATTTTCTCAGGTGATCAATGGTGTTCACCCCTGTTGATAATCCTTTATGTTTATAAACATATTATGATTTTCTTCGTGATGTTTGTTGCATTATGCAGTTATCTAACACATTTTTCAAACAAGCCTCACCGATTTTCAGTTCCCATGTATGGTCGTTAATATTAGCAGCTACCACCAAAAAATGTTAAGCATGCAATAATATTTAAACGGTAGTGACTAACCCAACTTTAGAATTATACTTGAGAGAAATTCCATTACAACTCTAACCCTCAAGTCTTATTTAGGTGGACTTCAATAATAAAAATGTTCAATGCTACGCAAGAAACAGTGTATAGTTCTGTTTACAAAATCAGATTACGTACATCAACCAGCAACGCTATGGACAGATTCTAGTCACCTTATCTCTTTCTGGTTCATTGTTATACAAACTAACACAAGAAACGCTGCAGAGGAACTGTAGGATTAAGCCGTACGGTCATGTTTTTTAGCGATGTTGTAAAGATAGAGATAATGCATGTCAAGTGGTACATCGTGTCCGTAGCATGAGCATAATAAAAATGATAATACAAATTAAATGCTTTTGTCTTAAAATAATAAACAGATGGAAAATTATCTAAACCAGACTCCTAATTTTATAACCAATGAGATGAACTGACGACAAGACAAATATTTATATACCAAGTGGTATTCGGCAATACCAATAGGTTGCATTCAAGATATTATGTGACGGGACTGAAGAAAAGCACAGTTAATATACTGCAAAATTTAGGCATTCATCTAAATTAAAAAATTGTTTGAAGTTCGCTCAAGAACTTATCAATTTTCCTTTGTTATTTAACCCATAATTGATAAATATGTCTTAGTTTAAGTATTTCACTATTTTGGAGATAATCCTAAACCACATAAGAGATGTTTGTATGATATTATTATAAATATAGCATAATTATTATAAAAAATAAGTACATACTCTCATTGCAATATTCGGTCATGAATCCAGGGTCGCAACCTTTTGGACAAACACCAGTTTGAAAATTGCATATCATGGCATTATAACAGTGTCCACACTCACGTGAACAATTATGACCGAACTTTCCAGAGTCACACTCTGAAACGAAATGTATTACTATTTTATTAAAACCAAATCAGAAGAGTGGCCATGATTCTAAGACAGTTACGGCGTGTATTTGCAGTACCAATCTTTATTATATAAACCAACATTCAAACCAAAGATGATTAATACGTTGAATAAAAATATAATCCTTTGGACATTTTAGTAATATTGTATTAAATGTTGTATATTCATTTGATTGTACTGTTTAATTTATTTGATATTTGCATTGTGCATTGTGTAATTCATGATAATACATGTATTCATAACCAAATCAGAAGAAATGATCTTTTGTGCATGCGTGGTGTTGTTAAAGGTTGTGTTTATCTGTGTCTGTCTTCGACCGAGTGCCTGAGCGAGCCCTTGAACGTCTTCGTGTGTCTGTATTATGTGTATGTCTTCAGCAAAACCTTTTAAGTTAATATATCTAAGAATCTATGAAGCGTATACCTTCATGTATCTCTGTTATATAATATTGTTAGTTTAGAACAGTGTTTATTAACAACAGAATTATTGAAAATGTATTCGATCGTTCCATTTTGTTCGGTTTTGCACCTTTCAGAGAACAGCACCTGCGTCTAATGCAATTGATCACATTGAAATTGACAACACGTTAATACTTCTGACAAGCAATAGTAAGTATTAATTTTGGAAAATTGTGACATCTCGACTTCACTGGAATAACAGCAGAAGTGCCCCGGACATTTGGATTAACATTCGCAGCAGTGGATGTTATATTTACAACCGTAACTTACGCAAGAACATTAAATTTCAAATATCTTCTCGATTTACTAACTTTTGTCGCATGTATTCGTAATATACCCTATTTCACAGCCGTCAGGACAATCGCCTGTTTGAACATCGCATGCTGCTTCGTTAGCACATTGTCCACAATTAGTTAAACAATTAAATCCGTACATCCGATTTTCGCATCCTGGTATAAAAACAAAATATCAAGAAAGAACTGAAACACATGTATATGAGGATTCATACGATAGACTACATTTAATTATACATAAAATAAAGAAACACATGCTATACAAGTATAAATAGATATTATTACGTCGACATGACCATGCGTAACTAAATCCTGTTTTAAAATACTGGTTATTATAACCAGTATGTAAAGAGGATTTTGTAACGAACTTTGTATTGGTTCAGAAATGTTCATCATTTAATCGAATATACGTAGATAAAAGAAAGACATTCTTCATAGTAACATTAAAGTATCTATGTTATTATAAGATCATCGGCTTTTATAACAGAAGATGCTTATGTGTGCATACTAGTTAATCCATAGAATGGTACACACCTTGTAACACTCTGCTTAGAAAATCAGTCTACAGGATTAAATAAATTTAATATAAAGAAACAATCTCTATACTTAGCAAATGCATTTTTGAATGAAATTCGATACGTATTGAGCTTAAATTTAATGTAATATAAAGAAACAATCTTTATACTTAGCAAATGCATTTTTGAATGAAATTCGATACGTCTTGAACTTATATTTAATGTAATATAAAGAAACACTCTTTATACTTAGCAAATGCAATGTTGAATGAAATTCAATACGTCTTGAGCTTATATTTAATGTAATATAAAGAAACACTCTTTATACTTAGCAAATGCATTTTTGAATGAAATTCGATACGTCTTGAACTTACATTTAATGTAATATAAAGAAACAATCTCTATACTTAGCAAATGCCTTTTTGAATGAAATTCGATACGCCTTGAACTTACATTTAATGTAATATGAAGAAACAATCTTTATACTTAGCAAATGCATTTTTGAATGAAATTCGATACATCTTGAACTTATTCTTATTTTTATAAATTTATCAAATGCTTACTGCGTTCACACATAGGAGGACTCCAGCCAAGTAGGCATCCGTCTTTACAAGTACCGTCTTGGACATTGCATGATGCATTATCCTTACAATTTCCACAGTTGAATGAACAGTTGACACCGTACTTGTATTTGCACTCTAAAGGTATGAATCGAAATTCCAAACATTGACTTTTAAAACAGTATACGAATATTATTCTAAACAATCCTTTCTATGCTATGACCGAAGCAGATTTTCAGAGTTGGTGGGACATATTGTGCCGTTCTAATAAAGTATGATCATATTTCAAGTGTCAATTTAACACGAAAGGGATTTAGAAGTAAAAGTTTGCTAAGCTAGTTTTCATTATAATTTAACGATAATCATTGTATAAATCCATTATGTACAGCACATCATAGTTTGTATCTGTTTTAACATAACTACTGATTAATGCTGATAGATTTAATTTTATTCACGATATACATACACACAAGTTGATTTCGTTAACCGGCGAAAGAAACTATATATAATCAGTTATTGTCGATTTTAAGTTACTAGTCCCATGTTCGTTAATCATGAGGTTAATCGCAATTGATTTTAATTATTTTTAGCATAACACGAATAAATACCTTTTTGCAATATGTAGACATGTTTGTTTTTAAATTATAGAAATTCCTTTCGCCAGTCCAGGCTAATGGAACACATATATTTCAATTACTGTGTAGTGTGAATATTGGGTTCCTTTCGTCAAAACATGATCCTTTCGTGTTTATGTCATATCCCTGAGGGTGGGCATTTACATTTATGTGTTTGTAATAATTTTTGAAGAGAACGGATAAATCAGAAAAGGTTATAAGGTATATGTAAGAGTCATAGAACAATCTATGTAATGAAATATATATTACAAGAAGGATAATCTATAATATTGACGCCAGAATGTTTACCTTTTGTGCACTTCGGTGGCATCCATGGCCCACTGCAACCGTTCATACATTCACCGGTTATAACATCGCATGATCTATTGCCCATACAGTTTCCACATGTTTCTTCACATCGTGATCCCCATTTCGATACACCACAGTCTATGAAATAATGATAACTATACAACACCAAAGTAAATAGAATATAGAATATATATACTTGAATATTTTAATTATATTTTCGGAGCCGTGATTACTGCTCTTTTCGCATCATGCTCTTCGATGCACTACAATATATGCAAATATGATTAACTATGTATTTGATAGAAAAAAATCATGGCTAGCACGATGTATAATCGTAAATACATTAAATTTAACATATTTGTGTGTTCATGTAACCGGGATAACAACTACATAATGATATTTTGACAAATGCATCGGATATGATACACTTATTTTTGTTAAAGAAATATACTATGAGATTTTTAAAATCAAATCTTTTAACATTGATATACTGTGAAGCAATACATTTATCTAGTATGAAAATACTGTACCATGATCACATTTATCATCATCTCCCGTCCATCGTCCACTACAGCCATGTGGACAGCTTCCTTCTATCTTGTAACGTCCGGTGATATTCGTCGAACAATGACAGCTTTTAGAACAATCCCAGCCACATTTGTCCTGAGGACATTCTGTAAAGATTTATTACAGTAAGTTTTAATGAGTGAAGTCAGTATTCAATATCATTGTCAAGCAGACAATATAGCAAAGAAGACTGGTGAGAGAAGTTATTTGAATCGACGCTAAACAGAGGGTAATATAATGTCTTATAAAACATATTTCGGGTTCGGGGTTCCATTGCAAATTATTATGTGATTAAAAATGATAAAATACAATTTCCCGTCTAATATGAATTGCAAACTGCAATAGACCCTTTCATTAAACCAATTTTATGCGCACAAGAGTTAACTCCCTTACCGGATGTGACGTCAAACGAGGATAGAAGCTGATACAATCGATATTTTGCCGTAAAGGGCGAATTCGGTTTGTTTCTCGGTTGTACAAGTTACAACAAACAAGTGTGTTTTACTATCATTGTTTGACGGGTTTTCGATACCTTAAGCATTTCAAAACGCCTTATGTGCATACAAGTATATATAAATGCCCAACTTTCTTTTATTTCTTAAAAATCAATTTATTGCTCGCAATTTCAATGCACTTATTAATATGCTCAATTTGTTCACAAAATAACGAATAACAGACCTAAAAACAAACATTGTGATCTGTGACCGCCATTACGCAAAATTAACCCATTTTCGATACCTCCAAAATTGAAGAGTATTCAAGACAGAGATGGTCCAAAAGTACCAGGTATAATGAGGAATTATGAGAAAACCTTGTTTGGTGAATATGATCATACCCACACTGCTTAATCCTATTACAATTAATAGTTTACGATGCGTAGGTATGCTAGACAAAATGGCGGCAACCTCTGGCTTCAAGTCTGTGTATTTTATCTTAATTTTGGTATGATCTCCGATGCAATGATAAATTAATATCACAGACGTGTAGTTCAACCCGTAGCTCACTTTATTTGATAAGTTGTAAAGTCCTGCTCTACTTACATTTTGGGATTTATATTGAAAATGTAAGATGTACTACATAATCAATTCTAAGAAATTTCGCGAAAAATAAATAAGACATGAACACTTTTCAAACACCCTGTATGGGACAGGAAATACGACTGTTGCATGATGGTCATGTGATCTAGAAAGCAGACGAGCCAAATTCCCAGTCTAGGTCAAAGTATTTTCTCAGTTTTTTCTTATTTTCATTTTTAACGATATTGTTGTTACAGTGATAAAATGGCGTAGTGAATTGATCGAGTATTTGCTGTGTGTTTCAAATTGACTGTTTACATATTTGATAACGACATTTTTTGGAATTATATTGTGCGGATCGTAAAATATCAAGGTCGAGCACATTGCGTAAACAAAAAATGACGTCATTCTACTTCCTATCAAGCGTTTATGCGCAGAAAACAGAAAGTATCGAAAACACGTACGTTTCGAATACATGTCAACGTATATTAATAAGTCATATTGTAATCTAATTAAGAAGATAACGTACGTACGATATTTCATATTAATATCTAAATGGCATTTGTTCACGGATATTTTGTCCATCATTACATGTTACAGTAGAATATATTAGAGACATAGATCTATGTCTCTGAATATATGTATAATCTTCCGAAGGGGTTCACAATGGCAAATATAAATATATTTTGGAAATTTTGTGGTTTGCAATCATAAATTTGGTTTGTTAGAAAGAAAAAAATAATTCCATTCATAATTAGAAGCTAGTCAACTTACATATTTTCAATATCCACATGTTCATCTTTGTGATTTATCAGCACTTGAGTGCTTTTTTCTGTCATATTTTTGTCACTAATTTGTAGAATCCAAGCATTGTCTCTGGTATCAATTTAGTTTGATATCAGTGTTATATATTGCATGTCTACTTGTCAAAATAACGTAAACTTGTTGACACGATCCTTACTGATTACAATTAGATAAGCAATGAAATTGGGAAAAACGATAAGGGGTCGTATATATCACCCGTTGTTTACGTATGTTTTGTTATGTATTAATGTGTTATGTGTACAATGCCTAATAAAGATTATGTTATGTATGAAAATAGTTTTCATAGTCGCCTGAGGGTCAAACATGTGTTTTCAAGATGTAATCAGTGGGTCTGATAAACTAATTAAAATAATAGGGTCCAACAATCAATGCATTAATTAGTGACATGAAAACGATTACCAATATCATTTTCTCTTTGTTGATTAATTTGATAAACCATATTATTAATATCTGTTGAAAAAACGTGCATCTATGAAATCATAAGACAGAATATAAATAGTTTGCAGTGCTTTGTACAACAATGTATGATATTTCATTGTTTTATTCTTTTATTGTTTCAGGGTCAAGAAATGTCTTGAGCAAGGGTTCAAAGTTTCAAAGTTATAGTTAAACAAGAGGGCCATCATGGCCCTGTAAATGCTCACGAGGAAAAAAGGTCATTTGGAGACGAACATTGTTAAAATATTTCTACACGAGTCCAAGTAAAATCAAGTGACCCTAAGGTCAGGGCCAATTTTTACTCCAGGGCCATAATTATGAACAAATTTGGATTATGTCTGCTAGACAATACACATACAACATATCTTAACTCTAGGCATTGTGGATTCGGAGAAGATTTTTTAAATTTTCCTATATAAGCCTATATAAATCAAGTGAAATCGGCTAATTTTGACCCTAGTGCATTAATTTTAACAAACTTGGTAAAGGTCCACTAGAAAATGCTACATACCTAGTATCTTAGCTCTAGGCCTCGTGGTTTAGGAGAAGATGTTCCTATATAAAATAGAATAAACCTCAGGGCAGGGCCAATTTTGACCCCGGGGCCATAATTTGAACAATCTTGGAAGAGGTCCTCTAGACAATGTCACATACAAAATATCTAAGCTCTAGGCCTTGCGGTATTGGAGAAGAAGATTTTTTAAATTTTCCTATACAAGTCTATATAAATCAAGTGACCCCCGGGCGGGGCCAATTTTGACCCTAGGGCAATAATTTGATAATACTTAGAAGAGGTCCACTAGACAATGCCACATACAAAATATCTATGCTCTAGGCCTTGTGGTTTCGGAAAAGATTTTTCAAATTTTCCTATATAAATTAGAATAAACCCCAGGGCAGGGCCAATTTTGACCCCGGGGCCATAATTTGAATAAACTCGGAAGAGGTCCACTAGACAATGCCACATACAAAATATCTAAGCACTATGCCTAGCGGTTTCGGAGAAGAAGATTTTTTTAATTTTCATATATAAGTATATAATAAATCACGTGACCCCCGGGGCGGGGCCAATTTTGACCCTTGGGCAATAATTTGAACAAACTTAGTAGAGGTCCACTAGACAATGCTATATGCCAATTATCTTAACTCTACGCCATGCGGTTTCGGAGAAGATTTTTTTTAATTTGCTATATAAGTCTATATAAATCAAGTGATCCCCGGGGCGGGGCCAATTTTGACCCTAGGGCAATAATTTGAACAAACTTGGTAGAGGTCCACTAGACAATGCTATATGCCAAATATCTTAGCTCTAGGCTTTGTGGTTTCGGAGAAGAAGATTTTTTAAATTTTCCTATATAAAATAGAATAAACACCAGGGCAGGGCCAATTTTGACCCCGGGCCCTAATTTCAACAAACTTGGAAGAGGTCCACTAGACAATGCCACATACAAAATATCTAAGCTCTAGACCTAGCGGTTTCGGAGAAGAAAATTTTTTGAATTTCCTATATAAGTCTATATAAATCAAGTGACCCCCGGGGCGGGGCCAATTTTGACCCTAGGACAATAAATTGAACAAACTTGGTAGAGGTCCACTAGACTATGCTACACACCAAATATCAAAGCTCTAGGCACTTTGGTTTTTGACAAGAAGATTTTTTAAATTTCCTAAATAAGTCTATGTAAAATCAAGTGACCCCCGGGGCGGAGCCAATTTGACCCCAGGGGAATAATTTGAACAAACTTTGTAGAGTTCCATTAGACAATGCTACATACCAAATATCTCAGCTCTAGGCTCTGTGGTTTCGGACAAGGTTTTTTAAGTTGTTTCTATTTGTTGCCATAGCAACCAGAGTTTTTAATGAAATTTAATTTTTTTAACAACTTTGAAAGGGGACAACCCAAGGATCATTCCAGCAAAGTTTGGTTGCAATCGGCATAGCGGTGTAGGAGGAGATGTTGTTTTAAGGTGGAACCAAACGATTGAAATTACGTCGTTTTCGACGTCAATTTTACGATATTTATAGTGCCTCTCTGAAAATATTTATCACTCTATCAGTTTATGGAAAAATTTAATGAAATAAAATGTTAATAGCGGATAATTAAATGACCTACATGTAGGTATAAATTTGATGATCATGATTTCATTATAAGTCCAAATGAAACGATTTTAAATGTAAAAGTTTAGTGTTTTTTCTTCTCACTTCCAAACTTAAATTATTTTTATTAAAAATCTGCCCGAGGGATTTTTTTTTATTTTTGTCTAGCATAAAGTTGCATGTGTCATCTACTGTTCTCATACATTTTAAGAAAATCTATCGAGCTGTTTCTATTTTATCCAAGCTTCACTATATAGCGTCACCTTACAAAACGCTAATTCGCCTTCAAGAACGTCGTTTGACACATTGTGTACAGCGCTATTCTGTCTGTTATAATAATAATATCTTTATTTATAGAAGGTGTACGCATTAAGTAAAATATACAAAACATTTGACTTACATATGTATTTTCAATGCGGCCTTCTGGAAACAAGCAAACCAGGAGTACAACCCTGGTGGCACTGTAGTCATCCACGGTAGTTCCGGATGGACCTTGTTGATCCGGCCCTATATGGCGAACATATCCGTATTTGTTAAAATGTTTAAGACATAATACAACCGGGGGGTTACCGGGAAAATATTAAGAACCGGCTTAATCCTTGAAATTCCGGGGCAGAACCGAAGTAGGTCCGGTGTTGTACCCTGGCTGTACAATGATATACACTAGGTATTAGGGTTCCGGATTATTGGTGAGCACTACATGCGCGGTATAGACATTTAAGGTCGATATACCGGTTATTTGCCACCGGGAGTCACCAGGAACAGCACTGTAGCAGTGAGAATCGGGCTTACACTTGAATTCGAACGTTCTGATGACATCATGAACTTTACGCATTTTAATCAAATCTGAAACAATGGACTCGTTTGTTTTATCATGTATGTATTTTTCACATACTGTAGCTATCATCTTCGCTTATATTAAGAATCTATACAACTCAAAATTTGATAAGGATATGCTACGGAGAGCGATGTCTGGGCGTCCTGTCCAGCCAACATCCACCAGACAGTTCAGAGAGGAACCTCCGGAGGAACGGGCTCGAATCCCACAATTTAAGATTGGACGACTCATTAGAAGCATGAGGAGTCGATGTCAAACTGTTTTTGACGCACGAGGACATCAGTCTCAATACTAAAAACAAAAGTTAGCACTTTTGCGCATTTTCCTCAAGGTTTATATTCCCAAGAGATACCCATAAAATGTCTAATTTTGACCCTGTCCTCATTTCGACGCTCGTTACGCTCGAATGATTCAATGTATGGATGACATATTGCACTCATGATATGCACATATCTTTGAAAAAAAAAATATTTTATGTATGTAATCCAAAATTGACGATAATGCCATACAGAATAAAAGTGATCCTTCTCAAATTTTGAGTAGTATAATAATTATATAATAAATGCGCTATCACAACGGGGTCGTAAATCTTAATATTTACCCCCCAAAAATAAACATACATAGAATGCATATTATTTAAACAACACATCTTACTACACATCTCAATCATTACATAATAATTATATATTATGTAAATCATGGAATTTGTTTTTATACAAAAAATGGAAATAATAATCACAATTATCTTCCATTTTAGTTCACAAGAGTTTTACAATTTTGTCACATTATTTATATACGCGTATGTACACGTTAAGCACGCTAAAATGATAATGTAGTGTGTTTATTGTTGACTGAAAAGAATGGCAATGTGATGAGGGTTACTGACAGACAATGTATCATTAATTCCAATAAATCGTTTTAGATCATAGTGTACAGTAAGTAAAATAGATGTAAGTACGCGATAAATATGATCATCAAATTTATACCTACATGTAGGTAATTTTATTCTCCGCTATTAAAATTGGATTTAATTAAATATTCACATAAATTGACAGAGCGAAAGGTGTTTTCAGAGAGCCACTATAAATACCGCAAAAATGACCGTTTTGACGTCGAAAACGACGTTATTTCAATCGTTTGGTTCCATCTTAAGTAAATATGGACGCCACTTCACGACGAACGACGAACGACGCACGATGGATGCAGGGCGATCACAAAAGCTCACCCTGAGCACATTCGTGCTCTGGTGAGCTAAAAAGTCTGAAAAATAGCCACAACCTATGTAGAAAAAAAACATTGATAACGGATAATAATGCATTTTATTTTGATATACATGTTTTTATCAGGAAGTTGGAAAATTTGAAACTTTAATGACTTATTTTGTGGTATAAAAATGTATGTTGTTTAAATTTTATGACTCAATGTAGATGATCTATTTTATTAGATATCTTGATATTCTTCGAATGTTTTAATTTAGGTGTACAGTCAAACCTGTGTTAGTGGTCACTTCTGAATAAAGGCCATCATGTGAATGAAGGCCATTCGTTTAAAGAAGTAGTTGATTAATTAAAACAAAATGACCTCTGAATAAAGACCACCTGCCAATAACAGCCACATTTTCTATATCCCAAGTTTCTAAACTCATGAACTGTTTGGTATTTGGTCTCAAGCAAAATGTAACACAAGACATCTGTATTAGACATTTAATTACATCAATTCAGTAGGCTAACACACAAACAGCTATATATCTATGATAATAAGAAGCTTAACAATTCGACAATGTGTCATTACAATATTTGTATATCATTACACCCGTGACAAAAGTAAATCCATGTGAAAGTTCTTCATTTATATATTCATTGCCTTTTCCACATTATAAATTCTTTCTGCAGCAATGCTTTGAGCTTGTCTCACTTCATTTTCAGCCATTTCATCAAAATGATACTGTTCAGTCTGACTCCTTTTGTCTCCTTATTTTATTGGGCAAATGTAAGGCAGAACCATCTGACTTTTTAAGAGAATTTGCTATGAACAATCCTGGTTGTCTGTTATCTGGTTAAGAATAGTCGTGATCAATCTCACTAATACCCATATGATCTGTAAAATAAATATGTAAATAATATATATATATATACGCAAAGCATTCACTTGATAAATCTAAACATTGGCAACATTACATGAACATTTTAACGAATTGAAACTAACAAACAAACAAAATTTACACGCATGCTAGTGGAAAGAAATTCATATTTTAAGCATTGCTTGTTTCCCGATCCATAACATTACTGTATCATATAAACAGACTCGAGTTTGCTGTCCGTGCGAAACAAATACGTTAAAAACTAACATACAATTGAGATCGCGAACATATATGACAAAATCAATCCGAGGCTCGAACATTTCATATAAAATATATTTATATAATCGACTGAACGGCGGCAGCTATTTTTAAAGGTATATTCTCATATTTCCGACCTAATTACTACATGATACAAAACAATTAAAATAAACTTATCGTGAATGCAGAGTTGACATTTGATCATTCAGACAATGTAGGTCACGGTTACTATAGCACTTTTTGTGAGATTGGAGTAGCTCCCCTTTATTTAAAAAGCTAAAACCTATGAAGTCCGTACATGAACGGGAATGGTTCAGTCGTTTAAGGGAGCTGTATAACTTTATTATATAATCTAATACACAATATCTTTGTCATATGCAAAACTTTTTCACCTGTCTAGGTACAGGGGTCGAATATGAGCGGTGAGTTCCTCTGGCAGCTCGTTTTCTAATGATGTTGCATACATCCAAGCTATCTTCTCTAGACAATCGATGTCTGGATAAAATCTCATCGTCGTGGAGGTTCTCGGTACCTCGTAGTACCCTAAACTAGCGATGTGCTCTTCATGAACGGACGTGTATGGCGGCCATTTTTACGACTTAAGTCAGCCTCGGACCTGTCTTAAAAGTTACGAAAAAAAACAGGGGAACTTACGACGTCGCAGCTAAGACAAACGTTGATAAAACGCCTTTGTCGTAACTTGAGTGTCTTACGACAGACTTACGACAAAAATCGGCTAAGATTGTCGTAAGACATGTTGATAAAACGGGCCCCAGAACCATAATCATTGCTAATAGAACTATATAAGACAGAATACATTTAATTTCAAATAATAAGCGAGTGACGTCATGGGTAAGCCTTCTTGTGAAAGTAGATGACCTACAGGTGACGCATAGTTCTGTTTATGCCTGAATTATGACACACCGCGGATATATTGTGCCATGAAAATACGAAGCGAGAGTACTTACCTCCGAAGGCGAGGACCTCACATATTGCCATTAAGGCGGGCTTTTCATGAGTATTGGTTTTGAACATGATCTTTAAGTATTGTGCAGAGACAGGTGATGTGACCGGAATGTCCATTGGCTGATAATTCGTGGCATTTACATTTCGAGGTGATGTGTCATGGTGCAGTTGTTTCATGGAATCTACTTTCGTTCCGTAGAGCAGATAAAAACCTCTGAACTGATCTGAAACAATTATAGGAAGTTGAACGGACATATATCATGTATACACAATGATATATGTTTATAATGGAAGCAAATGCAAAGTGTTCAATTAACACGAATTAAACTACAACAATTAGTTGTGTCTATATAATTGCCCTATACAACGCATGACGTCACTTCGTTTGGTTAACCTCTATGGTCAGTGCGTAGCGCTACTGTAATGTACACATTGCTTAATACGAGAAAATAATCATGTTACGTTGCAAATTATACGATTCGTAAAAACGCATAATGCTCATACATTTATATTTCATAGTGATGAAGAATACGATTAAGAATATGTTGATTTTATTAAATGTAAACAATTATACAGTTAGCGATAAAATTTAATGGTGGAAACGTTGTAAAGTATTATAAGTCTATATGAAATACAACAATAAGCTCTAGTACATATTTTATTTTAGTTAAAACTTATCTATTTTCACATCGATTGTAGAACAAGTTCTTACAAATTTTATTAACTACACACGATGACTGCTTCCTTGGCTCTGACCAGTACTCGCGCCGAAAGAAGATATTTTTATAAAGTTCCAGTAAAAATATGTCACTGACGAGGTTCGAACCCGAATCCTCGATCCGGGTGTGGAGTCCAACGCTGTACACTTACACCACTGCTCCCTCATATTTAATTTGATCGAATTATGATCTTTGACTTAGATATTTTAGATACTATACAATGCATAAGTTGATATTTTAATCAGAATGGGAATAAAGCAAATGATAATTATACGAAGTCTATTTAGAAAATTAGGTAAGATTTATTTTTTTAATGAACAATTACATTAATATAGAATACTTCATTATTCAAAAATAAGCAATAACAATTTCATGCCATTAAAGGCATGTTGAGAGACTGCGTCTGACTAAAAATGGTGTATTCTTATGCATTCTGTTGATTCAGCATGCATAACAGTTTAGATTAGATAATTGTGAATTTGCTTTACGTTCATTGCCCATTCTGCCATAGAACTGGACATCGTGTAACACATAGTGTGTCCTTAAATCGACTCTCCACCATGGATTTACTGTATAGTTTGTGGCTGAACAGGTATGCTCAGCGTCCGGGCTGGCTACACTAAGCACACGTCCATCAACAGCTCTTGAAGCATTCCATAATAATTTTGAGCTCGTACTGTAATACGTATTCTTCTGTTCTGTGGGCTTGTTAAACGTCACACTTCTCCCTTATTCATGTAAAATACGAAACACAAATAATTAATGACTGATAATATATAATCATTTACAACAGGTACCAAAGGCTAAATCAGAATTCAAATATTGATGTAAAATAAGCGAATGAAATCCATGTCATGAATCATGATCAGTTAGTTGTCGTTCGAATAAAAATGTTTACATGTACGTACACGGCTAGAAGCAATTAATCGCTGATTTAGAACAGTATTTTAATAAAAAAATGTCCGACTTTTAACAAAGGTTCTTAATGCAACATATCCAATGAGATATATACCCTTCATTTATATAAAAAAGAAAGTTATGTCGACAGTGCATATCGGAGAGTAAAGTCTTCAGATTTTGTTCACCAAGACCAAGGACTTATTATTTATTTCTCTACATGTATTTATTTACTTTCTTCAGTAACCTTATGTACAGTTTGTAATACCTCCATAAATCTCCACTTCACATAACCTAAGTGGCACATTTGTTATGCTAAATGTGAGTTTTAATTGTTTTAACATCGTTGGTTGGTCACATAAAATCTCCATATTCTGCTTAATGCTGGTATTTGCGTGTTGGTAACATAATGTAGGGAAGTTTATCGTATCGTTTTGATTGCCTGTAGTAATACGGAACATTCGAAAGTTTCCTGCAAGACAATATTGAAGTTGTGTAAAGGTTTTAAATGCATATTGAATGTTAGCAACTAAAACGTAACTTGTATTTTTCAAGTTAGAGAACAGAAAACGATTCTAAGAATGTCAATCAAACGTTCGTAAATTCTTAGGCAAATATAGGTCTGGTTAAAATACACAGTCCTGTAAATTGGAAAAGGTTAGGAAATACGAACAATAAATAAAAAATGACAGTTCCTTGTTTAACTCACCCACATCCATAGATGGAACTTTGATTACAAGTCCAAGAACCTCATGTGTTTCATCAAATGTTATGTACCAGTATGGTGCTTCAGATCCCTCTATGTTACCTGTCTTTGAACAAGTTTGTAAATTACCATCAACAGCCCGCGTCGCATAATCACTTTGGACATTGGTACCTCCGTGTTGTTTGGTAGAGCTGTAGTTTTTCGCAATGTTACCTGTTTGTGTGATAAGATAAAACGTATTTTCAATAATAATTACATAAAATTCACCTAAAACCTTTATTTATGGATAGTCTGATTATGACATATGCACTTTTTTCTGGTATTAACGTCGCACCAACAGACAGGGTCATTCAAAGACTTATCTTGAGTTAATGGTTGAGGACGACTACACACTTTCCATAAGCAGGTTGGATGACTTGCCAATCTTGGGTGGGAACTCAAAGCTATGAAGGTCTAGTGTTTACTAGTCAGAGACCGTAATCGCTCGACCACGGAGGCCCATGGCACATGCAGTTATGTATTTATAATGTTGATACAGTAACGATTCTATGACAGTAACGACATTTTGACAATTTCTCAGATAAATAATGCAATATAATAAAATGTATGAAAAACATATGACATGAAGTTAACGGCGCATTGATTGTCTGGAAAAAAGATAATGTATGTTTTATAATTCGTTTAAACTTTCTTTTGAGGTCATATGCATTTACCTAACATGACATATGCGCGTTAAGCAAATAAAAAAAAACATACATTTCTGTATTATTAACATACCATTACGCACCTAGAAATAATAGGCATCATGTTCATTCACAATATCAATATCCAGGTCCCATAATTTCCAATTTGCAGATATTGCTTGTGTATTCACATAACATTGGTAATCATTTTTACAACGATATTTTTTATACTTAGCATGATTTTGCTTGTTAAATAAAAAAACATGAAGTTAGATATTTGAATAAATGTTAAAGTAATGATTGTAACGAAAACATATTTTGACTGTATGTCCGATGAATGCGATAATTGTGCGACATGATGTTAATTAAACCTAAAACAATTCATATTTTTATGTTTTCATATCCGAATCAAACAATAGTTTTTCATTAATACATTTGTACCCGTTTTAGGCAAATCAAATTCAACTTGTATGTATTATGCGAATACTGTTTGACTACCAATAACTATATGTAATGTCCGATATATTAACTCACGATATTGACATCCGGGTCCCATCCAACCGAATTCACATCCATTGGTACATTCTCCTGTATCCTGGTTACATTGGGCAGCATTTTTACAATGACATCGGTATTGACAATTCTTAAACGTATGTACGTCATGTCTGATGTTGGAACAGTCCGCTACAAAAATATAGCATTAATTAAATACAACCGAGCGGGCTTGATATCATAAAAACATTTTTCCTCATTGTTTAAATTTTACATGTAAGCTTTATTCTAATCTGTATTCAACGTAACAGACGATATCCAATGTCAATAATAAATGTCCGGCCATTTTCCTTAACGTGATATAATTATTTAATGTAACACAACATAACGGGGCTTAACCGTAATCGTTTTTGTTGGGGGGGGGGTATTTTTTTGTTCCTTTTTACACATTTTACACATAAACGGAGATAATGAGAACTAGGTCTAACAATGAAGGATTTTAGTCATAATTGTTAAATTATTATCTCAAAGTGGAGAATATAGAATTTGGGAGCCTTCGTTGTTGTTAGGTTAGACAATCATATATCATGTGATTCCTAGTGGGCCAGTTTCCCTTTAAAAAGAGACTGAAGTACCATTATATCGGAGTAGCCAAATATTCAAGGGTTGAATAAAATAATCTGTTAAATGAGAATCACGGCAAAGATACAAAAAAACTGAACCAATCTAGTTTAATAAAGGAAATAGAGTCACCGAACAATATCTTCGGGTATTAACACGTTTCTGTATTTTTTCGACAAGGGCAACAACTCGTACAAAATGTCCAAAAATTAGTTTAATGTGTAACAAAATTTTAAGAAATAAAGATAATTGGGTATTACATTATTTAGTCATATTTACACTTTTATATATAACAATGAGCATCTACGACATTACAGTAATGAGAGTAAATTACCACAATTTAAGACAGTAATCATTAAACTACGGAAAAAACTCATTAAACTATGGAAACTGATTTTCTACTGAACCGTTTCAAACACGAGTTAATAAACAATTTAAGACAATATAAATGTAATAAATCACAGCAGCTATTGATTTCAATGATAAATTGCTATCGAATTTAAATTTCAAAATACAACATTATGCGAATGCTAAACATATCCTGATGGCTATCGTTAAATTCTCATATTGTCTAGATGACAAATACTGAAGTGATACTTATAATTTACGAGTATACGGAAGTAAATCAATCTTAAAGTCAACATGTATACATTAGATTTGGTAAATTCATGGGAACTGAAAAAGTACGTCGGTGTGCCCAGGTTTCACTATATAAGAATATAAAACAATTAAACAAAAATCGGACGGGTGTGTTTTGGGGGAATATGAGCACTCCACGGTATCTGATTTTTCACTATGTGTACTAATATCCGAGGTCATTATATTGGATATCAGTCGCTCTTGTTATGCGTATTATGTAGCTCCTGGCCATAATATATGCTCACACGTGTAGTGCCGTATAGAGCTTACACCACATAGAGCTTAGAATGATGTAAGCTCTGTATAAGCTCGTTGATGATGACGCCGTATAGAGCTTGTGCCATATAAAGTTTAGAATGATGTAAGCTCCATATAAGCTCGTTAATGATGACGCCGTATAGAGCTTGCGCCATATAAAGTTTAGAATGATGTAAGCACTATATAAGCTCGTTAATGATGACGCCGTATAGAGCTTGCGCCATATAAAGTTTAGAATTATGTAAGCACTATATAAGCTCGTTGATGATGACGCCGTATAGAGCTTGCGCCATATAAAGCTTAGAATGATGTAAGCTCTGTATAAGCTCGTTGATGATGACACCGTATAGAGCTTGCGCCATATAAAGTTTAAAATGATGTTAGCTCTATATAAGCTCGTTAATGATGACGTCGTATAGAGCTTGCGCAATATAGAGCTTAGAATGATGTAAGCTCTATATAAGCTCGTTGATGATGACGCCGTATAGAGCTTGCGCCGTATAAGGCTTAATGTAAGCTATATACGTTAATATGCTCTATTTTGACGTATAGAGCGCATTTGCTTAATAGTGTTAAATGGACAATGGTGAGTAAGGGTATGTATGTAATTTAAGGTTTCATGGACATTGTATTAAAATGTTTCATGACGAGGCATAAAAGTGTAGAACTAGGGCAATTACTCTTTCAACTATAATTGCATAATTATTTGTATTCATATGCGTCTAAAAAGTACTTGAATGCAAACATTTTGTAATCGTTTTGTAAAAATAACATAAAAACGCAGTGCACAGAAGCACGACGTTTCGTATTTGTATTACGAACAAGAACACTGACATCATATTTGCATTATATTGCGAATCATTCAGTGAAGGTTCCTCGATTACAATTTAAGACTTCTCATTTTTACTTTTTTGTATCAAGCTCTATACGTCAGCCAAATTACCTAAAAAGGGTAAATGTATACGCCTGACTTATAGAGCTTACGTAAGTTCTATACGTTGCCATCAACGTATAGAGCTAACGGTAAGCTCTATGCGTCGCTTGACAACGTTTAGAGCTTATATCTAAGCTATGTACGGAGTAAGCTCTATACGGTGTTACATCACACGCAAATGCAGATCTGTTGTCATGATCATTTACTCACGTACAATTCTCGGAGGTACATCTATACGTCTGGGTTTTAAATAGCTTTTAACGATTAAACTGATCAAACTTTACTGGAATGTTAAAGAAAATTCCATTACTGGCAATAGTATTTATTGTATGTACATGTACATTACACCGATGGAAAGGACTTATATTTTGCGTTGGTGCATAATGATACAATATTTGTAATTGGTCTGATAGTACTGTTAGTTGTATAAATTCTCACAGCTAAAACATACACTAGTGGGTCGTTTTGCTGTCATGAAACGTATGTACAATTTTGTATATGGGATTGTCACGTGTGAATCTTTAATTTTCTGTAGTGCTGAAAATTTAAACAATTATCCTTATAACTTTTCCTTAACATGTCTATAAATCTCTAGTGATGATACCATCCGTATGAGGAAGTTATCACGATGCGACTATATTACACTTGTATGAATCTATTTATTCCCCTTAAGTTTTCTTAGCGAAAAGCCATGTCACGAAGTGTTCAAAATTACAAAATACATGTACTCGTATATGTTATATTCTTTCTTTCGAATCCATATTTTCACATGCAAGCATATGATCATATTTACAACAATGAAATGCATGTATACTTATATAATATTAAATTAATTGACTTTTTAGTAAGAGTTTATCTAACTTGAAAGCCTTCTCTTCTCGGTGTTTACTCTTGAAAAAAACAAACAACATAATAGTTGTAACTTTTGAGTGATCACTATGAAATAAGTTATTCAAGACCGAGCCTGAGGTTTTGTCCGAAATATTTTGATTGAAGAAACGGTCGTCATGAAACAGATCACAAGGTGGTTGCTCAGTGGAATTATAATACTGTAAAATCAGAACTTTTCGCGATGGATTAATTTTCGCTAATTACGCGAGTAAGAATATTTGATAGTTCTAACATAGCTCTGAAAATCAACAATTATTTGTATTATCTACTAACATACTGAACGAGACAATGTTATACTGATACAGAGCAGAAGTTAAGTTTTACTAGGAGTATAATGCCAAACCAAGCCGTTACATCGAGTGTTGGTATGTTTTCATATGGTATTATGATTTGGGTTGCAAACAGTTGGAACGCAGTTGGCAGTCCGCGATCCGCGAACGCCAGTTGTGGATTAGAACGCAGTTCACAATGAATAAAATGATAAGCTTTAATGAAACATGATTTGTAAGAAGTATGTGGGCTGTAAAATGTGGGAGTTATTATTAGGATTCGAAACAATTTAAAAATTAGCGGATAGTTGACGGAATGTTATTTCTGATTTTAACTGACTACAAAACGAGATTTTTCCAAAAGGAAATAAGCCGCATAGGACCTTCTTTTATCTTTATCTTTTGAATCGCAGAACACCTAGTTTGGAGGCTATTCGGCAGTTGTATCTGTTAGATGTGTGGTCGCTTAGTATAATTTAGATTGACAGTTGCTCCTTTATTTCCTCGCCTGAGAATAATAACTAACTCCATTTTTACCATTTTGAGAAAAAGGCCAACAAACATTCAAAGTCACCTGTTTCTCTTGTGGTTGGTCGATTTGAAAAAAAAAACGAAAAAAAACCAGGGTGAACGGAAATTTCCACATGTTATGTATTTATATTGAAGCGCGCAAAACGATAAATATTAAGGCTATGGTGATATTTATTTCTTAAATTTGGAGATAGTTATAAATATGTACTATTACGTCAGTGATTTCTTTCAAAATACAATCTTTGAATAAATCAAATGCGAACTGCTCTGTTCAACTTCATGCAACCGTTTACATATAATTATATATATATCGTCGGTGAAATTCAAAATCCTCGTAAGTCAATTTTGACACCACGCACAATTAAGCTTAACTTGTGTTTCGTTTCGACAAGGTAAACAGTATAATGGAATATTTTATTTCTTTGAATAATAATCGTTCAGTTGTCCGGTATTGTATGAAAGGCGCAATCCCGTCTTTAATTTAAAGAGAGATAACGTATAACATATAATAGCAGTACACATGTTACTACCAGTGTAAATTTTCTTATAATACTGTCTGTCCCGGATCCGTACAAAAATTCATTTGTCTCACTAGTTACATATATATAAACGATTTTTCCACGTTTTGTTTAAAATTTAATTACACATACGTTCACGCCATATGTCACCATGCTGTTTATTGTGAAATGTGTATCATTGCTGTTTGTAAAAAGGTCTTTTCAGGACTAAATATGCAAATAAATATATTCTATTCTATGAAAAAAACACAAAAAAGCATAATGCCTCACTCATGGGCAGTGTAAAATAGAGCCGATGCTAAATACTGAAATTATACATAAACTAGAATGGTTTTGTGTTTAAAAGATAAAAGTCGATGCATCCAGGGTCTTCCAATTGAATGGTTTGGACTCGTGCTCTTCATGCGCTTATCTCTGTATAAACATCAAGTTATGCTGTCGATACTTACTAGTATCGGAGAGCTTTTTTCACGCGTGTATAGATTACACACACATTTTCAATTTCAATTTATTCAAAAACAAGAAATCGAAAATTTAAAATAAAACCATATTTAACGGAGTATCGATCTTTCTAAAATTTGCTACAAGCATTTCAGCGATAGTTGATTATCAAAGACGGAATCACTTACTAAAAATAGTAAAATCCATGACAACTGATCAAACTCAAAATGGCTGAATTCATCTTATATTATTTCTTAGCATCGGAAACAATATGAAAAAGTAACTGCACGAGGTACTTCAATAACCTTTAAAATACATGAAGTTAATCCAGACTACATCACTCTATAACTTAAAAGGGTTATATTCACTTACGAAAAGTACAATCTAGATCTGGCCTTAAAAACGAGATTTCGTCCATTATAATGTACCGTCGGATTTCAACATAAATAAATGGATTTTAGCCTAAGAAATTGGTCAAATTAGAAGGGGATACCTACGATCTAACTTTTCATGGAGCTCTACACCAATAATGTTTAGTAATTTGTGAAAATTTGGGTATCTATTTCAATGCGTTCTTCACCGTTTCACAACGACGGCCATATTGCGCGCGATTATGTGGTCGCTACCCAACGCTTTAATTTACGGGGTCCGTCCAGACCCTTCTATTTGAGTGACCCTGGTGCATCCAAGAAACAAATCTAACTTCAAGGCTATATGTCCGGGAGCATTATTTATTCAAAATTCAATAAAAACACCATTTAAATGGTATATCATGTGAGACCATAAATTGAATTCAACAAAATATTTTCATAGCATTTACCAGGACCCAAACTACCATATAATTTATAACGTATTATTGTCAACATCAAATTACTACCTACCTATAATTAAACGGACTTATTTCTTGTGGGAAATGCATTTCAAAGCGCCACCGAGTACTTTGAAATATCTATTTTCCCGTAAATATATCCTTCAAAAACACATTGACTTGAATTTTGTGATACGTGATACTGTGTACTTTATAATTATTGGAGTGAAATAGTATTTTTCAATCCTTTCAAGTGGTCGTAAAGGAAGTTTTATAAATTGTTTGGTTAATCATTATTCTACACACGACACATTTTAAGGAGTCATGCGTTATCCCGAACAGGACCCAACCACAAGTTCGCATTACCATATTAACAAGGACATATCAACAACAAATTGAACCGGAAGAAAAATCACTTAAATTTTGGGTTGATGCTATGGCATGATAGAGTATGATTCTATAAACAGTACTATTTGTTAACTCAGTCTGATTTAAAAAAAAAAAGTTAATTACACATTATGCCTTCGTATCCAGAACAAGACAGGATTATATAAAATTAGGCGGGTGAATTTTTTTCCAGCACTTATGTAAATTATAATAATACACTCGATCGTCACAAGACATCGAATTAGGAATTCGATTTAAAAAAATACTATTAATGCATCTTAACACTATGAAGTTGCAACTTTTCATTTCTTGTAGTTATTGTATCATGTCCATAAGAATATACATTTTTTACCTGACCGCTCAATGCTACAATAATGGTAATATTTTTTTTCTTAAATAATGGTTCTCCATCATCTGTATTTGTTTGGTAATTCTCCTCGATACTTAATTTCATTTTACATCACATTTTGAAAATTTTGTAAGAGATGTCGTCCTTGTAGTAAAATGTTAATTACTGAAGATATTGAACGATGAATTACATATTTCTTTATCAAATATTGATATCATGATTTTGCATCATTCTACCGTGAGTTTTCATGAAAGCGGATCTCCTTAGTCTTTGAATGCAAATTACAATGCAAATTTAAAGTATCAATTTACTCGAATGACTATTATTGTTTTGAAAAATGAAAATCTATTTCTATCATAGTAACCTTTAAAATTTATCCCAAAACTTTTTTTTCTGAGATAACATTTTTGGACATTATGGGTATAAAACCTACATATTAACACAAGTAATGTAAAGTTTCTATAAAAAGACCATTGTGCGACCATTGAAATACCAGTCTAATTATCAAATGAAACAGAGACAAAATAATAATGAACGCACCAAATAATGATTTACGACAGCCGATTTCTAAGAGATCAGATAGAAAAACATTCTTACCTGAAATGGCAATGTCAATGGACACAACTATCACAATTTGAACCAAAATCGCCAGTTTAACCAAACAATCCATACTTAAACCCCACATAAACACTACTGAACATTTTGATGTATTAACTACTGCACTATTCATATTTTAATCTTCCTTTTTCTGCGTCGTGCTGAAAACCAATCACTGTAAAGGACGTACTTTTCCTTAATATTCACGCGTAACAGCCACCCTCCTTACAGCTCATGTAGTTATATAAGTATATATATGTACATATGGGACTTGGTCGTAAACAAACCACGCAAAGCTTGAACTCTCATCGCAACTTTGACAGTGTATAACAATCAAAATCCAAATGATTTCACTGATCCTGTCGTAGTGGCAATATCAGCACTTCAACACACAGGTCAAACCGATTAAAAGAAGAAATAGAGAAACGCAAAGGGTTCGTAAAGGCCTAGAAACTGAACAGGAAGAAACAATGATGCATAGCGAGCTGTGTTTTAAGGAACTTGCTTCTAGGTGAAGTGGTTGGGGTCTCTTACTAGTAATCACTAGCCCCTCATCGCGGTGAGTTTGAATCCAGCCCAGTGCTAGACAAATTTACATGTGAGGCAGCCGTCCTGTTAGCTTTCGAAAGGTCGATGGTACTATACCTATGTGTACGTCGTTGTTCTGTCTCCTACTAGGTAAATCGACAATTGACCCTGGCTATAAGGGTGGCGTTTAAACACGTTAAACCCATGTGACACAAATATTGATTGTTTTGAGTTAGAAGTTGTGTTTAATATATGTATATGGTGTTTAGGTTAAAACCTGTTCTTGTCAAAATTATTGTTATGTACAGAAGACTATTACCGTAATGAGTGAATTTAAAACAGGAAGGAGAGCATTGCTGTTCATTTGAGATCAAGTAGATTTGTATACCATACCACTTGAGATCTTAAGTGTTTTGTTATCAATATTGTTCAATGCATGATTAAGGTTAGTACTAACTTGCATCAAAGTACTGATAAACCATTGTTAGCGGCCACATCCGAATAAAGGTCCTTCTTTTAAAAACCAATATTGATTATTTAGAGCGAAACGACCTTAAAATAAAGATCACCTGTCAATTAAGGCCACATTTTTTCTTTCCCAAAGGATTGGCTTTCTTCACAGGTTTGATTGTAATTGTATTTGTCTGAACATTTTGCTTGAATGTTGATAAAGTTATTAATATCAGTAAGTTAGACTGAACACTTTTTGTGAATCAACAGCAATGCTGCGAAGGCCCATGTGTCCTTACTGTAAAATGTACCATCTTCAGACATGTATGCACGTATCAAGATTAATACAAGTCATGGCAAAATGATCTCGGTAGTTCAAGCAATGACCAATATCGAGATTGTCTTACGTCAAGGAATGTAGCAAAAATATTCGATAAGGTGTATATTAATTTTTAAAAAAGGGTGTCCAAAAGCCGACAACAATGAAATGCACATTTAGCACGAAACTTTATGTAGCACGTATAGTCACAAAAATAACACCATATGTCTACGACCCCAACCGCCACAGTCCATACTTGATTTTGACTTGGCTTGTTTTCATATAAAATCATATTGCAGTCTTGTTGGAAAAATACTGTTCAATTACACATACACCATATTGTTCACATATTATGTATACGAGTAAATTAATACGGACGAGTAAAAATAACAGAGCATTAATATATATGCAAACCAGCGGATACCTCGTACAATCATAACTGATTTTGTTATTTAGCAAAATAATGAAAAAAAATGGAAGTGAATCAGCTATGACATGTACAGCAACTAACCAACTTGATGGAAAATGCAGTATTCCGATTAAGCATACATGTACATATTAGTTATATACAAATATTCATTTTACAAAATAGCTCTCCAGCTTAGCTTAATAGGAAAAGAGTTTCTACAGACATTTCAACATAGCTGGTTTCTACCAAAAACGCTACCATTGACATATCATGTTTTCTAGTAAATAGCATTGCAAAATCATGTATAAAACCACAGCTATTTGGTATGCTAACTAAGTGGTTTGTTTCAATATGATATGTTAAGTAAATTAAATATTAATCGAATTCTATATGTACCTGTAATTATGGGACCCCTCCGTGGATAAGGCCGTCGGCGCGGGCCCTTTCCTCAATGGACATCCATCCCATTTTGTGTTTTTCTGTAATGTGCTTAACACTCTATCCGTTAAAAAAGATATTTCGAAGATTCACACTTGCCACGTGCTGCACGTGCAAATTAAATATTTTAAAACAATAGAGCCGTAACGGGGAAAATTCAATAAAACGCATTTCGTTGATAGAGTCATATAGTTTGACTTGCTAGAGATGTGAAAATTTGAGCTCAGAACATAAAAAGCATGCATATTTTAAGAAGGGGACGTTATATGTTTTGTTAAGTGTATTTCAATACTAGACCAGCTTAAAAAACTTTAAGCGCATTTATGTGTTTGCAATATATCTAGAACTATTCATAGTAACTATATAGTTTATGCGAAAACGTCAATTAGACGTCAGTACCTAAATATCCATATTTTAGATCAGATTTGAAATTGTCTACATGAATATTTTAAATCAGATATTATCCCGGTTTCTGATTTAATCAGTTTTAGGCAACAATACTCACACGTGATATCCGCATATTGTATCAATATTTATCAACTCAAGACACATTGAATACATTACTGTCTGAACAATGAACAATCATCGATAACAAATCTCACACAATGATTACGGATTTTCAAACAATAGAAACTCGGAAGTTAGATATATGATAATATATGCAATAATGAAATCTTCATAAAAATCTGAACATATTCAACGAAGAAAATCTGACGGATGTAAACATGCCAGAGATACACATTCGTGTTGTCTCTATTTGATATCTAAATTTGGTTAACCCGCAAAAAGTAATAGTCACAACCATGGCCGAGTGGTTAAGGTGTCCGCCATCGGAGCGGAAGATCGAAGATTCGGACCCAAGTGGAGACTGTATCAGAAATGATGCGGTCGGTTAATAAGCCTCCAGGACCATCTCAAACTAGCGCCAGGCAAAACAGTACAGGGATTTGGGAGGTACTGTGCGTTCAACAGATAGGTGTCGCATGAGCAAATTTAACTGGCCCTTCCATTAGGGTGACATTATGATAAACAAAAACGTCAAATTTACGAGTTACTAATAAACTACAACTAAATAAGTAACATATATATTTTACACCATTGATTAGGTCGAGAAGGAAATGCGACAATTTGTTCTGCTGTGCTTTTCAATTCTATAGAAATTCTGAATGTGTTACAACCTTTTAAAAGTATTGTGATTGTTAACACACACATTTAGCGGGATCACATCAACCGATATTCGCAAAGAGCAGGACACAATGTCTTTAGAAGTAACATAATCATTTCAGAAACTGTCAAATACTTAGAAGATTTAACTAGTGGTTTGAGATTGAATACTATATCGTACGCACAATACAATGCTCCTGGTCATAAAGAAAACACAATAAAAATAAAACATCGGCTGCAAAATTTCTCTGAAGTTAATTCTTAATTTTAAGTATCGAATGATACACATACATAAGGTCCCTGTCAGTTTAGTTTTGACCAAGTGTTAAAGAAATAAATAAGCTTATAGAAAAATTGTGTTTGTGTATCCGGTCTTGACACTCTTATAAAGCAATCCTAGAACCATATGCGTTATTGCCTAGTTCGCAACAAACGTGTATTCATGATCCATTGTCTTCCTCGGGCGGCCATATTTAGCACGCTCAATAACGGAGCCCGTGTCGGGTTTCCTCTGTCACATCATCAAGCACGGCATATGGCGAACGTTAAACTAAAGTCGTCCAAAGCATGTTGAGTCTGCTCAGCCAAAAGCATTCAAGTTGTGCTTGGCTCATTTTCATCGTTTAACGCCATTGCCCAAACGGACGGCATCCTACATTTAGTATTTTGGAACTCATTAATATATGTTTTCTAAACGGATGCTATCGAAAAATTGCATAAGTAACATTAAAATTGGGGTCCTGATATAGTTTAAGTAGTTTGTAAGTAATGTTTTCCTTATGAAGTATGATCATCTGCAGAATCAATTGTGGCGCATCTTCAGTTATGCGGTTACAAATTTCGGGCGACAATTAATTTCCGTTGCTAAAAAAGAAATTAAGATTGCATAAAAAACAGCATGTGTATGATTGTGCATGAAATTAAAAACTTTCAGTACATTAAAGTTTAACAATCACTTAAATGTTCGTGTTTTCCAACTTCCTCGTTTACTCAAGTACTGACATATCTAATAATTGGGTGTATGCTATGACAGAACATGCAACGATTGGTTGTTAAATCTGCAACAATAACTTATAATTATAGCAGTGTAGTCTTGTGTTGATCATATGAATTATGCGTTTTCATATTGAATAATGCATATCATTGTAAAGCTAACGATAATATCCCTAATAGTAGTGTTCTTTGACACGGACATTGTCAGGTCAGGTAAGAGCGGTTTTATATGATTTCAATCACGTATAATCGTAAGATTATTTTATCATGTGACGATTTTTGTCCTGAATAAGGAACTAGGAAGATATGAATTGACTATATATAGCTATAATTACACAGATTACTATAACAATGTTAATTTGATGTGAAGGAATGTGTTATAGGTCAATTAATCGACTGGCTGAATTTGATGTAATGTATCGACGTACTTGAAATTCTGGTTGAGTTACAGTCATGTTGAAATGTTCTCTCGACAATGTACAACTAGGAGCAAAAATAAAAAGGAATTCTCCTCGACCCTTAAGAATAGGCGAGAAGAATGTCTAAGGCATATAAGGAAACTTGTTTGCCACAAGTGTATATGCTCGATTATTTTGTCATGAACTTAACTATAACGTTGTTGTACTTTTGATCACAGTATTTATTTTAAATGGGTTTGTGAATCACACACACACTGTTGATAAGTTTTATATGCTGTCAGTGTTACGAGACAACGTGTTTTTGCCAACTCTAGGTGATGCGGAGGTTAACTGCTTCAACATGAATACTTTTTTTAAAATATAAAACAGCGTAAAAAACATGAAAATGAATTCTAGTTAATAGTTTGTAGGGACCGAGTTTGCACTTTCAACGTCTCATCTCATTTGCTTTTACCGGACGTAATCCAGTCAGTTTCTGGCATCCATAGTTCAGAGTATACTGTACTTAACATCCCTCGCATCAACAAATGTAAGGCGTCTCAAATTGAAAATTAAATCACGATAAATTAATTACATATATAGCAATTATTAGGGCACAGGAAAGAATCACTATCAGATTACATGACATTGTATTAGTACTTGATGTTCTAAACTGAAAAGAAAATATAATGTAAATGATGTAGGCAAATCTTTTTAAGATTAAAAAGGAGAATCTTAAAGAGTTTTATTTTATTTCGAAAGTCCGGGTGTAAGTGTAAGGTTGGTCCGTGAAACAAGTTTGAACATCCTGGGGCTTTGCTGTAGACCGTTCCACGACGATACCATTTTGAAAAAATCTTTGCTGTCCCACTGTGTATGCCTTTGTGTGCTGGGCGGGCTATGTGCCTGGGTGTAACTGTTGGGGAAGGTGGTGCTTTGGTGTCTATGTGATTCGTTAGTCACTGAGTAAAACGAAGATACATGCGGAACATTTCTGTAACTTGGCCGGTCTTATCGGCGAAATTGTCTCCCTTGAAAACGTCTTATAGATCACTCCGATAACGTTTATCGATAAACTGATTTACTATAGATTTATATAGGAGCTGTATGGTTTAACACTAATAACTTGTTTATAACATTAAATGAGAAAATTTTATAACCTCGTGAAGTAATCTTCATTCTCTGCACTTTATTTCAATATAATTTTTATTAATGTGGTATGTGAACTTATTGCTTCCATTTTCGTTTGAAGTTGGTGACTATCGTTCGTTCATAATTCTATATGAAAACTGTCAAAATACTCTTAAACCTCGTTTTTGACAGGCCATAAAGTTGTTTTTTACTAAAATGACATTTTTTTATAACCTCGTGAAGTATTCTGTGGTGTCCAAGCTTTATTACAATATATTTTTTAAGAAATTTGAAAATGTGGAAATTGCTTCCAATTTAGTTTGAAAATGGAGATATTCGCGTTCAGGCGCGCGTTTTCGTATCAATATTGTAATAAGTACATGTACAGTAGTCGATGTAGCAACTACCGAATTAGTTGTTGTTATTATGACCTTTCATACATTTACCACGTGACTAATTGTTAAATTGCTTTATCAGGTGTATAATTAAAGTCGGTATATTTTTACCATGTTACAAAAAACTGCTAATTTTTAGCAATCTGTTCGATAATTCAATAACTCGATACATATTTATTTTCTTAATCAGGTTTATATAAGCGGGTCTAAAAACTCAAAATATAACCATGGCTACTTTTCGGTCACCCTGTGAATATAAATATATCGATTACAAATTAATAAATGAAGGCAGACAGTTTTATTGAGAAAACACCTGGTGAAGGTGAAATGAAATGATTTTCTCGTGCATGTTTTACCGGAAACATATTCTGTAGAAAGGATTATCTTCAGAAAATATGCATGTATATAAGTCCTTGTTATTTATCACGCTTTATAAAACTACGATTTGTTTAAACTTTTCCAGTCGTGAGCTTGCTGGGTCAGAAACATAGATTGAATGATTTTATAAACTCAGAAGTATATTCCAATTATTCTTTAAAGCCCAATTGATTTTGAATGTAGTAAATCAAAACAATAGATAAATTGATAATAAAATATAAGAAATATGTTTTATTCGAACCAATGTCGATGTACAATATTTTACACAATGCCTTTTTAGTATCATCTAGTAAAAATGTTGTCAAATGCTTTTTCTTATTTTTTTGCAATTTCATTAAAAAAAATACCGTGCTATATTTCTATAATTAAGTACTTTTTGATTGAAAAGAATATTAAGAAAATGCATTCGTGTGGATACGTTTTATTATCTGATACAGCTATGGCTAAAGCCTCTGACCACTTTTATGACAGATGATAAACAATTAACAGGATGTTACGTAATATTTATTGATTTTATCGCCCTGTTAAAGGGATATTGCTCATTCATGCAGTATTGGCCGGGTGTTAAAATTGACATGCAATGTTTGATATACGCCATTTCAAATTAAATGCCAATTCATTATTATCAATATTATTATAGAACGTGCCGTTTTAACTTTTAAATGTCCCAAAAGTTTTACTAATACAGTTCTACTAGGACAGTAACCAATAAATATCTAAATTTAAAAACATTGAACAGCTCCTATTTAAGTGACCCCAAAAGCAACAGGAGGTATATTCTCTTAATTGTTTAATTGCCCCTTATCTGTCTAATCATGTCTGGTCACGGTCAGCTTAGTGTCTGGTTAAAAGATTTATAGTGATAATTAGTTTATGAAAAACGTTTGTTGTTTTCATAGCACATACAACAAATTATATTGAATACTGATATAATTAAAAAATATATATTTTCAGGGTTTCCAATATCTTGTTTGCCTTACTTAGCACAGTCATTAGAGATCGTGTCCCAACATCGAGTTGGATCTGGTCGGGCAATAAGAATCTCAATGTCAGTTTGACTTGTCCCGAACTGTGTTAAAACATGCATTTTTTAGAAATGTGAAAGTTGAAAAATTAACCGTGCCCGTGGAAAAACTCAACATATTTTTTTGCCGAACGATTGAATTTTTTAATTATACGTTCATATAATTATTTCCTTTAGTAGTGTGAAACAGGGATGCTATAATATTATATCCCTGTGTGAAATGAATATATATACACGTATATAACTGTGTTCTGTAAGGTGTTTGATTCCGAAAAATCAAAATATATTACTGCTGTAATATTTCACCTAATATGTACTTTCCTTGATCTTATATAAAGTCATTCAATTGGAGTCAAACAACATCAGTTTACTGCTGGTTTGTCAATGTTATTCACATCAATATTCATTTATTCATTTAAAGATCAACATTAAAATATGGAATTATGTATTTCAAAAAACAAAAATATGACATTTTTCTTTTATTTATTGTGTTGAAGACCATGATCCTTCCCCCACGTGAGAAAAATAATACTCTCAAATTCCCTAAACTCGGATCGCACAAAAACGACCAGGAGATATAGATCTCGGTTTAACGCTAAATAATCCATATTCGATAAGAATCAATAATGGGCGTAAAGGGAAACAACTAGTTTATCACACAGGTAAAAAATCAATAACGACAGGAGTTGTCTTTTCATAGGAAAATAGCGTCAATGTTCCGCATGATTAAATTTTCTTAATTTCCTAATCTTTTTATACAAAAAGCAGACAATCCCGTTATCTATGATAGTTTTCACTTTCAATAGCAATGTGTAATTTGTTTGTATTCTATGTATTATTTGATGCATAAATCATTTGATGGTTAAGCCTTCAAGAGTTGCTCTCCTTAGCTGATAGATTAAGCAAATAAAAAAGCGCTGAGAGATTTCCCACAGCTCGCTTACCACATCTTGTCTCCAAAACGGAGTTATCCTTTTCCTTAGATAATGATTGTTTTTAATGTGGCAGCGGGTATGAGCATAAATGTTTTTTTTTTTGTCTTTTTAACTCAGTAATATATAAAATTATGTAACGTTTAAACTTTCTAAGATTAACAAATTTCTCTTCAGTATACGTTATCAAAAGCGAAAGTGTTTGATAGTCAATGTCCTCGGTTAGATTTTTATGACTGATTTCCACTTGCATTTTATTCTGTTAAAACTGTTTTTGTATTTACCTGTGCATACACGTTACGTTTTTATTACAGAGTAGGGACATTTAAAGCTTCATCAAATAACTGTACGAGGATTTCCATTTCTATTATTTGTGTGAAGTTGATGTTTCCGTGTTGATTTATATCTTTGCAGTCTGTATTGTGACTTATTTTACCTAATATGTCGTCTTATGGGAATATCTTTATTCCATTTCCAAGCATGCGCATCTCATTAGGTAGAAGATGCATTATTTTGAGGACTGCCCTTTATATGAAAATTGTATCAAATCAAAAGACACAGTCGCCAGACAGTAAATGAAATTAAATATTTGTGATATTACTGTATTCTCATTTTTTTTCTAAAATGGCTATTTCGTGGGGACATAAATTCGTGGATTTTGATTTTTGAAATAAAACCTATCTGCAGTTAAATTCGTGGGGATTTCGTTTCGTGGATGAGCCGACCCGTAAAATCCACGAAATTAAATCCCCAACAAATGTTCACAGTAAATGAATTATAAACAATGAGGTAAATCTTTTTTATGATATCAAAACTAAATTGTATTTATATCACTGCCATATTTTTGTAGCGGACTGTTCCAACATCAGACATGACGTACCTATGTTTAAGAATTGTCAATACCGATGTCATTGTAAAAATGATGCCCAGTGTAACCAGGATACTGGAGAATGTACTAATGGATGTGAATTCGGTTGGATGGGACCCGGATGTCAATATCGTGAGTTAATATATAGCAAATTAGGGAGTTCTTAATGGTTGAAGAGTATTCGTATAATACAGACATCTATGTTGGAATTGATTTGATCGAACCGGTATTATATTAAAACCTATAAAATATGAATAATTTCAGTTTTAACAAACATCATGTCACATTAATGTCACATTCATCGAATACACAACCAACGTATATTCTCATTTTTATCGTAAATTTACTTCACCATTTTTTGAAAATGAAACTTCATGATTAGTGAATTTATTATGTGACTCAGGTTAAATATAAAGCTTTCCTTGTAAGAATTATAAACAATGTTAGAAAAGTTTAGCAGTAATAGTATTTGCATTATACGGATATGTAGACTATATCTGATTTCCGAAAAACAGTATTTCGAAATAGTCGGATTTTTTTTTCAAATCAAATCTAAGTCAAAACGTATTGTACATATTTTAAAGACTTTTTAAGCTCACCTGAGCACGTATCAATCAATGTCCGGTGTCAACAATTGGGGCTGTTAACGCTCTAGTGGTGACAGGTTTGATTTGATCTTCATCAAACTTGTTCATTATGTTTGTCTCAATGATATCTTGAACAAGTTCGAACATGGGTCATCTAGGATCATAAACTAGGTCATGGGGACAAATCCCCGGAATACTTTGTTTACACTCGAATAATCACAGTTTTAATTGGATCTTCACCAAACTCTAGGATCAAATCACAGGAAAACATTGTCAACACTCTAATAACCACAGTTTTGATTAGATCTTCATCGAGCCTTGTCATAATGTCTGTACGTATTAAGGTTATTTTGAATAAGTTTGAACATGGGTCATCTAGGGTCAACTATAAGGTCAAACTAATATGATTTCTATTATTATTCGTTACCATGTCAAGTTATAAATACCAAACTGTACATGTCAAGGACCACCGTAGAGGACTAGTTAATGTCTTTCAAATGTAAACACCAGACCATCGCCTGGTTAATTGTCACCCGGTACTAAATAAGACGAAGCTGTCCACCTATCATCCGTAAGATAGGTGGTTCTACTCAGATGTACACATGGGGTCTGCATCCACTGGTTAAGTCGGATAAATCATTTAATGACGCTGGCTTTTGGTGTGACATTGAACACACGAGAAAAATCAGATTGTCTGTACGTAAACCGTTTAGATACAAAGAAACTGTATGTTTATCTCATCACACAAACAGGAAACATTGCGAAATACCACGGCGCTACCAGACAACACGGAGGTACCAATGTCCAAAGTGATTTTGCGAAACAGGCTGTTGATGGTGATGTACATACTTGTTCAAAGACAGGTAACATAGAGGGATCTGAAGCACCATACTGGTACATAACATTTGATGAAACACATGAGGTTCTTGGACTTATAATCAAAGTTCCATCCGAAAATGTGGGCAAGTACAAATTTCCTAAGATTTGTTGTTATTTGTATTTCTAGGCATTTCCCAAATAAACAGGCTCGGTATTTCAACCAGATTTATTTTAGACTAAGAAGTTGTGAACATTTTGGTTGTTTTCGGATGTCGGTGAGCTAACGGACGAACTTAAACTCTTGTACTTTTAGCTTATGGTTGCTAGTATTTCTGGAGCTTTTCACTATTACTAAATTGAGTATATGAACCAAATTTATATTTGTACGAAGATGTGCACACAATTGATTGTTTTCGGTTCACTTTCCTTTCTCGAATTATGTTACTTATAGACAGATCACGTTTCGGTGGCTAACATTCAATCAATAAATTAAATTCAAATTTATGAATTAATACATTTTCAATTACACTGTCTTGCAGGAAATTTTCGAATGTTCCATATTACTACAGGCAATCAAAACGATACGATAAACTTCCCTACATTATGTTACCAACACGCAAATACCAGCGTTGAGCAGAATATGGAGATTTTATGTGACCAACCAACGATGTTAAAACAATTAAAAATCACACTTAGCATAACAAATGTGCCACTGAGGTTATGTGAAGTGGAGATTTATGGAGGTATTACTACATGATAATGTATCAACCTGATGATAAAAGTAAATAAATAATAACTGAGAAAGGCATAATAAGTGCATGGTTTTTATGAAAATATGTCAGAACTTTATTATTTGACATGCACTGCTAAGATAATTTTCTGTTTTATATACTTTCAAATAGAAAGTATTCATTATTCCTTACTTATTTTGTTGTATTTATATATTTATTGAAAGTCGGAGAGTTCTTACACATATACTACGAGTATTCTAGATAGGTGCTTAAATGCTGTCTACCTATATGTAAACAATTCATAGGCAGACACATTTCATGGCTTTTATTCGTTGATTTTCAGTACGTTTTAATAATGATGTTTGAATCATAATTCAGCATTTGGTAACTGTTGTAACTTATTATCATTCATTAATCATTTTGTTTTAACTTTGACGTGACTAAGGGAGGAGTGTGACGTTTAACAAGCCTACACGACAGAAGAATACATATTACAGTATGGCATCAAAACAATTTTGGAATGCATCAAGAGCTGTTGATGGACGCATATCTACTGTAGCCAGCCCGGACAGTCAGTCTACTTGTTCAGCCACAAACTATACAGTTAATCCATGGTGGAGAGTGGATTTAGGAACACACTATGTGTTGCACGATGTCCAGGTTTATGGAAGACTAAGCCTTAAACGTAACACGAATTTATAATTACATGATCCAAACCACCATGCATGCTGAACCCACTGAAACATAATTTAATTTATTAAAATTCCATCTGTTTATAAATCAGCCGCAATCTTTTAACATGCCTTCATTGTTATGAAATTGTAACATATGAAAATTACCATTTGGTGGAACGCTAAGTCGTGTTTGGTATCCAGTGTTGTGAATATTATATGTTGTTTTTATTAACTCTCAAATCTTAATATTTTTGCAAGTTAACTTCTTGTCAATCGCTGTATTAATGAATTATAAAATGCCTGTATTGAAAATTACTCATTAATGATAAATCATATCATGATTATAAAGACCTTATAAAAATTATAACTGTCGATAATGTTAATGATATTTATCAAATCAAATTGATTGATATACAATAAGTGAAACCGTTACCTAAGTTAGAAATACATGTACATTCAGTTTGTAGTTAAATATAGAAATATCAAAACTTTAAAAAAATATATACTTTGATTCATTAAGCAAAAACCAAAAAGAATACACAAGAATAGACGATATGTAGTCTTAACCGTTGTGTACAAACATAATGAACAGGTGCACTTAGAAAACACAACTGTTTGGACACATTTACCCCCATGACAATTGGTAAATTCGTTACATGTGAATGTTTAAGCAATAAAAAAATTTCGGCTTTAATTTTTATCCCCGGTAGACTCCATTTTGTTTCATATGACGCGCGTGCTGTCCAGTTTGTGACAACGATTTTCATTGGCCGATTTCAATAGGGGTTTCCCAGGCGAAATGACGTATGTACAAGAATTTGGTTCCCGGCCAATGAAAACGAACGTTACAAAATACACTGGGATTTCTCTAGAGTCATCGAGGTCATGGAGTTTTACGTTAATAAAGATAAAATCGAAGTTCAAACGTTAAATTACATGTTATGAATGTAAAATAATGTAAGCTTTCAATGCAGGAATATGTTTTTGTTCAGTAACGGCCATAAAAAGTATATTCATTTTCATAAATTCACCAGAATCCTAGATGAAATTGAAAAACAAAAGTCACCTCAGTGATCGTCCAAAGAATTTTCGTTGAAATATATCTTGTTAACATATTAATAAATAGCGTTTTATTATGTTTTTTTCTACATATTTTTTATAATCTATTCATGATAAAGTTACCTATGATTTTAGCATTTAATAGGGACTAATAAAACTTCACATTGTGTCCATCATTTTAGTGTTTATCGTCACGTACATGTTTTTATTTCATAGTGAAATATATATACATAGATATAGAGTGGAAACACTCTTCAACGGTCAGCAGCCGGTCGTGACACAATATATTATGAACAGACTGGTATGAATACATTTTAGAATGGAAAACTTAAATCTATGGTCCGGTTAACCGTATCGATATTACATACGATTACATTTTGGTGTTATGTCCCAGGACTGTGGCGAAATTTCACAAACATTGATCTGATGAACTGGAAAGCTATGTATAGATAGAAATGAGCAGTGAGTCGTGACAAAAGGTCATTTGCTGTGCCATTCTTTAAAATAGGGATTAGTAATACAATGACCAAGTACATTACTTAACACGATCCTACATTTATTGGACACTGTTGGCCTCTTACATAGGCCACTGCAAGAGGCCTACGTGGACCTGAAATCAGTGCACCGCACTAGTAACATTATCAAACTGAATTGTGTTGGTTCGTATCCTTAATCTGGCCACTATTTATTCAAATAATGCATTGCTCGTGATTTCGGTGCATTTATGTCATATATTATATCGTCGACGTTCTTCGAAAATATCGTATCGAAAAATGGCCACTTTCGGTAAACTGCAAAAAAACTTCTAATTTCGGCAATTTTGCGTACTTGGTATTGAAAATTAGCATGTGCATACCATTATTTGGTATTATTGAGATTTAGCATAAAATGAACACCTTCCACTAATCTGCTTCGATACGAAACCACTTCGTCCTTTTAGAATCATGTTTGGTGTAAATCTAATGACCGTATTTCATTATACAACCTTTTAAAACATTTAAAAAGTTTGCAAATGTCACTGTAAGACAACAAACACGATTATCCTAGAATAATTTTACACTCAATATAACAGACTAGTGTCATAGTTTGGCAAACTCTTTAACATGAATGTAATAAAATTTACGGTAAGGAATGTTAAAACGTGAACAAACTCGACATTAACTAAAATTGTGTAACTCGGAAAATGTTAAATGCAGGTCACTATGTATTATCTGCAATAATGAACAATGAAATGAACAATAAGTGTGTACGATTATCAACATTTTAACTAGTGTGTTGTATCTCTTTGGACATTCACTGTAAAAACTGTTTTAAGTTGTTCATATCCATGTGTTTTTCCCTTTCCTGACCAACATCATGATTATAGCAGTTTTTAAAAAAAGTGTCCCTGAACATTTATTAACCCACAACTTCACTTCGATCCTAGCGTAAATGAAACAAACCTACTTTTAAACTAAGAAATACTTAAATAAAAAAAAGAAACCACCTTTTGTTAACCTGAACTTAAATGCGTATTTGTCATGTTTGATATGCACTCTGTACACAAGTTTATCATGTTGTCAGTGCACCACAAAGACTAGATAATTTAGTGCAAGTGTCGCATACATGAACGACTTAAACGTCAATTTTAGCACAGTTCAAACCATGGTTAATCAAGACTGCCGCGTCATAAGACTTTTGCCATTAACGGTTGCTGCTAGGCAGCTCGTGCTCGCAGACCATACACTTTTTAGATACTGACAGTCCGTCACAAGGCCACCATATTGATATTGGCATGAAATCATCTTCACTTGATGCGAAACCACTGGGATAGGGTGCTACTCAGTGACAAGTGTTGCTTTAAATTAACCCATGCTGATTGTGAGGTGTGAGTCTATCGTCGCAGAAATGGAATATTCGCAGTGATGCATCACTGAAGGGATAGGTTCGGAAATGACAGTGTTATTAACACGGAAGGCATTTTGTAGAGCCCTAAGACAAATATTGTGGTTGAATGAACAAGGCAACCTCACAACACAGGATTATGTGAACATCTGACCAACCTCCTGAAATCAAATTAAATGAAATACATATGAAATTCCTTCCAAATAATGAAATATCTTTTTAATTATAAAATGCCAAAAAACAAATAAAATTCGAAGGAGAAACGTTCACCTGGGTTTCGAACCCATCGCATCTTGACTACCAGGCTGCATAAGTAAAATGGTTGACACCTTTATCGATGGAGCTACGCACTTAGTCTCAGCTATGACGGTCAAATGACTGATATTTATTTATTACGGAAACGAACGAAACGTTCCGGAAAGCCATTCACCCTACAAAATGGGATTTGTTGATCTTTGATCATTCACAGGTCGTTGTCGGACTGTAACGTAATGACACTTAGTTTATAATAATTATGTAAACAGACTGCGTTAAGATAAAACCGTTGTGTCAGATAAGATCACTATGAAATTTAAATGACGTTTTCCGACGCCAAATTCAGGTTGTTTTTATGCTGTATTAATGCTTCAGACGGTACTAATTTATTTTACATTTATTGGTATTGATTGTAAGTGTTACATTGCGCCTGAATGAGTATGTAAATACGAACACGTGTTTGATTGTTCAAGTTCCTATGTTTGTTTCAGGTCAGTTCAGAGGTTTTTATCTGCGTTACGGAACCAATGAAGACTCCATGATACAACTGTTCCATGATGCATCACCTTCAAATGTAGATATCGCGGCTTATCAGCCAATGGACATCCCTGTGATTCCACCTGTTTCTGGACAGTTCTTACAGATCATGTTTATAAACAATACTCATGATCCTGAAATACGGTCTTATGGCACCGCCTTATTGGCAATATGCGAGGTCCTCGCATTCGGTGGTAAGATACAATTTATTGTACAATCCGTATGCGTCCTGTATTGTAGCACCTTGAATGACCCCATTGATAAACATTATTTACATAACATAATATATATTTTAGGATGCATTTTTATTCAAGATACGCATGTATTTTTATTACAGTTTAATAACATAACTATTGACAACGGAATCACGAATCAGAAAAACATTTAGTTTGACATGTGTGGCTCACATCTGTTGTACGTCGCTTCAAGTAATATTGAGAAGTGTTCCTTGCTTTAAACTATGTGTCAATGATATCAAAGACAGACTTCCCTCATTAAAACTTACTGTAAGAAATCTTTACAGAGTGTCCTAAGGACAAATGTGGCTGGGATTGTTCTAAAAGCTGTCATTGTTCGACGGATATCACTGGAAGTTACAAGATAGAAGGAATATGTCCACATGGCTGTAGTGGACGATGGACGGGACTTGATGATAAATGTGATAATGGTACATATTTATTTATTATATAAATAAGTTGATTGATTCTCAATATATCAATGTTTAAACACTTGATTTTGAGAATAAACACATGAATTTTATTTAACAATCAATGTGTCATATCCGATGCATCTAAAAATGTTCTTGCATATGCGTTATCCCCGTTTCCAAAAACAATATGTAAATGTATTTATTTTTTCATCTCGGTACATTGTTCTAGACCTGTATGTTATCTATTTAACACATAGTTATTATAATAATTGAATAGAATGCAGTATATCGACATGGGGAACGCGATGCGAAAATACATGTGGGAACTGTATGGGAAATAGGTCATGCGATGTTATAACCGGTGAATGTATGAACGGTTGCAGTGGACCATGGATGCCACCGGTGTGCACAAAAGGTAAAACACTCCGGCATCACTGTATTATAGTTCTTTGCATATATATGGTTTATTTCTATGACATTGACATATATCTTATAACCTTTTTCTGATATATTCGTTTTCATACAATGTTACAAACACATTATAATGCCACTAGTTATATAGTAACACGTACATTGTATTTGGTAAATGCCCACCCTCAGAGATATGACTAAAACACAAAATTATTTTTTTAAGAAAGGAACCCAATATTCACGCTACACAGTATTTCATATGTTGCCGTGATGACCCTATGATGGCCCTCTGTCGCTTACCAGAACAAAAGATCCTGAGGGAAAACATTATCAGCCCATGAAAAGTCAGGTGACCAGGGACGGGGCCAATTTTTACCCCCGGGCCAAATGGGGTAAACATCTAAGCTTAAGGCCTTGCAATTTCAGAAAATACATTTTTGTAATTTTATATTTTTTTATATTTTGATAGATACTTTATTTCAGATCCATTAGGCCAACTGGCCCATGAGGACAACATATTTACAAACAAATACATTGATAACATACATGAAAGTATAATATACATGCATAAAACAAAACAAATCTATAAATACACTTCAGGGAGAAGATGTATACATTATCGTATGATAATAGATATGAAATCAAAATTAAATAATGATAATTACATATTATGCATAGGTAGAAGTTATATTGAGATAAATCGTTGAATAATTAAATTTGTATCATTTGTTTTTTACATAAAAATGCTTTTTGAACATATATTCCCAATCTTTTAATTACATTTTCATTTTTACTTGTAATCAGTTCTATAAATTTAAACATACATGGTCTTTCCCAAAAATAGTTACTTATATATTGTTTTCTAAGATTTTTGTATAATGGACATTCTATAATGAAATGAAACTCGTCTTCTAATTTCACACAAAAATTACATTTTCTATCATCAAAAGGTATGCTTCTAGGTTTGTTCCATCTACCAGTTTCTATAGCTAAATAATGTGAACTTAATCTTTGAAAAGGCTTCTCTAAATTTTTTAACTGTAATGATGTTTAAATATTGTTTGTATTCAAAATTCCCGCATATTTCCCTATAAAAAATTGCCCTTGATGATTCATTTAATCTCATCCTCCAGTTTTGAATAAAAGTGTCCCTTAATCTTTGCTTAACAATAGTAAAGAATATTTGTTTTTGACCTACACCTTGAAATAACCAGACTTCATAAAAACCTAAAGAGCATAGTAAATCACGCAACAGACTAACCCAGTTTTTAATATTCGGACGCAATTCCAAATCCGTTGTTAGTATATTATAAATTATTTTGATATATTTATTATCTTTCGACTCAAGAATTTTAAACCAGTACTTTATAATTTTAAAAAATCTACCAGTAGCCAATGTTGTACGTCTAAGTTCTCCATAAACAAAATCATTTTGGGTAACTTGTTTGACATTTAATAATGTTTTACAGAATTTCAAATGTACTCGTTCAATTTGTTTTGCAACATTAAAGCCCCAAACTTCAGAGCCATAATTTAAAATAGGTAAAACTAATTTATCAAACAATTCTAGTCTATGTTTTACACCTAGTTCTGAAAAGTTAAATAAATACTTATTAATTTTAAAAATAGCATTTCTAGATTGTCCTGACAAAGTAATTTGTGTTTCATGAAAAGATCCTCCTGGTGTAAAAACAATGCCAAGATATGAAAAAGACTTAACAATCTCAATTTCTTTTTTTTGTAATGTGCATATATAAAACAGAGTAAACCCACGGCCGGAGCTAATTTTGCTATGTAAAATCAAGTTACCCCCGGGGCTGAACCAATTTTGATTTTGTACCTTTCGTCAAAAGAAATTCATTTCATGTTTTAGTCATTCTAACCACTCAGTTGTTACACAAGTGTAAATTGATAGTTATCGTACTTTATTAGAATGGCAAAATGTGTATCCCAACTGTGAAAATACGCTACGGTTATATAATCGAAAGCATTGTTTAAAATCATAGTATTTGTATATGGTTTAAGTTAATGATGGGAATTTCGATTCATACCTTTGAGTGCAACAATAAGTACGGTGTCAATTGTTCATTCAACTGTGGAAATTGTAAGGATAATGCATCATGCAATGTCCAAGACGGTACTTGTAAAGACGGATGCCAACCTGGCTGGAATCCTCCCTCGTGTAAACAGCGTAAGAATCAACATTTTTTTATGAATCGATAAAAGGGCACAAATGCAAGAGGCTTATTAAGTTCTCAATACTTATCGAATTACATCCAGATTGATATATTTGCTTTAAAGATTGTTTCTATACATCATACTGCCACACAGATTGATTTCCTTATAAGTACGTGCAAGTTTTGTACAATTATATTATTAAACAAGTACGTACCAATTAACGTCTTTAGTCATGATAGTTTAAAAACGTTTTAAAAGGTAGACACTTTAATGATATTGTGGAGTATGTCTGTCCTTTGATCAACGTATTTGCAATTAAGTTGTGACATGTCTGAGTCGATTCAATAGAAAATTCATAACCAATATTAAAATAGAAATAATTAACACAAAAGGTCATGTAAATGTTCACGTACAAATATCATTCATTAGCTTATGCATATGTAAATGATAAGGTACTATATCGTATAAATCCTCTTCTTGCTATTTTGTACATACACCAGAATGCAAAAATCGGACGTACGGGTATAATTGTTCAGCTAATTGTGGAAAATGTGCAAAACAAGCAACTTGTGATGTTAGAACAGGAGAATGTCCTTACGGCTGTGAAATAGGGTATCGTGCGAAAACATGCGACAAAAGTTCGTGCAGCATGTAGATATTTCAATTCCATTTTATTATGATAGTTAAAACTTTATGTTCATGCTAAATCCTGGCTTTTTGCTAAGTCCTTTCTTATTTATAATCGGTTCTAAGTATAACATCCACTACTGCGAATATTAATCCCAATGTTCAGAGCTCATCTGTTGTGCTTCTGGTCAAGTCCAAAGGTCATAATTCGCCATAATCAGTTCTTACTATTGCTTGTCAGAAGTAGTCAATGTGTTTGTCATTTTTTTTATCTCATCTATTGAACTTTGGCGTTATATGTTAACGCTTTCACTGTGTTCATTTGCATAAGAAGTAGATGTCCTTCGGTTCAAAGCTAAACAAAATGATCAATCAAATATTGTTAATAATGATGACTATTAGTTAACACTTCCCAACACAAACAAAATTATACAACGAAGGCACATGTGGAAATGTCCACAAATTTATTGATTCTGCTCTGCTTTGGTTTTAATTAAAATAATGTACATTTCGTTTCAGAGTGTGATTCTGGAACATTCGGTAATAATTGTTCCCGTGAATGTGGACATTGTTATAATGCCTCTATATGCAATTTTCAAACTGGTGTCTGTCCAAATGGTTGCGACTCTGGATTCATGACTGATTATTGCAATGAGAGTTTGTACTTACTTCTTACCATAATACAACAATGATCATAAAATAAAAAAGACCTCATCTGTGGTTTAGGTTTATCTCCAAATTAGTTAAATCAAGTCGGTTGATTACTTATTATAATAAACTAAGACGTACATTTAATTTTGTATTTATAAATTGTTGGTTAATCACGAAATGCGATATAAACAAATATATCAACTTAAATTTTTAACTGTAAGGAAATTCCGCCTTTCCTATTTGCAATGTAATACTGAAAGAGTCGATTTAATAGAATGTGCATGACCAATATTTAATACAAATGTAAATGATTAATTAACGCATGGTAATGATTACGCTGGAGTGTCAATGTATATTGCATGTGTCTCTACATAAAATATATAATGAATGCATGTTATCGTATAATTCCTCATTATGCAATATACTTTAAATATTTAATGATATTTTGTACTTATATCAGAATGCGAAAATCGGACGTACGGGTATAATTGTTCAGCTAATTGTGGAAAATGTGCAAAACAAGCTTCTTGCGATGTTAGAACAGGAGAATGTCCTTACGGCTGTGAAATAGGGTATCGTGCGAAAACATGCGACAAAGGTTTAAATATTTCATTTATTTATAGTTAAATATTTCTACTGTATACGAATGTTAAAACCATGTGTTTGAGCGATGTTCTACATGTAAATAAATACAAACTATTTTTTAATCGTTACGTGCACTATTGCATAGATCTACTGAACATTTTCTTACTTGTCAAGTCGAAAGGTTTTAATAGATATAGTATAGATAACACTGGTGCGTACTTCTCAGAACGATCCTTTGTTTGTAATAAATGTTTTAATTGTTGTTGTTTTTATTTTGGCCAGTTCAGCCATTATTTCTTTGCATGTGCATGTCGTAACAGTTCACAAACTTGTGACTACTATTCTGTTCTGATTTTAATCAAAAGAAGATGCATTTCGTTTCAGAGTGTGACCCTAGGAAATTCGGTCATAATTGTTCACATGAGTGTGGGCATTGTGCTAATGCCACAGTATGCAATTTTCAAACTGGTGTTTGTCCAAAAGGTTGCGACCCTGGATTCATTAGTGAACATTGCAATAAGAGTATGCACTTATTTCATTTGTAATATAATAATAATATAATGCAAAAATCTCATCATTGGTTTAGTATTATTTCCAGAATAGTAACATCATGTCGGTTGATTACATATATGTATTAGTTTGGGTAAATAATCTAATGATTTGTTCTTCGGCAATCAGTAATAAATTATTATTCTTTATGAATGCCTAATCTTTCCAGTTATCCAGTATGCCGATCTTCATGTACGTCATATGATTCCGTGAGTGCAATAGAAAGTGCTCAATTACTGGTTACATACATTGTTTCTTTATTTCTTTGCGTCAGTTAAATGTAGTAATGTACATAAACGTATTTTTTTGTAAATACAGTTTGCCATATGTTGATATAAGATCTATCATATCAACATCTTTTTGTATAAATGCTCTGAATGTTTGTTTTTTTCTGTAATAAAGGACCGGAATAAGATCAGGTAAGAAGACGTTTTCCGTTTAATGTATTCACATATGTAATAAGTTATGCTTTAGCATGGCCAGTTACATCATCGCCTCTTATATCCTTGTAAGTATTAATCAGGTGTAAATGGTTTTTGTAAGACAGATAATAATCTTGTTTTATTCAGGATTCGAACCGACTTGCGATAAGTGGTATGCTGTTGTCATTGTCGCTGGTCTTGAAGGAATATCAATAATTGTACTGACAATGATTATTATTGCCATGGTATATGATCACGAAAAGCTTAAACGGTAATAAACAGACTATTGTTATACGTTTGAAGTGTTTTAGTATTGTTGTTACACACGGAGATAAATGTTGGATTACCTGCACGCAGGAAAATGCATGTAACCGAGATATTCATTTATTCAATCAAATAATATTGCGAAACCTTATATTTCCATCGCATTCACAATAATTAACGTAAAATGATTCATTAACAATTAATTGATAATCTTTTTTTTCCCTAATAATTGGTAACATGGTAACTGTTGTACATTTACTTTTCAGTAAGCAAAATATACGCGAGACTTACACCTCGATTAATCGCACTATCACAGCAAATGATGAGACTCCATATGACCAAGTTCTCCAGGAAACAGGTTTGTTCAATGTTATATCTTTACTTGCACATAACAATGTAGTGGACAGAAATTATATGAATTGTGAAACAAAATGAAGCAGGTGATGCATTATTATTATAAGAAATAGACGACTTCATTCACGCAGCTTTATGTCATAAATATCACAGTATCCATATCACATCTAGTGTCAAATAGAAATTCAAAATTTTAAGATGGTTGTAATGTGATAGTTTTGAAAACAATTCGTTTAATATTGATCATACATGAACCATTAGAAATCGATTTTATCGAAAGTAAAAAGAAATTCCAATTTTGGTCAACTTCACCACTATCCCAACAACAATACAAAATAAGTTTTCTTCGGTATATGTTATCAAAATGTACTATGTTTTGTGTTTACAGAATTTTCTCAAGTTGATCAAGAGTACATCGAAGTTTATTAAGAACCAATGTTTTTGGTGGCTTATATGATAGTACACTTGTTCAACGAAGTCCAAATAGTTTGAGAATCATAATAAGAGACAACTGACCTTTGATTAAAATTAGATTAAACTGTTACGGAGAAACATGTGCTACAAGAATCCTTTGAGGCAACGAACTCTTTGTTAAAAAGTACAAACAATACATTGACGACAATACGCTGAATTGTATCACATAGAACAAATGTTAGAGGAAATAAATAAATGTTCGAATCATGTTGTAAAACAAGCACTATCCTGTATTTCTGTGACTTTAAAAGTTTGAAATTTGATACTATTGATGATTAGAAAGTCACAATTATAATTATGTGTGTTTGAAATTTAAATGAATTAAACTATGCTGTTAATGAACTGTTGATAATATCAACATACGTCTATTTTACATGATGATTATTCGATTGTTGATATTATTGTACATTGTTCTCAAGATAAACGAGTAAGACTTACAGAACATATAGCTTGTCCAAGCTGCAACCTGATGGATCATATCATTTTCAATGCGGTGCCTGGTCTCCCTCATTCAATTTGGAATTGTTCTGCGATTAGTCGATTCCACTATTCTCAGACTGATAGTTTTAGATAAATGCAATTCGGTAATGCAAGCACATCAATGTACATGCACTAACATACTATTATACTTATAAGAAAACGCAAACAAACATTGACTTTTTTGTGAGCAAAACTCCATCAATGAAATCCTGCACACCACGGAGACATAGAAGTGTGTCCGTTGTACGCTCGCCACCAACACCATTAGAAACGCACGAAGAACCTAAGAAAAAGGCTCGTGGAAATCTGAATACCTAACATGACTTCATTTTTGTACTACTATTATTACAACGGACATATATCAACATATTACTTTAATGGACAATGATTCAAGCCTTGTGGAAATTAAACATGCAAATATGATGGTAATTATACATTATGCGTCGATATTTGACATAAATGAACATTTTGTATCAGGACTGATATTATAATATACATGTATATTTATGATGTGTTTGATACAGTAAATATTCAAGATCATGCTAAATTTACATTGACTATTTTAAAACCATGCAGTATTATCTTGATTGTCATGCTTTTAAAAGTATTATGGAATCTATTTGTAATCACTTCATAACTACTCTGATTTAATCAATGTATTGTACAAATGTATGATTCTGTCGTACATTTGTTGTCATAGGAAGTACTATCAGTCATGAAATATGTTTCTATACATGTTTGATAGTGCTAATCCTTATATATTTAATCACAGCGTGCTGGTATAATGATACTTTGTAATTTTCTATAATAACAAGAAATTATAACAAATAAAATACATTTCCTATCGCTTAATACTCAAGGATTAAGAAATAAAAATAAAAGGTTTCGATTAATACAATATATAAACGAGCAAAACGTAGACGTTATATTTCTTCAAGAAACTCACTTTACTGTTGATCTAAACAATAACATCAACAATAAATTTAATGAATGGGAATGTTACCACTCCTACGGCACATCCGCTAGTGCCGGATGCTCGGTTCTTTTAAGCAATAAAATAACATATGATATTTTAGATGTAGCGACCTGCGAATACGGACGCTATATTCTCATTAATATATCCATTGAAGACAATACGTATAGCTTAATTAATACATACGCTTATAATGATAAAATAAATAGAAATCTATTATTTGGAAAAATTCATCAGGTTATAAATGACAATTCACAAGGTTCACTTATTCTTGGAGGAGATTTGAATGAAACACTTACCATAAATGATCGTATTTCTAAATCAAAGCAAAACTATTCAAGTAAAGAGCTGATAAATATCATTAAACAATTTAATCTTAGTGATATTTGGAGAGTTTTAAACCCTAATAGGCAACAATTTACGTGGAAAAGAACCAACGGTTATGAGAAAAGTAGAATTGACGTATGGTTAATCAGTGAAATATCGTACCTAACGTAATAAGTTCAGATGTTCGACCCGCACAAATTACATCTACAGATAACCAAGCAATTTCATTGAAAATTAACTCCCCTTCGTCACGTGGTAAAGGGTACTGGAAGTTAAATAATAGCCTTCTAACGGATCCAGAATATATTGACTTAATAACTAAAACCATGAAATACTATACTGAAACACAAGGAAATATATCCAAGCAAACATTATTGGAACTTTGTAAAATAGAAATACGTAATAAAACTATAATGTATGGAAAACTTAAATCCAAATGTAATAAAGAAAGAACGGCTTACTTAGAAAAATACCTCTCTGAACTATATGAATATGAACCAAAAACAGATTCTATAAAAAGTAATATTAGAAGTGTAGAAACAGAATTACAATCGTTTTATAATGAAAAAGCGAAAGGTGCTCAAACAAGAGCAAAAGTTTTTCAGTTAGAACAATATGAAAATAATACCAAATATTTCCTTAACCTTGAAAAATCTCGACAAGCACGAAAGATTCTGAACACATTGAAAGTAGGAGATCGTATTATTACCGAGTTAAATTCTATCAAAATTTATTCACATCTAAATCTTGTGAGACCACAAAAATCAATGACTATTTAAGAAATGTAAAACCTGACTACATACTAAACGATATCGATGCAAAACTATGCGAAGGTCTCCTAGATATTGCAGAATGCGAGAATGCAGTGTCATCTATGAAAAATGAAAAGAGTCCTGGACTTGATGGCTTAACTTGTGAATTTTATAAAAAAGTTTTGGCATATTATTGGAAAACTAGTTACCGACTCTTTAAACGAAGGATACTTGAAAACCGAGCTTTCACCCTCACAAAAATTAGGTGCTCTATCTCTGTTATATAAAAAAGGTGATCCACACGAGCTAGAAAACTGGCGTCCTATAACTTTATTAAACAATGATTACACAATTTTTGCAAAGGTTCTATCTAACAGGATGCAAAAAGTTATTCATAAAAAAGTTAGTTCAGATCAACAAGGGTATATTAAAAATAGATTAATTGGCTTCAATATAAGACAAATACAAGACGTAATAGATTTCGCAGAAGATCAACAATTAAGTGGTGCAATTTTGTTTTTAGACTTTAAAAAAGCGCTTGACACCGTCGAATGGAATTTCATGTTCAGTGTTCTTCAACGTTTTGGTTTTAAAGAAATGTTTATAAACTGGATTAAATCATTATATACCAATATAAGAAGTTGCGTCTTAAACAATGGTTGGCAGTCACAATCCTTCAACCCACAACGTGGTATAAGACAAGGATGTTCAATCTCGGCCTTAATTTTTATCCTTGTTACTGAAATAATGGCATTGCAAATACGAAACTCAGATCTAATATCAGGCATAAAAGTTAAAAATAACGAAAATGTAAAACATATTTTGAAAGTGAAAACTGGACAAAACAATGTAATATTAACAATACATTTATGGCTGAGTATTATATCCTATCTAAATACCTAAAACAGAGAAAGATTTCAGATCACTTTATAACAACTTTTAACAAATACTTAACCATATAATGTATGTAATTCTAAAACGTACAATTTATCTCCGGACTAAATTCTATTACCCTATACCTTTTTCGTTTCGTAATAGGAAAATAGTACATCTTCATAATTATTATATACTTCCATTCTACCATGTAATTGAACAACTATAAAATGAAATACATCTTATTATCCTATGATTTTCGTTTCAACATAGGACAATAAAAGATGTATTCTACACATCGTAATAACTTACGATTGTATTTCTTTTGTCCTAATAGTATTCAGTGAAATGTACGTATTTATATGTATGTGTTTAGAAAAAGTTTCAAATTATAATACTATTTCATATTATTGTACTATTCTATAAACTGTATAATGTCGTGTATGTAATTTATCTGTAATTTGAAAAAAAAAATAAACGAAACCGCATGGTTTCACCAAAAAAACAAACTATTATACTTACTCAACTAATTATATGTATACTGATTCACCATGTGTCCGACTTGCATACATACGTAACCGTACATGTTCAGTCTCTTTATAATTGATATTAAAACAAATTGTTACTTTAACACACGCTCCGACTTACATACATGTGTAACCGTACATGTTAAGTCCCTATATGATTGATGTTAAAACAAATTGATACTTTGACACACGCGCTGCTTATGAAATTCACAGTAAGATACGTACGTACCATATGCATATTGACGCCAACGACAATAACCCAACACGCAATGATAACACAATACAGCAGCCTTGATTGGTACATAGCGCAACATATCAAACTAAAGTCATACGGCTGTTTTCGTTACAGTAATCCCACGTGAAATGCGATTAACATCGCTATTATTGCAGAAATGAATATTAATTAAATTAATGCAAAACGTACAAAATACGCTGTTTCTATTTAATTTTAATTGCAAGAAACAAACGCCAAGTGTTTGCGAACGTTTTGAAGCCTGCATAACGCTAACGAACGAAAAATAAAAATAAAAAAAAGATCCGTGGCCGGCCTCGAACCCGCCACAAAAGTGTGGCTGTCTAGAAAGCTTTCAATGTCCGACGCTTTAACCGACTGCGCCATTGCGGCACACTGTCTGACGAGAATCGGAACTTATATATCAAGGTGTTTGTGCACGTGTTCGCTTGAGTAGTTTCAAATTACTGTAAACTTGGCAAGTTTTACGATAGCAGAAATTACTGTAGGAGACAAACATAGATATATGACCAAACCATTCATTTCCTTTGATGACCTATATGCTCGATGGGTGAGTTTTCTGATACGTAAGTGGGTTACTTCCCTTTGTCGATCGATGATGCACGTTTATGTGTGTTCGTTACCTTCAAGGTGTGATAAAAAAAGCATATTACCAAGTTTAAATCTACTCGACTGAATGCAATCTGAGAATGTGAAACGAAGGAATGACATTTCAATGAAGTCGTCTTCTTTCACATACACACGCTTGTATAGTTCCTACCTAGCATGGGGCGTAGTGGGTGTTTGACACAAGACGGCCCCCAAATCAAAATCAGTGGGACAGATCTCCCCGCACATGCCCAGCCAGCATCACTATATCGGCCCGACGGCGGCTCAAGAGCGGAATATCGACAATATTTGTCAACGTCAATCCGACATAGGGCCGACATAGGTTGATTTTATAAAAAGTGTGTATTACACTTAGTGTTAACTTATTTAAGTTCTAACCTATTCTGTAGACATGAATATGTAAAATATAAATGATAAACACGATGAATCTGACTCTTTACATTCGTTCAAATCTCAATGTCTAGTTGATGTCGGATTGATGTAGGGCCGATGTAGACGAATGTATTTTGTCATTAATGAGTTAACTGTTTTTACATAATCAATGAGGCGAATGAAAGAAGTGAAGAAGCAAAACGTTAATTTTGCATTATAATGTAAGTATTCATTTACATTTTGAAATCTTAGATAACTTGTAACAAGATTTAAAGTATCTAGCCTTTTCTAGGTCAACCGCCTGCATTAGTCATTTAGTGCTGACCGCCATATTTGAATTTCTTGAACTAGTGTCAGCAGCAGGTCGGATAGATTTCATGAAAATAACAAGTTTTCGTTGCAAGAAACATGTCAGTGAGTTTGGAAAATTACTTTAAAAGGCATACATCAACAACAGCGGGTGGATATTGACAGTAAAGTAATTATCTTGGGAACTTATTTTAGCTTGTTGCTTTATTGTCATATGTTTTCGCGACTGTCTATAACAAAAGAAAATTGCTCATGTTACTAATTTCATGTTTATGCAGAATATCTACATTCAAGGAATTTTATGTTATTCATTTGATTTCATTGTTTTACCATAATGGTTTATTTACACCAAAGACCAATGACCAGTATGTACTCAGTCTAATGATTAAATTCAAAATTATTTCTAAATCTTTGTGTAAAATTACTCTTATTTCCATTTGTCTCTTGTTTTAGCTCCAGACCAGCAGATCTTTACAACTATACAGTATAAAAAAGATGAAGCAGAACTGGTTTTTGAAGTACAGAAAGTGCACTAAGTTGCTAAATAATATATTAAACATGATTGATTGGAGAAAATTATGCACTTAGAGGATTCAAGGAATTACAACTTTTCTTAAATGACAGGTATGTGGGGCTTGTATGGTAAATTTATATCAATTAGACATTGAACTTTCAACTGCTCATATTAATTTATTCTGTATAAATAATGAATGCATAAATAATTATTCTATAAAGTTCTAATTATAAATAATATTTTGAAATAATATATATTGATGGAAATAACTTAATAAGATCTACCTATAGACTCTATTATATAGGAGTATACAAGTATAAATCATGTCATTGTTCTGTTAATGTTGTTAACTTTTTAGTATGACTAGATACCATAGATTGTTATAAGGTACATGTTTGAAATACAATGAATATGTTGTTTTTGAATTTGATTTTATATTTTACAGGTCAACTATCAGTGAAGGATAGCAAAGACACAGCATGGCATACACATGTATTTAGTAGTTAGTCGCCAGAGAGTGTGTCGGACTATACAATGGTTATGTTGCAAGTTGGCAATATACTAGTAACATTCATTGTAAGTTACAAATGTAATTATTATCACATATATATCATATATATAAATATATCTTGTAAAGTTGTATACAAATTACAACAATTAGATATTCAAAATTTTAAGCTTGATTACTCTTACTCTTAGTTGCTGTGTGATATATTGTAATTTGTAAATTGGCTGGGACATTCACCAGCCCGATCAGCTTAGTTGCTAGAGCATCTGACTTGCAAGCAAGAGATCGCGGGTTCAAGCCATGCATCGGGTACATTATTTTCCTCTTCCTATTACATTTGATGCCGTTAGTATGAGACTAGCCTCGAAATCCCTTTTTTTAATAAAAAGGAAGGAGCAATGTGGTGGTGTGATACATAATAGTAATACATTGTATTTATGAATTGGATGGGATATTCACCAGCCTGATTAGCTCAGTCGGTAGAGTATCTGACTTGCAAGCAGAAGCTAGGTGGCGGGTTTGAGTCCTCGCATTGGGTACATTATTTTCCTCCTATTACAGCAGTATGATTTAATTTGAACCTAATTATCTACATGAAATAGGAAACTATTTGGCTAATTGCATTAGTTAAAGGAAATGAATTGTGCTTATTGTATGTTTTTAAATACTGTGTTATCAATTTATTGATTAATTATATTGTAGCTGAAGCTGTACAAAGTACAATTCAAAGTGTTTAGGAAGCTGATGTTAAGGTGGTGTTGAGACAGTGCCTATGTAGTATGTACCAACAGTGACGAGGGATAGTGGAAAAAGAAGCGAAAAATAATATTAATCTACTATAAACAATTACATGAATGACCAAAATGAACTTTTATAGTGTTTTTAAGTTTTTGGTTAAGACTTTTGGAAGATATATACAGTGTATTTTTAATTTGTTACTTAGCATTAGTAATTTTGCATTTGTTTATGTATGAGTATGATTAATTGTGTGAATAATTAAATTTAGAAGTGCCAAATAGTACAATATCACTGACCACATTCATATTTTAAACATAGGATTTCCAGAGTAATGAAAATCTAAGTTATATATTGATTTCTTATTGTATTTTTCATTCTTCATGTATTTGGGTTTCATTTTAGCTTAATTGTCATAACATGAAATACATTACTATAGATAGTGGAAACATAGCTAGGATTTGAATATATTTTTTATCATAAAGGGTCTGGGACTCTATTCCAGTTCATACCCTATGAACTTTCAAGAGCTACATTAAGACTCATGTATATCATTTTTCTACTGTTATATTTTGCCCCATAATTTAACAATTAAGCACTTGTTGTTTTTTTAAAGAAAGAGAGCAATATTAATCTATCCTTAGTATTACCTGTAAACCTTAAATTTTACTTTGAAATTATTTCTATTTCATGGAAGGTGTGTCTGGATTTGGAATACTAATCTGGAGCCCAGTCCCATGATTAAGATCTTAAGATGTACATGATCACCATGATGTTGATTAAATAAATATAGAAAATACTCTATTTATTTTGTTATCTTAATTAAAGATGACCTGTTAGAAATTAACAAATATATGAAATAACTTGTAGTAGCTTTGTAACCAAACACTCTCACTCGGGCTAGTTTGATTGTTTCCTCACATGACAGCAGACTATGATCCATGTATGAACAAGTATGAGTTTATACAATATTTATCTTACTAGCTTCTGTTCGCAGTAGGTCTATACCAGTATTTTAGGGGTCATTAAAGCGATTCCTGGAATATCGGCAGAACATCGGATAAATGTCGGGGAAATCCTGTCGGGCCGACATCGAGCCGCGTTGCAAATTCGAGGCGGGTCGATGTCGGAACGAACAAGATGCCGATGTAGGGCCAACATTGATGGCAATATCGGCTTGATGTCGGGCCGACGTAGTGATGCTGGCTGGGTGCTTACTTACATTCTTAATGTGTTAAGTTCGCAAATATATGAAACACAATTTCAATGCGGTGCCTGGTCTCCCTCATTCAATTTGGAATTGTTCTGCGATTAGTCGGTTCCACTATCCTCAGACTGATAGTTTTTAAATAAATGCAATTCGGTAATGCAAGCACATCAATGTACATGCACTAACATACTATTATACTTACTCAACTAATTATATGTATACTGATTCACCATGTGTCCGTCTTACATACATTTATACGACTATATCCCCAGCAGAGCTATTCAAAAAATGTCTTCTAACGTTTGTAAGAAGACACCTTTCAATAACTCGACTTTCACGTGAACCCTTATTGATGGACCGGCATAGATATTGAAACAATATCATTATAAAGACACTGGCGTTCATTTGATTTTTATAGCGATCTTTTCTTTTCGACTTAATAAAGGGGCCCCCTGAATATATTTGACCGTTTTATTGTTCCAGAGGTGGTATTGAAATTGAAGTTTTATTGCAACATTATATTATCAGTGTCTGTCTTTGTTATCGATAAATTAGAATTACATAATGCTGCTAAGTTAACCATATATATTGTTTACACTGCTTCGTAGTTATTGTTTGTGTGTTAAAATCCCATTAGCTTTTCGATATAAAAACATATACAAAACAAGAGGGCCAAGATGGCCCTATATCGCTCACATGACAATCACTGTTCACTCATTAAAACATTGTTTTGAACCGGTGACCTAGTTTTTGACCCCAGACGACCTATGTTCGAGTTTGTCTTACATATCATTAAGACAAACAGTCTGACTAGGTTAGGTGAAGATACGATCAAAATTTGACATCTACAGTGTTAATAAGGTTTTCCTAAGATTTGACCTTGTGACCTGGTTTTTAACCCTAGGTGACCCATATTTAAACTTGTCCTTAATATCATTAAGACAAACAATCTAACAAGGTTTGGCCAAGATCCAATCAAAACCATGACATTTAGAGCTTTTACAAGATTTTTACCTAAGATTTGACCTTGTGACCCAGTTTTTGAACCCGGCTGACCCATGTTCATCCTTGACCCACATATCATTGAGGCAAACATTTTGACAAGGTTTGGTGAAGATCCAATTAAAACTGTGACATCTACAGTGTTAACAAAGTTTTCCTAAGATTTGACCTGGTGACCTAGTTATTGACCCAAAATGACCCATATTTATACTTGACCGTTATATCATTAAAACAAACGATTTGACGAAGTTTGGTGAAGATCCAATAATAACTGTGAAATCTACAGTGTTAACATTGTTTTTCATAAGATTTGACCTAGCGACCTAGTTTTTGACCCAAGATGACCCATGTTCGAACTCGTCCAAGATATTTTGAAGACAAACATTCTGACAAGGTTTCATGATCATCCAATCAAAACAGTGACTTCTAGAGTGTTCACAAGGTTTTCCAGCAATTTGCCCTAGTGACCTAATTTTACTACAGAAATTACCCATTTTCAAACTTGACCTACATATTATTAAAATAAACATTCTGACAAAGTGTTATGAAGATAAATTCAAAACAGTGATTTCTAAAGTGTTCACAAGGTTTTCCCTTATTTGGCCCTGGTGACCTAGTTTTTGACCCCAAATGGCCCAATATCGAACTCGTCCGAGATTTTGTTGATATTAACGTTCTGACCCAGTTTTGCTAAAATTGAGCCAAAACTGTGGCCCCTAGTGTGGTCACAACATAATATTTGACGACGCACGACGCACGACGCCGGACGCCGGACGGAGAGTGATCCTAATAGCTCACTTTGTCACTTTGTGACATGTGAGCTAAAAACAAGCAATTGCTAAATTAAACATTATCCCAAGATAATAATTACTGACGAAACGAGCCCTTCGCAAAACAATCATTTCGCTGCGATTTTTGCTTTATGTAAACTGGAAATATATAGAGCGCTAGCCGTCATCTTATGACGTATGCATAACATGACTGCGGGGCACACACAGCTGTTCTACAAATAGTATTTCTTTCAATGATATTAAAAAAAATACGATATAGTGGCTTTGAAAACTATCTTCTTGCTATAAAGTATGCACGGGAGGAAAACACATCGGATTCCTCGATTATAGGACAAACAGAAACTATCACGACCGATAAATTAATATGCTTATGGGACTTTAAATGTTTCTTAATCAAGTGTTGATAAAATAAAAATAATATAATTATGCTCATTCGAATAGGTGTGCTTGCGTTGATTTTTTTATTATTTAAACTTGCAAACATGATAAATATCATATGAGTCTATAGAAAATCAAGTTTATCTTATGCTTTTATGCATATATTCTCTGTAAAAAACGGCTGTCTTTACCATGTTGACATGGAACAAAATTGTTCAGAAGCATCGAATGAGAAAGTTGTCAATTGCTTAAATCATTTAACAAACGAAGTAAACGTAGACATACAAACAAGTATATATTCCATATCCTATCATAAACATTATTATTGAAAATATAGGAATTTTTCTGGCGGAATTGTTTCGTTTGAGTCACCATGAGGTTGAAAAAGTACGATAAGTAGATTATCACATGGTTTATTTCTTGACTGTAATCAACACATTGTATGTAAAAGATTTCATAAAACAAATAAGTGGACAAAGGTCAGGACGTCAATACAGACTCAGTGAGTGCAGTCTGATATATTTGGATGCAATTATAACGAGAACCAAACTTTTCAAAGTCAATAATTGCCCGAATAATGTTGTAATTTGTCTGTATTATTATAATGTATTTTATTACGGCCATTCTTATTACAATTGTTTATATCGTTATCATTTCTACATTAATTTTCATTTTAATTTAATTTACTGTGAGCTTTATTGTGTAGCTCTGTAGATGGAGTCAATGTACTCAATACGAGTACAAATGTGCACTGACCTAAACATATCTTTCTAGATTATGTATATATTAAAAGAAAGTGTGGCAAGTAAAAGTCCTATTGAAATTTATTTGCAACATGCGGTAATATAAATATAAACGAACTATAATAAGGTGTGTTTTACGGAATACATTCAAGACATATAAAGATCGGAACCAATTTTCAACAAGGTACAGAAGTCAAAACATTGTTTACAATAAATATAACTATTTCGTGGTTGAGAAAGCAATACAAGGTCCATTCTCGAGAAATCAAGTTTTCATGATAATGCACATGAGTAAGATAGACGCATGGTTGAACGATATATATGTAAGGTGTTAAACACATATGGTGTCAAGTATGGATTTAAATGACTGTATGCATGCAATGACATACTTGAACTAGGATGATGTACTTAATATTCAAAACTACAAGCAGAATGTTGAAAGCGAAAAGTCGTACAAAGTTCGGATTTGATTTTGACAGCGGCCAAGCGGCGCATTCAAAATACGTTTTCAAATTTAAAAGTAAGTAGGCTAGTGTAGCAAAGGCATTGTCTTGGTAACAGTCTTGCGTCTGACAACCCCTACGCCACACACTAGGTAATATGATGGTCTTCAGCCCAATAACAAGGCCGTTATGAAAACACTCACTTATTAACATTATATTTAATAGAACAGGGGAGTAATACAATTACGCATACTAAATGGACAAATTATCACTATGTGCATGTGTGTACACCAAATGTGCATTTCTGGGGCTGTGTATCGCAAAGGTGCATATCATTCGATGACGGTTGTTAGTTACATATTCCTATTTCCAGTTCCAAGGACGAGTGTTATTTTTGTTTTACTGAATCTTTTCCTACAATCGTATCTTTGACATTAGATGGTTCCAATGCATTGTGCACATCGCTTACTGTCGATACAGAATCGCGCGATATCATATGTGTACCGTTTCAGGTGCCGTTTCGTGGTCAAAACATGTCATCGGATATGTTCTAAGCACGTCATCTTTAACAACTGGTAGATGACACTAAACTATCAGAATGTAAGATGTCTTATGTACAAACATGACATAGCAAGAGCATTCAAAGAAAAGTGCCTTTTAAGATATGTCAATGCAATACACCCAGCAAAAAAAACGCGTATACCGATGTACAAGATACGTCCTAGTTCTAATACTGAGCGGCTGAAGGTACAAAAAAGAAAAGATCAAAGTGCATACCAAAATATTGCAAGAAAAATGGAATTCTAAAATAGAGGGATATGAGTGCCAGCAAAAACATGAAATCGCATAGGAGACAAAACAGACAACAACCTGCTGGGAATATTCAATTTGAGATCATAGTGATTGCTTCAATGTCACATATCTTGTATTGTTAGAACTTACTACAAATATTGCACGAAATGACTTATTTACAAGTACATGTTATATACAAAAGTGATATGTAAGAGTATATTCAACTTTTCAATCATATTAACTTTTTTCATCGAGATTGTTCTCCTAGTGTCTGACGATAAGATAAGCTTACTCAGAATTTCCATACAATCATGAATTGAAATCAAAAGAAACGACGATTGGTTCACGAGTTAAGTTCACTATACACGAGATATATCCTGACTGTCTTGCAAGTGTCAAGTAAATTTGAAAAATAATATTTTGACTAGTCCCATCCATCGACATTAAACAACCATGAAGGTCACAAGGAGAATGCAGCGTTGAACATGCACTTATGTGGACTACCATTGCGTTTGAAGACATATTATTAAATTCTGATGTTAAATAATCGTCACTGCCGGCTTTGGTTAGGAATAGATCTTTGTCGGAATTCGCACACTCAGGTCAATTTGCGGGCTTTAGAGTTGATGTGGCAACGTTTGAAAATCCCAGAATATCAAATACTCTGGAATCGTGCTGAATCCTCACTACCCGCATCGCGATGTTCAAGTAAGCCTCCGTGAAGTGGTGAACAATAGTAATAACAATTTTACCTTGGACGGTCTTGTGCGCGGAGACTTATAACACCTTAAGAATGTCCTTCGTACTGTGTCCAGACAGTATGTAGTGAATAGAAACTAATTTCCTAGGCGTTCTCATAAGTGCAGTTTGCACGGCCCGTCGCTAAGAGACATTGGACGGAGTGAAATGTTGAAACAAGGCTCTATTTAAAGTCATGGGAATGCGTATTTGAACAATACTGATGGAATGTTAATAGTGCTAACTAATATACAAGACGCTCTTCATAAACTAATGAACAAGGAAGTGATTGATTCATCTGCTATCTGTACTATTGTTATATCACTAAAATTTAGGCCTCAAAAGGCGTTTGAGTATTGTTCACCGTCCAAGTAATCCTTCAGCACATTGTAACAGAACAAGTATTGTTCCTGAAATAGAGAATGATGATCAGTCACTCGGTCATGGAAAAGTAGTATCAGCTGGAGTTTCTTCAAACAAAACGGAAAATCCACAAATACCGATATGAATGGTTGTATGAATTATACAGAAGAGATCAGTGATTGTATTGGCTTATATACGGCTTTTTAAAAAAGATATCAAGATTCAGACGGTTAACGAATGAAATATTACACATCCTTATACGATACGTGTACGTGTTATAGTTATGAAATTTCCATAGCCAGACCTACATTGACTATAAAAAGACGAGCTACAAGTATTAAAGCAAGATAGTTAAAAACTGTTACTTGAGTAAAATTTACAGAAATAAATGTAGCGTGCATATCTTACAAAGTTGGTAATTATCTGTCGTCGCTTTACTCTGCATAATCTCACTGTATCAGCTATACTAATTTCTCTTTCTGCTTTAATTCTCTCTAATACAGACCACAGCACACAAAGCAATCCACTCCGTGTAGCACCATCCCTACAAAGACAAAAGTAAAACATAATATGTGTCTTTGTTAAGATTTGAACACACAAACATCCAACTAAGTATACAAGATAGTCATATCAATTGGCTATTAAACCAAGCATTTTAGGTATAGAGACGAACTTCTATATATCGATGTAGCAGTGAGTTGTAAGATCATAATGTACCTACGTTTTAGATCGTAAATTGATAAGTACAAAGAAAGACAGTCGAGCCTCATGAATACCATGTAATAAATGTGAAAAATGAATACTGGGGTTCGGAAAAAGGGTAAAATATGTACAAGTGTTTCTTTCTTCTTACTTACAAACATTGAAATACTATTTGACTGTCTGTGTTATCACAAATATTCCTTTCAATTTCTACAAGAAGTGCTATGATACACTGTGTACTCTCTGGTGTAGACCGCTCTGGGAACCATGACTGGAAATGGAACTGACGGACAATCTTTTCTTTTTCCTTTAAATGTTCAAAATACCATGAAATGATTACAATAGTTTTATGTAGAGTGAATACAGAAAAATGCTTAGCAACAACCTCAATACATAGAACATCTCATTGTAACGACCATTCATGATCAAATTAGCTGGCACTACTGTATTTTAATTTATTTTCGTTGGGCTCAATGTTCGTTGTTTTTACTAAAATGGCTATTTCGTGGGGACATAAATTTGTGGATTTTGATTTTTGATAAAAGCCTTATTTCTGCATTTTAATTCGTGGGGATTTTGATTTCGTGAGTGAGCTGACCCACGAAATGCACGAAATCTCCCAACGAAAAATTAAAGATTCCGCAGTATTTCCTTTGTTTTTCAAATCGGTAATGATACCGACCAATTAATATCAATGATTGATTCGTCCCAGAGATTGTCTACTGTAATCAACTCCAATGTTTATACCTGTATAATAACATGACTATTACGTTCAGTGTTACATCCTAATTATAATAATGAATACCGTAATGATATACCTGAATATAATGTACATCAGTTATATACTTCAATGTCCTAATAATGTAATGTTCACATTGCTTTTCTTCTAAGAGTTCACACTGTATTGGTCCAATGTTTGTTGTAGATGTTGCCAACGGCCAGTAACAACACTTCTAGAAATATAAAAATAGATAAATACAACAGTTGCATGATAGGTTAGGTGTATGTTATGTATCCTGTATGATTGGTTATTTTTCTATGTGTCGGTGAATTTAAATACTATGCGTTTCTCTCGAAGTCCTGAAGTGAAATCAAAATTAAACATTTCAAGTATCTTAAACAGATAAATGATTGTTCAAACTTGTAAGTTTTGGTACGAATTTTAGGTTAGGTCTGTACCTTGTTACTACCTTCAAACCAACGTTATTTTGCCGTAAATAACTTTCTTTCGAAATCTTATTTTTTTTAAACTTGCTTGTTTTGAACCCCAATTCAGGTTTATTCTTTATGTAGCTTGATAATACTTATCAACGGTACATTCACTAGCAATCAAATATCTGTGAATCGTCACGCAATTCATTATTTATAAATATTCTTTTAATTCATCAGACATAAAATTAATATCTGAAAACGAAGTAGCTTTAACTTAAAAATATCGGTAAATGTACAATATTTCCCGTAATGAAAGGTAATGTTATTTGATCCCATTAATTACACGTAATGTCGAAGTCAGATTTTATTACATTATTGAAATCCAAGAAAATACTCAATAGTCATATACAACTCACTTCATCAACTGACGGTTCTAGTAGAACAATGGTTGATATGTTAGTGTCCCAGATCATTCGCACGAAATCCACCGTTGTCTCTTCTAGGGGCACCTGCGTCAGAATGAGTTTGTCATGCTGCCGCATTGTCTGTAAAACAAGAAACGAGATTCATATTTAAACAGTACGATACATTTGTACACGTTAAATGGTGTGGTTAAATGTTCCATATATTAAGTACTTAAGCCTTGAAAGCATTAATCAAATTAGAATATATTTTGTTCAGTAAGAAACAGTTTCGATATGTGATGTATCTTAGTTATGATGCTGAATCATTCCCTTTTACATTGAAAAGCATTGATTAAAACGTTATTTGATTTCGGGTCGATTAGCTTCTGGAAATTCTGAAATCTTGTACACGCTTTAGAAACAATCTTATTGAGAACATGATAGAACATAGTGGATATTGTAGAAAATTGTCATAACCATGTAAGGGAGATATAGTTTCAATCTGGTTTTGCAATTGTCATTTTATAATTATTGGATCTTAGACCATTGGATTTTAACAGATAGCGAAATAATTTTGATATTATTATTCTATTTCGTCTGTATGGCATTAAAAATGCATACGTAACAGTGGATACTTTGGACTTTCCAGTGAATTCATACCATGATCAATGACATCGGATGCATTTTATTTTGAGATTATTTGAAACTAGGTATTCGGGAATTTGTATCTTTATTATTTGTTCATAGACACTTTCATTAAACTGTGGTATTGTTTGTTTCTGCCTCGTCTCTGGTGTAGAAACACAGTAAAAATCAAAGTTTCAATAAATGTTAAAGAACATCCTGACAAAGGGATCCAGCATATGTACTACTAGGGCATATTTCATAATTGTATTATTTTTGTGGAACAGCAACAAATACTGTATAAATGATCGTAATGTAAGCAACGTAATCATTTAGGTTTGTCATGTTTGGATGAATTGCATCATTTTACGTCGTTTATTATGACATTATGTATTATAACAATGCCCTACTAATTTATTTAGGCTAAATCATATTGAGAATTATTTATTTTCCTTATTTATGTCCGTCCTTTAAAGGCCCATTAGCTTTTTGAATTTAGTAATATAGAACAATTGATAAAATGATTGTAAAATATAAGAAATATATTCTATTTGATCTAAACAATGTTCACATAATGCCTTTTTTAGCCAGATCTCGTAAATATGTTATCAGATGCTTTTTCTTGTTTTTTGCAATATCATTGAAAAAAACTCATTATACTGTGTTATATTTCTTTATGTACTTCGTGATTAAAAATGAAAATTTTGGAATGTTTATAATGAAAGTAAAAGTCAATTTCACTGATAAGACATCATTCTAGATAAAATAAGACCTACTTTAATTTTAACATACAAAACGCTAATGGGGCTTTAATTAATTACAGTAACTTTAACTTATAGATATAATTAATCATTGATTTGTTTATAGTTAAGTGCACTGTACTGTCCTATCCAATCATATTTATACGTTACGACCTTGAAAACATGCTGTTTAAAATACAATTTGTATTGATGATGATCAAATGTACATTATGTACTTATGTACAAATAAACTGAAAATAGTCATACCGACACAAACACAGCATTTATAAACTCATTGTGTCCAAGTACTGGGATTCTACACAACAGAGGTCGGTCTAAATCGTCTGTAAAATACAAAACAAAACATACATACATTAATGTAATAAGACAACCACGAACAAGTGGTGCATCTTAAATACCATGAGCATACCACCATAACACAAAGCCTTCATAGCCACAAAAGATCACCACGCCAAACAGACAGAAAACCATGTATCCGTCAACATGGTATACACCGCCCGCCCACTGCCCCAATGAGTTCAAAACACAAATCTGTTGACTATCCTGAATATTTGTAAACAGAACGTTTGTCTTGATACAATCGAATTTAATTTTCCTTCAATTTCATGAATAATCTGGCAATATCATATGAGTGATAGTCGCTCCAGGGTTACATCCCAACCTAGAACATTAATGATAATACATTATAGTTGAAGTTGTCATTTATCTTGTGCTTGTAGTGTTTATATGGTAAATGTTTATAATTAATACATAATTATAATACGTTTTATTTTCCATCGCCGGTATCACACGTTTTCCTTTTTTTCCACATCATGACTATAGTAGTTATCAAAATACAAAATCGACATTGTTGTTCTCATAGCCATAAAATTATGCCAATTTTGTAATTGGAAGACAATAGGTGTAGGTAATATGTAGCGGTGTTGAATTACTAAGTTTTATTTGAAAAGCTTCGTTATCGGGCGTAAGTCTCACAATTATCATAAGATTCAAACAATAAAACTTCACTTTGAATGTGTTACATAATGCTAAATTGAAACATGCAAAAAGTACAAAGAAATACATTGTACCTGGGTATATATCTGGATAGCGAGATTTCTGTAAATTAATTGGCTTTCTGGCTTCTGGGATTTCATTTCCTTCTACGTTGTAATAAACATTTTCTTCCTCAGCTTTTGTTTGTACTTGGCAGCTATCACATATGGCCTATAAATAAAACACATGGCTCGATAAATATTGTTTTAGTGTAACAATATAACGTGTAGTTAAAAAATGTATGTCCCATAATTATCTCTCCAGTAATCCAATAATTATAAAAAGAACTGAGCGCAACATAAGTAAAAATTAACACACGCCTCATGCATGAGCATTCTTTTTCTGTTAGATTATGCGTTTAGTTAACTCATTGTCAGAAAGATCGAATGCATTTTTAACATTGTCAATTAATATGTTGTTTTTTTTAAATTCTGTATCATATTGTGCTTTATCACACACCTGTGCCGTTTCAGCCGTGCCGGTATGGCACTCGTTCAATAAATTCAAAACGGAATCTACTCTCATATGATATCCTCTATCTATTATCTGATTTCATTTTTGAAAATATAAATATTATAGTATTACAAATATCTAAATTTGAACTCACCTGATACTCTTCTTTTAAAGATGAACTTTCAAATCCTGACATTTGTTTGACAAATTCATCCGCATGATACACATTACCAATTGGATCTAAAATATCTGCAAGTGCTTCGTGCAGCAGTGCGTATTGTTCCTGTATTGGCATACAATGTCATGATAAGAGTTTTGAATAAGTAGGCATCATTTATAATATTGAGCATACATTTCTTCGTGCATTTAACGAATTTCCCCCAAAGAATGTTGTCAAGTGTATTATGAAGTTATTTGTTTTATATAAATGACTAATACAAAATTGTTTCAATGAACTCCAAAGTTCAATTAATGGCAATGGAACTGGACTTTTTTATGATTTTGTAACTAAACCATTGTCAACATAACATTGAATCATTAGCATATTTTTTACATTATTTGAGGCAGATTGATTCCATTTACTGTAGATACGCTTTGGTACGCATCATAGTCTTTCATATGGCAATAACACTGATATATTGTGAATTATCTCATGTCAGTATTTTTGTTTTAAAAACATGGTTTTGCTATGCATCGTGTTGTTTGCTTTTTTATGAACTGTGTAGTTTGTAGATACTGGAGGAGAAAGAGAAAACCATGTTTTATTTCTGATATATATATATATTACGCTGTTCTACATTTACACGTTTGGTATGTAGTCTGAATGTTGATGCGGATCATTTAATATAATACAATTAAGAAACAGTTTTCACACAATGTGTTCGAATTGTATGCCTGTCTTGTATGTGATTATCCATTGAAATTAAAGAATGTCCTTAATTAAACTTGCCAACGGAAACAACAATTGAATGTACAGTACAATCTCTCCAGAGCAGCCCTTCTCTTGAGCAACAACCTCTCAACAACAACATATTTTGCTACTCCCAAGAGGTTGCGCTGTACTTTAAGTTGGTAATTATGAAGATAGGGAAGGAAACGGTTCGAGCATCTCCAGAGGTATTACCTGCGTCTGTACCATATTCATTCTTTGTTGACGGAGGATGCTGACGGCACCTTTCACATTGACCATACCACTAGCCATTCCTTGTTCATACAGGAAATCTAAGGCAATAAAGGTTCCTGTACGCCCAATCCCAGCGCTGTATAAAATGAAAAACGCACGTTTAAAGAACAGCTGCTAACAGTTGAACTGCAAATATGTATAATTATTCGCGTGTATGACTAAAATTTATTTTAAATCAATAATATGCAGTGTCTCTATCTTCTATTAATATCTTAATTACTCTGTTATTATCAAATGATTTCATGATGCCAGTAAACAGTCGATCACTATTATATAGACCGTGCCCGGGCGTACCTTGTGATATAGATAGTGTGTATATTCCTCCATTTGCTGGCACAGTCCTATGTAATGAATTTGTTTGGTATGGGAGATCTGGAGATATGGGGAAAGGCCATAATTGGGGACGTGTGGTAAGTTGTGCTCTTGTTTGTTTATATAAATCATTTTAAATTGCATATTTGTTTGACGCGGTCCTTTGAAAGTAGCAAACATAATAAATGACACACCTACAATGAACCACCCAAGGAAAATTTCTTGCAGCACTGCTTTGTGTAACTTTACGCCAAAAGTGAACTAGAGATAATGCCGATTTTGGAACAGTCTTATCTGGCCAAGCGGTGTAATGGAACTGAACCAATGTGCTTTGTTCACCTGTATCAGACTGAAAAGAAAGTAAATAAATGTATATAACAGCAAGTCACTCAATGTGTGTCCAAAATTGATTAAACTGGTGTGATAAAGCTTGGCTTAGTTAACCGTTTGTTGTTACAGTAGCTATACATGGTGTGTAGTTGACATAACCATTAATCAAAGAGAACTAGCATATCTTCAAAGCTCAAATCAAATAGATTGAATATTGTAACATACCTCTGTCATGTTGAAGGTTCGTATACAAAAGTCAATGAAATTTTCGGCAGACACACATTCCACAATGATGTTACTGTATGTTTTCGATTGATGGTCATCCGGCCAGTACTTTTCACATTTCAACTGTATTTAAACAATTAGAAAGGTACAATGTAATAAACATGTATTTAATACCACAAAATAAAGTTCTTTAGGCAACATAGATCCAGATTTGCGGGTGCAAATTGCTATAAGTTTTAGTATTGAATAAGATAACCGCTTAATAATTCAATGAGTTGGTAAACAAACTTCTACCCAAAATTGTATATATATATATATATATTACCCTGTCCTCATAACATTTTGTTAACATCACCATTGTTGTGACATTGTGATACCATATCATTCGCCATATATCACCAACAGTAGTTTTGATTGCACCTGTATAATTTTCAAAAAGCATTGGTAATTGTTATATTGTTGTGTAAGTGTTTCTACAATACTGAAATTTGATTGACTACGATTTGCATAATGTTATCACCACCTTTGCGAATACAGTTTTAGTTTAGGCTATTTCAACAAATATATTAAGGCTTGTGGCTCATGGGGAACATATACATTTATAACCGAAACAAAATACAAATGTAATTGCACGTTTATACATAAATATACAATGCATAAAAATATTATCAAAAATAAGAAAAACAAACATACGTCTTTCCAGAATAGAAGGCAATTATCACTAGCATGACAAAATAAATTCAGACATGTTGTTTAATATTGAGTTTTTCTAATCCTTCAATTAAGTCGAACTATTATTGTAACTCTAGACTTTGTGTGTCTCAGGTTCAGGTCATAATCTATGAGGTCTTATTTGTCATTATACTACTAAGCTATAATATTATATATCACATAGTACTTGCGTTAGTTTTTAGGTTTTCTTTTCGATAAACATCATCATTTAAGAATATCATTTATTTATATCATTCATTTTTAGATGTAACCTCCACTTTATCATTTCCTTATAATATTTCTTATATTAGTTTTATTTCAATATCACCATGATCATCCATATAATACATGCACTTGTCGCATTTGTTAAACTTTTTGAGGATGTCATAACATATAAATATTATATGCTTTTACTTTTGAACTGCCATTATATTTACCTTGTGCAGCAATATATTTCTTCTCTTCACTGAATCCCTAAAATTAGAAAAAAACATGCTTTGCTGGATCAGGTGTGGTTTCAAACACATCTATTCATTTACACGACGGAAATTCAATAATTATTGCATAACAACAATGACAAAGTCGCTTGCGTGTAAGTACAGACACAGTAGTTGTCATATCACTGAAGTTGGACAACACATTCGTGTCCATCACGATGCCTAGCTATTTGCGCCATATATTGTTACATACAGCACATCTTGTGGTTGAAATCTTAAATATATATATGCGTGGGTCTGCGTCTTCTAGTTAATAGCAAGAAAATTGTTGAATTATCAAACATAAGCGCTAAATTGATTGAATCCTGATGTTATATGACTGGGCTAGTATTATCTTTCTGCTTTCCTTTCATGGTGATTTCTTAAACAACACAGTCTAGGTCAGTGTATACATATGAGATCTCTCCATAGTCAAAGAATTGTAACTGTACATACGTTAATATAGCTCGCATTGATGTACGTGGAATCTGGTACTCCGTCAATATTCGGAAGGATCACCCGATTAAATTTGTCTGCAAAGGGAATAGTTTCTTATAGATTATATGGAAATATGAACCACTTTAATTTATGCTTTTGTTACTGTTTAGCATCTATGGTGGTTACAAGTAACAAGATTGTGCCCATGCGCTACATCACTAGCTTAATTCGATATTCGTTTTAAGAAACAAACTATATTTCACATTATTTACTTAAAAGAAATACAAATATTAGTACATCCAATGGTGCATTTTACATTTAGCTCCATTTCATTACGAAATCAGCTTTACTGGCACTATGAAGCTGATTTTCTATATACATCATTATGATTTTCTGGTTGTTCATAGACGTTAGGTCATAAAATTATATTTCTTTTAGCAAATGATTATGTGGATATGACCACATCTTATTTAACTACTAATATGTTAGTTAATTGTAAATGGTAATATGTTACTTTGCAATCAGTTGTCATATCGGGTTTGTTTGAATCCATCAAGGTATTTGATGCAATGACATAAATAAAGTACAATTACAATACAAATGTAGGTAAATTAAATATTTATAAACTCACAAGGTAAAATATCACAGTATTTGTTCTTGTTCGTCTTTCGCTTATCTACCGACGCATAAACCTTCTTCAATCCCTGCAATACATGTATCATTGTCTTTAGTATTGTATCGAATCATTTGAAAGAAACCTCAGCATATCTCTTTTCAAAACAAACAGTAAACTAATCGTAGTATATTGATTAGATTAAAAATCTTATTTAAGGTGATGTATTTGGAAGCGAGTCATCGAAAATATTTTCATAAATGTTTTCTGAAATAAATGGCATGTTGTGATTTAAATATATATATATATATTATGATATGAAAGGATTCGTGCAGTAAAACAGTTCTGGGGAATTTGTACCAGGTATAATTACTTCAGAGTTTTATAAAAAAAATATGACGTTTTCATAATATCGGAAACATAATCCGGTCTAAGTTTTTGAAACTAATGTGTAGATTGTAAAAAAATCATTAAATGCAACGCTAAATGATCAAATAATGCATTTGTATTTGTCGCGGATATCAGACAAATTGTTTTATAATCGACGACTGATTTATGACATTTACTAGCTTGATTTGAGTAAGCAGATGTAGGGTTTCAGTATTCGTATGTTCGAGCTTCCGATGACTAAATAAACCTACCTTGTAATCAGCATATATTGGTCCTGGATCATTTCGTGCCGCGATGGACACCATTCGTAGTTTAGCTACAAGTAGGTCATCATTGTCGGTTACTGTGTTACCATAAATATTATCCTCATGTGTTGCATTATTAGGTTCCTTGAGAGTTTGACCACATACTGGTTGTGTCACTATAATTGTCATGTAAATATATACCAAATATGTTTGGTGCTTTCTCTACATATTGCAGCACCACGTACTCTTAAATTATGTTTGCGTGCATAAAATATAGACCACAAAATAGTTATATGAATTAATAATTAATGATGAGTTTCAATATGGCGCACAAATTGTTTTACTCTCTTGGGTTATTTCAATTATCATATAGATTGCTCTCTAGCAAGAGTAGTTAATTTAGAAACTGATGTTTTCATAGTCTGAAATGTAAGTAAGTCACTTCTTAATAACCTTTAATGTCTCAAATACACAATGTATAATGGCTACAAAAGCATAATATATGCTTAAGAAGAATGCAGTGTGACGCACAACTGTTACAGTAATGCACTTTGAATTTAACTCCCACTATTTGTATATTGACATGCACTAAACAAAAAGATTCATGTTCCATTATTGAATAGAGACCGAGCAGAATGTGATTTACCTGCTTTAGGCACATCTACTGCTTTTTTCAAAGGGGGCGTCATTTCTTCACTGGAAATAATAAGCAATTAAAACATAAATGTAACTTAAATATATAGTATTGCGCGGGATCCATATGGAACTAGTTAGTACGAAAACAATACAGATCTATATACATGTAGACGGATATTTAGAAATAAAAGTAAACTGTTTTCCTACAGTTAAAGATTTCATCGGGAAATCATTTATTTATATATGTAACCAGTTTCTACTTTCACGTAGTCATTTTTGCATGTCTTAAGATCCATTAATTTATATATGTCCGATTAGTTACTACCATTTGTTGCTAACTATTTAAGTAATGTAATATTGAATACTAGACATAACGAAAATAACATAGTATTGATAAGAAATATTACCAGTTTATCTAACATTATTAGGGCTGTCCCGATATGGCCGTGTACCGGTACGTACCGGTACAGTGCTGAACGATATGCGTATCGTATCGGATGGTCGCGTATCGGCCGTATCGCGTTTTATTTACTTTTACATTAAAAACTCCTAGAATGTTCAACAACTGAACTAGATTTACGAATTTACTCTCATTTAATCGTCGACAATGCTTACTCAACTAATATCTGGGGTTCTACATATTTATAGACATTTGCAGCTATTTGTAGACATTATAGCAGCAAGAGGTAAAGCTAGACCACAAATTCGATTCGAATATTCAGATTTTGGCGAGTAGATATTGACTTAGAAATTATATTATTACGTTTTTATTACTTTGAAGTACTTTTATATCGTATCGTAGATATCGCATATCGTTAGTACCGTATCGCAATACGTATCGTATCGGCTGAGATCTGTATCGGGACAGCCCTAAACATTATCATTACCGCTACATTTTCCCCGGGAAATTGGTTTATAAAAAATGTATTTTCTGGCTTTAGTATCAAGTTTAAACACTCTAAGTTTTATGAATCAGGTCGAAGTACTTTGTTTGTTCCATTTTATTTCTCGTCAAAACGTAATCAACAATGGAAAAAAACGTGGTTTAGCGCGATCATGTCTTTTGAGCCGTGACGGAGTGATACACTAAATCAGCTGGGGTCTGTGGAAGTTCGAAACATATTTATGTTAATATTAGATTAAAGGCATTTACGGATACTAGATAAGAATAATTTAGCACAGCGGTATTTGTTAGTGTGGGTAATTCAATTCCAGATTTGTTTCGAATATCCACATCCCTATTTCGACATCCCTAATTATTCTGGATAACTTCTTTACGGCTCAAAACACATGCTCTGACTATACTGCTCATTTAACTTACTAGTAACTGAGAAGAGGACGTATTTATTTATACTTACCTATAGGTGTCAAGCCTTCTACGTTTACGTATTACCATCACGATGATAAATACAAGAATCATGACAACTAGTACACATATAAGTACAATCACCACTGCATCATTGTTGCTTTCTGTGAATGTAATAATGTCAGTAGTAATTCCATGAGCGTATATTCTTTATTTTCATTGAATAGTCATATACAAATGTACCTACATCCGTTTTATCGTAACATTCTTACGAGGGATTGAAAAGATGTCATTTTTTACAGACAAAATAATGGTCCGTTCATTGAATTGAAGTATTCCTTTAATGTAGCAAAACCATGTAATTCAAACAGCAAACACATGAACATGAAGCATTAATTGGAGCATTACCAAGTAACTTACTATTGTAAAACACCAGTACATACTAGAAGTTCATTTCCTTGGGTATAAAATAACCATTAGCGTGAAAACCACAAACATTTTAGTATAGTTACTTCAATTATGAATACCTTCAATACACAAATCACCGGTATATCCAGATTCACAGGAGGGACAGACGCCGGTTACTGGATGGCATTGTCCAGAATCTAAACAGAAGCCACATGATTGATTGCAGTCAACTCCAAAGGTATTACCATCACATTCTGAAATAAAGTTTGGATCATTATCAAAATTAGATCAGTACAGCAAAACAGGGTCATACTGAACTCGGACATCGTGAAGAATTGGAGAGTATCAAGTATGTATTCCCTAGACTCGCCGTACAAACAAACTGGGTTTGGGTGACTCTATGGTTAGGGTTAGGACTCTTTGTTCAACCGGAGTCACTTAAAAAATTGTCCATAAGTGGATTTATGTGGCTAAAATCGGGTTTATGTGGCTAGATTTTAACAAATGTTTACATGGGAAAGTCACTTAAGTATCCTATCGTTAGTAGGTCCGTTCTTTATTCCAATGTTATACACATAGAAAATTATTGCATATATGCTTATCTCTAGGCCTACATCGTACAGAACTCTACGTTCCCACCACGGGAAATATACATTTAAAATCACTTTAAAACGTTCATTGAATATCAATTCTACAGTTCAACGCAGAAAGCGTCAGAATGCTTCACGCAAAATATAGAAATTGTTCGAGGTTTTGTAGTTACTATAAAAATAGATAAAACGTATCAAAGAAGAGAACACAACAAATAAGCATTGCAAAAATAACACCAGTTCGCGCTAGGTTCTTAACAAATGTGTAAAAAAACATTCACTTAGTTATAAAGACACAATTCATTGCCGAATTATGTTCTAATTTAGGTCAACTTACGTCTTGAACAATTTTTATCCGACCAACCCTTTTGACAGCCGTTCGTGCAATCGCCTGTTATTTTGTCACAATGTGTGTTTTGTTTACACTTTCCGCATTGACTTATACATCCTGAACCAAAGAACCCATCATCACAGGCTAAAAACAATGAATAGAAGGAGTTTGTTAAATCTAGGGCTTAGACTGAACAATAACGCTCTAAATGAATGCGCGACCAAGCCAAAGTTGAAGCGAAATCACAATTTCTGTTGAAGATGTGTGTTACTATCTGATCTACCTGTCTGTCTGTGGATTCGGCCCATCTCATTTCAAAGTCTAACGTTCCTCAACTAAATATCGGTGAGATTTCAAATTAAATGTAGTAATTAGAGTTTAAATTTGTGTTCATTATAATTATACTTTGCTTATTGACTGAACATCATTTTTTCACATATGCGTTGCCTTAATAAATCTTTTCAATAAGGCCATTTTGAGCTGCATTTTTTCGCATTGGAGCTAAAGTTTAAAAACCATTGATGAAAATTAAAAATCATTTGCCAATGATCGTATTGTGCGCATATCAAACATTTAACAAATCGTAATGATTATAAATCTATGTACGTGTAATATGGGTTATATGATGCGGGAACATATAAATAAATTCAAGAAGTGGCATACATGAAATTGCATAGCAAGAGAAGAATGTCAACAAAGAAAACATCATAATCCAATGTAGTGCAAAAATGTTGCAGATGAAAAAATATTCAGAACACACCGTTAATGCGCAGATAATATCATATTCATTATTAAGCATATTAATCAAATTAGTGGTATGTTTGTTTGTTTCTTTTCTCAATTTTATGCTGAATTGGCAGGTTAAATGTTTGACCTTGATATAGGATGTAAAGCATACTGTTCAACTATGGATTAACATTTTCAAACGGTATAATATAAGTATATTAAGTAGTAAGTACGCACTCTCATTACAATAAATAGTCTGAAAGCCAGGTTTACAATTCTGACACTTTCCGGTTTTGAAATCACATATTGTGCCATCCTTACATTGCCCACACTCCAATGAACAGTCTGGGCCGTAGGTCCCAGAGTCACACTCTGAAACAAAGGCATTGATACACTTAAAGAAATAGGTCTGATTTCAGACAATTTTTCAAGATATTTATTACTATTTATTAAAATAACTGGAACATTCTGACAACTGTAGTTAGGACACAAATATTTCAGACGAATAACATAATGAGATTAGCAAAGAGAGTCAAGAAAGTATATTTAATTATCTTATTAGACTTATATGTGAAAGCTTAAAAATAGTTCGTCCCATGTTGCTTATTTTATGTACAAGTATATATGGTGGGCTTTTTGTTGACTTTCTCTAGACTATAGTGCATCTCCAACACGTACATTTTTTAAATTGTCGTGCGAGATAAGCACAGGCGCAGTTTAATGATAATGAAGACTTCACTTCAGATCCATAACTTACTCTATAAGGCCTGAAAATCCCATTCATTTGATAGTAATCAAAACAAAAACGATAATATGCTGGTTAGCTTTAATCAGGTCTTTAGTTACGAAAACCAAACAAAAGAAACATAGCGTTAGTCAAAGAGTAAAAGATGCCACAGCCGATGTTGAATTTAGCATTTTATATTAACGCCATCAAGCATGTCTTCTAAGAATGACACTTCTATTTCTTAAATTTCTTTAAGGTTTTATTTTAGTATTGCAATATAGGTTTCGCCAAGGACCTTAATGCCGGTTGTTCTTACGGCATGGTGGTTTTGTGTTTTAAGTATGAAAATGGCTATCATAGATTAATTAATGGTATACATACACATGTGTACACATCAGGCAAATTAATGTACTTTACACTTACGTAGTTCACATTTTTGGTCTTTGTATCCCGACTGACAACCATTCGGGCAGTGGCCGTAAACATGATCACAGTCTGACATATTCTTACAAAAGCCACAACTATCCGAACAATTCATACCATAAAATCCTCCAGTACATGCTACAGAGCGTGATAGACAAGACATATTAGTTTTATAATAGAATTCATGGTATTTATTTCTATGAAGTACGTATTGTCTAATGGTGCAATGTATTTAAGGTATCTGTCTTGGTTATAATCGCTAAAATAACGTAAAATGATATTTTACGTTATTTACAAATATCAACTATCATACTTTAATACCAAGCAACAAAAGATTTTAACCAAACTCTCAAAAATGGTGCTTTATTGCGATAAATACTGTACACCTTTATCGACTTTTCCTTATCAGCGTTAAATATCTCTAACGTAATACGCATTGTATTGGTACGATATGATACTATTAATTCATTAATGACAAAAATTCGTTATAAAATCTCTTACTACACATCTAACAACCTGGGCGTGGTTTCAATTTTTTTAACCGTAAACATTAGCGATTTTAATTGGCTATCAAAATTGAATGGGGTTCGTCAAATTCGTTGATTTCATGAGACGATAATGATCAGACACTGTAATTGTTAATTGCTCAGCTTAAAAAAACACAGAAGGTGTCATTTTCGAATTAACATTGCCGTCTTATTTGATGACGGATTTCAAAGCGGCTTTCGGTATTTTGTAGCGGTAATGTTAATCTAGGGAACCGTGCCTCAGAATTCTGATACATGCTTTCGTTTTTTTATCTATGGAGTATTACGTAATAAACAGCGGGGTTCTGGGTACGGAATTTCTTTAAAGTCAAGTATCTAACGTACGGAAGACGTTATCAAAGAAATGAGGCAGGAGTCCCTGCTTTATACATTTATAGTCATTTTAAGACTATTTTTTGCAATATATTTCTATATACAGAGTAGTTATCGTTGTTCAAAATTTTGTAAATTACGTGCGATATTGGTTTATAGAAGACCAATCAAATGTAATATTTGTTTAAAATTACTTGCAATGCACTTTATACAGTGGGTTTATTTTAGAATATAATTATGACTCAGTTTTAAAATCTATAAATTGGTGAAACTTGATTTGACCTGACATCCAAGCCCGTTACATTAAATAACTCGGTATTTATTTACAGAACTTTTGTGCTTGAAATACATAAAGCGGATTATCTTAATAGTGCTACAACAATTTAGCAACATAATTCGCATTTCACGTCGGGGTACTTTAACGAAACAAGCCGTATGGCTTTAGTTTGATATGTTGCGTTATGCTCCAATTCAAGGCTACTGTATTGTGCTATCATTACGTATTGGGTTATTGGCGTTGGCGGTAATGTGCATATGGTACGTAGGTATCTTACCGTGAATTTCATAAGCAGCGCGGGTCATAAAGGGTCTTGTCTACTTTATTTAGTGGTTGTAACTGATCATTTTTTTTTATATCACCTATATAGCGACGGAGCATGTACGGTTACATAGGTAAGTAAGACGGACACAGGGTGCATCAGTATACATATAATTAGTTGAGTAAGTATGATGGTATGTTAGTGCATGTAAATTGATGTGCTTGCAATACCGAATTGCATTTATTTAAAAACTATCAGTCCGAGAATAGTGGAACCGACTAATCGCAGAACAATTCCAAATTGAATGAGTGAGACCAGGCACCGCATTGAAATTGTGTTTTATATATTTGCGAACTTAATAAACTTAAGAATATAAGTAAGCATGTGCGGAGAGAACTGTAATTACTGATTTGGGGGCCGTATTGTGTCAATCATTTTTATCACACCCTGAAGGTAACGCACACGCATGAATGTGCATCATCAACAAAGGGGAGTAACCCAATTGCGTATAGGAAACGCGCCAACCGAGCATCTAGGACAGCATGGGTCCGAAATGGTTGTTTTGGTCATATATCTATGTTTGTCTCTTACAATAATGTCTAACAGCGTAAAATTTACCAAGTTTACAGTAACACGAAACAACTCAACAGAACACGTGCACAAATAACTTGATATATCAGTTCCGATCCTCGTAAGGCAGTGTGTCACGCTGGCGCAGTCGGTAAAGCGGCCGACATTAAAATATTTCGAGATAAACTTTTAGTGGTGGGTTCGAGACCGGCCGCAGATCTTTTATTTTCTTTTTCGTTCGTTAGCGTTATACAGGCTACAAAACGTTCCACAATCGCTTGGCGTTTGTTTCTTGGAGTTAAAAAAGAAATAGAAACAGCGTATTTTGTACGTTTTGCATTAATACTCAGTTTCAACTAATGCTTATAGAATAATAATTGTTATTCATTTTTTCTAAGAACAATGTATCTATGAAAAGATCGAAATTACTGCATACTTTGATTGTAAATAAATATTCATTTTGACATCTTGGAAATTATGTCGAAGTGAAAGGTTACAATTTATTTTTTAAGCGATGTTGTAATATAGATGGGCTATGTATCATCAATCATTTCAATGTGGTCTGCAATATTGCCAAAAATAAGCAAATAGAAAGTTAATCAGTCCAATATTTTACTCTAGCTTTTGATAATTTCAGTAATGTTTCGAAAGATTTGTTTTAACATAGATTAGCCAAATCTTAGAGCAGACTGGATTTCTTGTCAAATGCACTTAAATGTAAACTATTCATTCGAATCCTCGAAATAATGAGCATGTTTAGTATACTATCAACAGACATAAAAAATAAATTATCTGATGTAGCTTGGTACCAGCTTTAGTTTATATTGGAAAGTCATATAACTATGTATTAATTTTGTAAATAAACTGGTTGAGGGGATTGGTGGGCGCGAGCTGTGTACATTTACCTACTATCATCAATAGGTAAAATGGAAGTTATTTAAAAAGATTGATAAATGAAATGGTTTAGGTTATAGTTAGTAAAGACTAATAGTTATTAGTACATGTGCATAGTATTGCTACATTTTGAATACTTAGGAGAAATGATACACATCAAATATGTTACAAACACATACCATGCCACTACAACACGTAACAATTAAAATGCCACTCATTTACAAACGACGCTTAATGAATTCATAGTGATTCTAGAGGAAAACAAAGTTTAAGTTCTTTAATAGCAAACCCCATTGTGTTCAACAAGTCAAGACCAAACGTTTTATAATTCATGCAGAAGATGTGGCATTTTCTTGGATGATATCCATACACAAATTAAGATTGCATGTCTATCAGCAAATAAACTACTAGCCGTTCAGAGGGGCTGTGTCACTTCAATCATTACCAGAATACAGATATTTGATAATGATTAATCAAACCAGGAAATGTATATTATTAGTCCATCACTATTCATGTGTGTGTTTTTGGGAAAATTGCTTTATTTGTTCACAAATAACTTACATTGGTTGCAAAAAGGTGTTTGCCAACCGGCCTGACACCCTTTTGGACAACTTCCGTCTTCTGTGTTGCAAGGATCGGAATTGCTACACATTCCACATTTGTGTGCACAGTTTATACCATATGTTGAATTGGTGCATTCTGAAAGAAGAAAATGTGAACAAGATTTCATTCTTCTTGTACAAACAATCAAATTAAATATAAATCATGATATTCAATCCTGATCTTGATAACAAATATAGGGTTGTGCAATGTTACCCAAATCGCTACAGGTTTGTCATTTCGAGTGAGATCTACAAAAACGTCTGTTTTTAAACACTTAAGAAGAATTACGTTCACTTAAAATCTATCGAGATGATTGTATGTATAATTCGATTGTTTGAAACATGTGATAGATAACAATATGTTTTACCTTCAGTACAAAGCGGTGGCATCCACGGACCAGTGCAGCCTTTGCTACATTTTCCGGTAGTGACGTTGCATGATCCTTTACAATTGCCGCAGGTTATTTCGCAATTTGTTCCCCATTTTGACGGTCCACATTCTATCATATGTCAAGCAAATCTATTATATTTAGTATGAATATATGCATTAATATTAGCGCGTTCTACTTTTAAATGTGACTATTTTAGTTGCATGAGATTCGATTTTGACAAAATATTTACATCATACTTCTTGCTTAACATTAACAGTTTGTCATGATCCAGACAGTATTGTCAAATACAATGTACTTGGTATATGGAAAGATCCGATTAGAAATACATGTAAGTTATCTGAGTTATCAGTATTAATTGACAAAAAGAAATTCACCGTTTGTTAGTTTGTTAGTTAGTTAGTTAGTTAGTTAGTTAGTTAGTTAGTTAGTTTGTTTGTTTGTTTGTTTGTTTGTTTGTTTGTTTGTTTGTTTGTTTGTTTGTTTGTTTGTTTGTTTGTTTGTTTGTTTGTTTGTTTGTTTGTTTGTTTGTTTGTTTGTTTGTTTGTTTGTTTGTTTGTTTGTTTGTTTGTTTGTTTGTTTGTTTGTTTGTTTGTTTGTTTGTTTGTTTGTTTGTTTGTTTGTTTGTTTGTTTGTTTGTTTGTTTGTTTGTTTGTTTGTTTGTTTGTTTGTTTGTTTGTTTGTTTGTTTGCTTGCTTGCTTGCTTGCTTGCTTGCTTGCTTGCTTGCTTGCTTGTTTTACGTCCCATTTCAACAGTGAAAGTCATATTAGACGACTGTTCACCTATGCATCGTTCCTGGGACGAACCAGTGCTAGACTCACATTCTTACTGCTTCACTGCTTACTTTGTCACAATAAGAGAAATTCACTAATACTACTAGAAGAGAAAACAATGTTTAACTTGATTTATATTATCAGTCAATTTATATAATACGGGCTGGCTATTTCAGGATGAGAAACACGCGTGTGCAGTCCATCTTAATAACTCGCTGCATAAGTTGGATAAGATAACAGTTACAGTAATTATATAATATAAAACCTTTATCACATCTTCCTTCAACTCCAGTCCATCTTTCCACACAGCCATGTGGACAAGTACCGCCTATCTTATGACTTCCGGTGATATCAGTCGAACAATGACATGCTTCTGAACAGTTCCAACCGCATTTATAGTTTGGACATTCTGAAAATATGAATGTCCTCATTTTTAAGTTTGAGTAAATTCATATATAACATGGTGTTTATGTACATGTATCGGCCGATATGGGAAAAAGCAGGCATCGTTATTCGATTGGACAATAATCACATATTTGGTGTCGATTAGGTGGGTAGCAATAACATTGTAATAACAATGATATAACAAACAGAATAACTATTATTTATAAATATATTGAAATGTACAGTGCAACCTTTCCAAAGCGACACAGCAGGGAGTAGCAAAATTATGTTGTTTTGGAGAGGTTGTCGCTCTACAGAGGTTAAATTAATAGTTAAATCGTGCAATTGAAAAAACATCATGCTGGTGTTGAGGGGATGTTAATACTAAAGAGAGGGCCGCTTTGAAAAAATTGTACTGTATTTGTTTTAGATTTCATCTGTTCGTTCGTTTAACGATTCAAAATGTATGATATTGATTTGATAGCATCAATAATGCTTTGTATCATTTTATGTACAGAAAGTTTTTATTTTCGAGTTTCACGCCCGTTTCAACAATGATCTTGGAGGATGTACCTGTACTAATTTTGTAAACAGCATGTAAGTGCTTATAAATCAAGATGTATCACTCTAACCAGTGTCAGAGGACGAAGCAGTTAGACATAATGTCTTCAACCAAACTTATCATAAAAAACCTCTGTTGCTCCTTGGTTATTAACTCTCGAATCAGCGGTCCATAAACTATCGATCTCTCTGACGTGTAAAGCTAGCGGACTTCAACAAATCATTAATAAAATATCTAAAGATTATAAATTGCATTTCTTTTTCTTAAAATTAGATCATTATTACATATAAGATAGTCACGTGTGCCTATTGCATCCTGAGTATAATAGATTTAAATTTAACACAATATGTTACAAAACAAGTTCAAAACTGTAATGATACATCGCAAGATCAACTTTCAAAGAGTGGTCACAGAATGGTTGTCATTCAATGGAATGATCTAACCGATTTATTAACATGTTTAGGTTCTTTCGTGCTAAATATTAGGTACAAGATAGTTCTTTTACTTTCAAAAGGCGCCGTATGATTGAAATAGAGCCTCATGTTAAATATCTTATGCTTATCAATGACAATATTAATCATCAATTATGCTGGATCATCCGGAGAGAAAGGCGTCTTACCTGCAAAGGCAATGACTTCACATACCGCCAGTAATGCTTCGTTAGGACCTTTTTGAGTTTTATTTATAAACTTGATCTGCAAGAACTGCCCAGTGATGTTTGGAAGAATAGGAACTGCCAATGGTTGATAATACTGCCAATATGTATTGTTTGTGTTTGCATCATGAAAAATATCAGTAAAGGTTGAAATATTTTGTCCATATTCGAGATGAAAGTTTTCGAACTGATCTGAAACAGATTAAATCGTCATTCAGTGTAGAAATATCGTTTAACAGTCTCCGAGGTTATATAATTTTATTCCGTCTCCGAGCTCAAATCTCATAATGTGTCTTTAAATATTTCTGAGTTAATTATGACCAGACCATATTGATATGATTTATATACAAGTCTGACAGCATAATTGATATGAATATAATTATTTACTTAAATATTAATTTGCTCTTTCTTTTCAATTATAATACTGAGAATGGAAGTGAGATTCGAGCTCAAAGACTGTTTAAAAGTTTTATAACCTCGGGGTCAGATTTGTTGTTTTTTTAAACAACTGAGACAATTCTTTTCATACTATTTGTTTTCAGGGCTTTAGATCTGGCCCCATTCGCGATAAACATACAACTACAATGTACAATATTCTATCTGTGGTGACATGCCTTTGAGTAATTAAAAAGTACAAACAATGTATGATAAAAAAAAGGAAAATAAGAAACAGCATGACGACATCTGTTTTCCTTCATGAGAAACAAATAAGCATTTATGGTTTGATGCTTACGAATGTTTTGGTCGCCTATTCTGCCGTAAAACTGAACCTCATGTAGTATATATGGTGTTCCTAAGTTTACTCTCCACCATGGGTTCACTGAATATTTTGTCGCCGAGCATGTTTTGTCAGCATTGTCATCACCTGTAGTAGTTGGTATTTTACCGTCCACTGCTCTGGTAGAGTACCACCAGAGATTCGCCTTGGGACTGTGGTATGTTGTTATCTGACTTGACTGCTGATTAAACGTCACGCTTCGCCCTAAATAATTGATTAATACACAAACAATGGTTTCATCTATAAATTATTATGAAAGCTGTATAGCAAGTATGTGAAGTCATCTTCTAGTTATAGTTAGATATTCCCAGTGTACTTGTTTATAGCTATCAATACAATGTATTCAATAAGGAACAAAGCGTTAACCATGCGATGTTTATACAGTGTTTATCATAATAAATCTCGTTGTTTGAATGTTAATCATTAATCCAATCGGCCTTATTAATTTGTATACATATACCTAAACTTAATGAAAAAAATTTAAAAAGTGAATTTTGTAATTTGTACTTGAGTATTTTTTGCTTGGTATATTTTAATCTACTATTGGTATTTTATTCGATACATTTTGATACGACTTTTTATCTCAATTAATATATACATACCACCATATATTTCCAGTTCGCATATACTTAAAGGTACATCAGGAGTGTCCAATTTTATTTTTAACTTGTTTAATCGAGTGGGTTGATCGCACATAATCTCCATTGTACTATTAATTGTCGTGTTGGTATGAATATAGCATTGTAATGGAAAACCTTCACCAACTCCTGCCTCAATCCGGAAGTCTCGGAAGTTTTCTGCAGAAAAATGGCATTTAAAGCATTCTTTAACAAACATCACATGAAGTGGTGATGTTTGTTATGGTGACTGTTTTACTGTTATTGTGACTGTGTTATTGTTATGGTGACTATCTTGTTGTGGTGGTGACTATCTTACTTTTGTGGTGATTGTTTTATTGTTATGGTGACTGTTTTATTGTTATGGTGACTGTTTTATTGTTATGGTGACTGTTTTATTGTTATGGTGACTGTTTTACTGTTATGGTGACTGTGTTATTGTTATGGTGACTATCTTGTACTGGTGGTGACTATCTTACTTTTGTGGTGACTATTTTATTCTTATGGTGACTGTTTTTTTTTCACGATGACCGTCTTCTTTCTGCTGCTGTAAATCACCATGGAGCAGTAGGTGAGAAAACTTTAGAGTCGTTGTGTTTTCAAGTGTTTTTTTCTTTTTGTGTATTGTTTGTTTTTGTTGTTTCCTATAAATGGTTAAGCTCGGCTTTGTCCTTTTTACAACAACCAAGGTCATTTGGCGACTATCCGGTGTTAGCGATCGAGAAATACCATAGACGTACACATTAGTAGATCCACCGATTTTCCGTAAGAGAACAGCTTATTCAGTCAGCTCATTCGAAAGAACGTGCCAGGTCTCGGATTGGATTCAAATCCACCTTGGTGAGGATCTGGTTTGAAGTATTATTGTGTAGTAAAATGGAATATGTCGGATGTGGCGATTATTGAGAAATTGTTTCGCTGTTAACACTGGATGCCTTGCTTAATGTGGATTTTGTACTATAAGTTCATATGTATAATATAAAGATACAATTCGCTAATACCTGACAAGAAATACGGCTACTGTGATTTTACACTTTTTTTCCGAAATAAGCATCCATGTGTACGACCAAAGGTCTACTCTTCTTTACGAATCCAATGTCTTTGTGATACGAAATGGAGCATACTCAGGTTTCATTTATTTCGGTTGAGCTCGGTCTTGATAATATTATGTTCTTTAAAATTGTTATTTTATGGGCGCTGAGATTTTTGACAGATAAAATTTTTTCCTTCACGTCGTCTAGTCATTTTCTTTTTCGTGGATAATTTATCCCACGAAATCTACGAATTTTAATCCCCTATAAGATTAATTTATAATGATCTATCGTCATTGGATATGAATTCAGAACTTCAAGGTACATTTCGCAGGTAAATTATATCATCAATACACTACAACACATTCAGAGGGACTGCAAATGCATAGAGGGATTGATTTCAAATATATTTTCATGTTTAAATCTTGGGTCATCCTCCATTCGGAAGTGTTTATAATAAAACGTAGAGTCATAGTGTCGCACATTTTGAATGTTGTGTTTACATTATAGAAACATTTACATGCTCTGTAATCAAGGAATTTGAACTGAACTATATCATATCTTTTTCATTCAAGCCCAATAAAGTTTGCATTTATGAAGCACATTAAAACCAGTTATTAACCCTATTTAATTTTCATATTTATTGTTTATTTGGAGATGCTTTTAAAATCTACGTCCGTACTCCTGCGTTCGACATCAAAAGCATGACACACACCAAATTAAAGGTATTGGCAAAATTATGTTCCACATTGTACGTATTACAATCATATTCGGGGAAGATATCTATAATTTATAGTTTTAGAATACCATGTGTAATACGAACATGTATTTTCCGTTGCTATAGGTTTATCATTGAAGGTGCCCAAAACTAATATAATCCATAAAATTCTACAAGAAAGTATTTTTTTAACACTCACCGACATCTTCAGGCGGGACTTTGAGTATAAGTCCTAGTACTTCATATGTTTTGTTAAACTTTATGGTGTAGTATTGTTGACCTGATCCAATTGTGGCGTTCGTCTTAGAGCATGTTTGTTCATCACCGTCTATTGCCTTTTTCGAAGCGTCTGTGGTTTCTTTAGAGTTCACATGTTGTTTGCTTTTAATACTGTTTTTCACAATGTTACCTTCAAGTATGTTTAAATAATTATTTAAGCTAACAGGAGGGGCTGAACGAGTATTTAATTATTAAACTCAACACAAGGTTGCGAGATCTTGAACATTTGAACAGACATTAATGTTTAACTATGAGCTTGAAAAATGTTTACCTCAAGCTATAATCTAGTTTTGACACAAACGTCAAATATAGTCAAGAACATGTATGATTCATAGAGTTTGGATTAATACAAGATAAAATACAAATACTTTGGGTGAAATATCAATGGAGTAAATCACGTGACGCCGATACGAAAACATGGCGGGCAAAAACGATGAATTTAATCCTTAAATGAAGATATTTTAGTGGTTAGCTATCTCAGATCTTTTCCTGTATTCTCGTACTTTCTGAGACCCGATAGCATGGACTTTAAGTCTATAGTTGTTTTCAAGAATTTCTTTAGGCCTTTGTACTGGAACAAATATTCATTTTCCTGTGAGTTTCGAAGACAAGTTATATTATTTCCTATACCCAGTATAAGCGCTGTTGTCAATAATACACATGATGAAGTGAACGTTTTTTACTTTGATTGTACGGACAGAGAGCAAAAGCACATTTTAAGGAATATTCAACCTTACAAGATAGTGGCAATGTAAGAAAGGTTTAAAATTTATACTTACGATATTGACATCCGGGTCCCATCCAACCAAAGTCGCATCCATTGGAACATTCTCCTGTCTCCTCGTCACATTGGGTATCACTTTTACAATGACAACGGTATTGACAATCCATAAATGTTGGCACTTTACTTTCATCTATGATACTTGAACACCTACCTGCGTGGAGAAATACAACTGTTAGATGATGCTTTAGTATCTGATCAGTCAACTGCTACGAGTACAATTTGAAGTTCAGTGAATCATTTTCACTACAAATGATTAATAATTATAATTATTTTTTCCATATTTATCTATCGTGTTTAAAGGATTGCTATTAGCCAAAAGGTGTGTTCTAAAATGTTTGTTAGCAAATATCTAATTTGATGCTACATGTTTTAGATATATGTTTGATGTAAAATTAGTATAGCGTTATTTTCCATTGTGTTCTCTTTTGATTAAGTTTTCATTCAGAACTTAAGAACGGGATATTTATACATGACTTCAAAGTCAATTAAAAAAACTGAAAAAAAATCAATCAGTGTGTTTGTTACTGTGTTGATTATGATAATTCTTACCATAGAATGTTAAAGACATGCGTAACATTATTTTTATGGATGTTTTTATACATTCAAAATTAATTAGACTATTATCATTATTATACTGCATTTTTATAGCACTTTTTTCATATATAAAATATGTTCAAAAATGCTTTACAATTAACAATCATCAACAAAAAGAAATATATAAAACATAATGGTATCATTATCAAAGTAAGTAGCCTTAATTTAAAGTTAGTAAATTCTTAAAAATTAAAACTAAATACTAATAATATGTTCATACATCTTATTGATACAATGTACTAGCTATCATGATATAATTATCATTTTAAAATATATTACTACATGAACGTTCGTATGTAGTTGTAATAATGTGCACAAGATTAAGTTTTTGCTATTCAACTTTTCTTTCTGATAAATAATCAATTGTATAAGACTTGTTAACTTTAAAAGTCTGGAAGTCACAGAATACATAAGTGATTACAAACGGTGAACTTTGTAAGCCATACTACAGTTAGATAAGTGTTAGCGACCATCCTGTGAATGAAGGCCAATTTATCAAAAACTAACATTGATTATTTAGAACACAATGACCTCCAAATAAAGGTCACTGTAAATAATGGCCGCATTTTGTATTCCCTAACGGGGGCTTTTGTTCCCAGGTTTGTCTGTATATGCAATGTTGTTTTTACCTGAGGTTACAATATCCACTGTGAAGACAACACAAACAAGGACGAGTATCAGCAATTTGAATATATAACCCATCTTTGCTGCCTTTTCCATCGTCCCGGCGACAGCTACAAGAGCTAAAAGAAATGACAATGGTATATTTCACGAACATCAACTCAAACCATGTAAGAATCACGTAAACTGGTAGCTTTTCGTATGAATACATGTGCGTATAACATTGCTCAATTTCTACGACCAATGATAATCATACTGTACAACCAAACGTGGTTTAAAAAGTGATTTGGTCACATCAGGTAATATTTTCTATTAAAAGTTTGCATTAGATCTTATAAAGACGATTACAATTCAATATGCAATGCACCCTCTCCAAAACATAACCATTTGGGAGAAACAAAATTAAGTTGTTGTTGAGAATTTGTTGCTCTGGAAAGGTTAACTCAAAAGTTGCATCGTAGGTTGTGGACAATCAAGATGTTGTTTAAGGGAGGTGGTTGCTCAAGAGAGGGCCGCTCTGGAGAGGTTGCACTATAACGTATAGACCTAAAATTGGCATGCTTTAGTAACTGGTAAGTAGATCAATGTACTGATATGACCTACTATCCATCGAATAAAATAAATGTTCATATTATCAACTGTGCTCAGTTTTATGATTTGTCTAATCTTAAGCCGCTTGTATGATAGCATATATTTATGGACTTATTATAATTCAAAATATATGTAAGTTGCGGTTGCAAGTACATTTCTTGATGAGGTACGCGTATCGTACGTGTGGCCTGGGTCAGCATTAACAATCGACACAGTCAGTCGTGTTTCCAAATACATTACATGTCAAAAGCATTGTCTTATCAGAATTCAAAATTTTCTTGCAGAAGTCTGGTGTTCTAAAGCGCATTTCTCGATGTATCATGTGTGATATTTGAACAGGGTACCGCGGTACTTTATATATAGCGATACATCCTGATTAAAAAGCGATGTTAACATACATCCGTGATTTAAATGCTACACGTTTATTCAATTCGTGGCTTAATTATATTTACAGAATGATATTAGAAATTATTACGGAGTCATGCTGAAGGAATCTGAAGGAGGTGTTGAAGTAGATATTGGGGGGGGGGGGGGTAATTGAATTCATCCGATCCTACAGCATATCACAGTTTATTATAATTATTGTTGCATTTTACTGTCTTTATTGCTTAGTTTTCTTAAGTAATTAGATGCAATTTACTCCTTTCAGTCATAATTAGGTTATGTTAGGTAAATTCACCAGATGCGAAAAATGAACGACAAAGATAAAAAACAACCCGTTATTTTCTATTAGATCGTGTACAACCAAGTCTTTATTTGAAAAGACAGACTGGCTATTAAGATCGCCTTTATTTTCAACATTACGGGGAATGTATGTGCCTAATTAATATATTTATCTCTACTTATGAAGGATGGTGGATACTGAATAATTTCAAAACAAAAATTGAATGAAGACGATAATGATAAGTTTAAGTTCTAAATATGCACACGTGATGTGTGAAAAGTAAGTGTGCACAACGTTCACGATCATATTGGACTATTTTTGGTAAATTTTCATGAATATTTTGTTGTTGAGTATCATGCCTTTTATATATATACAATACAATTTATTGGCAAATCGACATGTAAGTATGCCTTTGGCCATTTACAATTTTACACATGTATAAGACGTATGACCATGACACAAATAACACAAAACATATAAACAGATTATTTCCCTTTAGCCAAACAAATCTATGTACATGTTGTTAGCGCTTATTAGTATAACACAACAGCAGGAAATCTTGTCAATCTTGATAACAGCGGATGGTGTCTATTGGATTGGTGAATTTATTATACGGACTTTAAATACAGTATCGTGATGATTTATTATTGTACACACAGGTACACAGGTCGTTGACAATGTTATAGACGGTAAATCCCCTCAGAACCGGACTCCTCCGGAATGGGCTAAAGAATTCCGGTTTCCAGATAGCTTTTGATTAAAAAACGAAATTAACGGAATTGGAATTTTTTTCTGAATTTCAGGGAATTCCGACTTTCAGAGTCTGGTTTTCCGGGATTTTACTATCTATAGATTAATCTTTTACCAAGAAATGTAAATCATTCTTTTTAGATTATATTAAACTGAAAATGAATGCGATTAACATTGTAATGACTGCAAATGTCTTAATTTACCGAGAATATTGTGCATGCTTATCGAATGCAAGTTTAAGATTGTCGAAATCTACATATTATATCATTGAAAAAAAGAAATACTATGACGTCATTGAATTATCGAATGGTAGAGCGAATATACCATTGCAGGTCGCTTAAACCAACAACTATGACAACGTCGATTCGTGATCTATCCAATTCGTAGATTTCAACGAAAGATTTTATCAGATATCGAAAATTGGAGTCATTTACTAAGAAGATATAACAACATGTATTAAGACAGTATAAATGGAACAAGACAGTCCCGTACGGAAGATATTGAACATCTAATCTATTCGAAGTCTAATTAATACTGTACTTTTCTGACGTCTCTGCTAAATGCTTTACAAAAATGTCAATATAACAAAAATAGTATACTAGCCCAACTATCGTCATATCTATTATAGTTAACTTAGATACTTCAATTCGTTTTAAGATACGTTTTAAAATGTGCAAGCGTTGTTGCCCATGATGAAAAATAGAATAAATATTGATTAGTAGATATTGCAAGATGACTTATATTCTTCTTTTAAATTATATGACAATGTGCTTATAGTGCATGTTTTTAACATGAGCTTTCATTGAAATGGATGTGCTTTTTTCTTTAATCTTTCAAAAATGGCCAAGTCACATTGACTTCAATGCAAACTTAACGAGAAAATAACTCAAAGGAATGTCATTGTTTTATTTAAATCTTATGGTAACTCATTTTCTATTACGGATATCTCTAAAAATCATAAATGTTTCCATAATTTTCATTCTTCATTTTGAGATACTAATGTTTGGTATTAGGCTTCGAATAAACACTCATCTTGGGGGAACACGTAGAAGCTTCCCTTAAGTATTCGTATAAGTGTCAGCTTAAGTGCATTGGCACAGATTAAATAAGATTACTTAGTAATTCGTGGTTTTGTGTGATGATAAACTAAGTGGACGGTTATCGCCACCGTCAAGAATTTATTTCCTGTCAAATGGAAACGGAGATCTACAAACAAGGAAAGAGAGAGACGTATACATGTGCATATGCCATTTGATAATATTGATATGATGATTTATATAATCAACTATAATAATATTTGTTTATATTACATGTACATGTATATAATGATAATAAAAATATACATGTATATACATACGATAATATATTATAATGATTATATGTTATAAGCACATGTATTTATAACAAATTGATAAAATATTATAATTGATTCTAATCGTATAAACATATATTTCACGTATATTATAATGTAATATATTTATTTATCACATACCCGTACCGTTGTGACCGTGCCGTTAAAACGATATGGCACGGCCGTGCATATAATATGTAAATGAGAGAATGCAAACCACATATCAGAAAGTATCTACTTACTACGGCAACCAAGTGGGTAAAAATCAATAGCTAAATGACTTCCTTTACAATTAAATGAATATCAGGCTGGTAGTTAAGTTCCATCATAAACAATTATATAATTATAATTATACATTTAACAAAACAGAATTGAAATTTATAGACCAAACATTTAGAATAAGATTCCTTTTAACCATTAATAAGTATAGCTATTAAGATCATAAAATACCTATTACTCCCGAAATAGAAAACAAATGTATACTATTAGAAAGTAAATAAGTTATATTATAGAGTCCTCTCCCTTTAATTTAGTTTAACATATAAATAGTATACATATTGAATTATCTCCCTTTAATTTAGCAAAATACAAATAAGTTATTCTTTTATTGTTTTATAGACACACGTACTAACTTTCTCTAAAAATAGCCTTTATACTGTGTTAGAGTTTTAAAAAGTAGATTTTTATCAAAAAAGGCTATGTAATTAAGATAGTGTTATTGTTAAAGATAGAGAAAGCTCGCCCGTATGGGACTTCTCAGTGGCGAGGGTAAATAAACTCAATGTAGTAAATATGTTGGTTTTTGGCCTATTTTCAGGGTATGTGAGAAAAAGAATATTAAATGAGTGTAGATTCCGTATTGAATTTATTGAACGAGTTGAATGTCCCGCTTCATACTATTTTATTAAACTCGTTCAATAAATTCAATACGGATTCCACACTCATTTAATATCCTCTATATAATTGATTATAATATTATATTTTTTAAATATATTTATATAATTGATTATAATATTATAGATTCAGTTCAAGATTCAGTATTCTTTCTTTGTAAAGTAAGCATATAATGTTTCTGGTCACTAGATATTACATGTACATAATTATGTTAATACGATAATATTGATACGATGATATATTGTCAATGATATTTTATTATATGCATTATATATATGAGTACATGTATATATCGGTCCTTTGTTTTCATTTTACAGTAAATATGCAAAATTTATGCATGTCTCAAATCTTAAATAACATCAAAGATACAATGGTAAATAGTGTAATGATTGAATGGGATTTTGTAGATCTTGTCTATAATTTTGATTGCGAATTCGTCCGCATTGACAAATATGGTTGGGATACCATTGATATATAATATAATTTTACATCATTCGTACCCGAGACGTAACGGGACCTGTCAAGTATTTAATTTCTGGACGATGTGATCTTAAATAATGGTGCAAATGAATTTGTTATTTGAAATATTGATCAAGTATCTTATTTTTATAAGTTAAATTGTTAAATTACAGACGAGAAGTCTAATCAGCATAAAGTTACAACCATGAAGATTACAGAACATATTTTTGTCATATTATTTAAATTGAAAAAGTGAACAGGATTAAAGGATTTCATATAAACTACAATATCTATCGTCGCGGTTAAAATCTGACTGTCATATTATGTAATTAATGTGTGTCCACTTATTATTTTCTTCAAAATATCTTAATAAGTATAGTCTACTTGTTATTTTGTCAAGTGTTAATCCTTCACTTCTGTCTATCAAAATGAACCCAGTATAAACAAATGGATGTCTTAAAAGCCACTTCATTACTAAGTAAAAATATTGTATTATGTTTTATGTACAGTGTTTATTCTTTTGTTTGCTATTTACAATATTGCACAATCTTCAATGTATTAGAAAATATTTCTAAAGGAAAAATATCTATTTATATACTGGACATAAATGTAAGGAAAAGGGAAAATGACCCCTTCAAAAGTCCATTTCGAAATAGGGAGTGCATGTATATATATGTGGGCGTTGTCATATTTATTATAACTATGTACATTTTTTTTAAAATAGAACATTACACACTTTCTCCGCCACTGTTCTGAATTATCATCTCAATTACACTCCTAATGATAAGACCGTCGCAAAAAGTTAATGTCCTTTTTCAAATACTTAGCTTACTCTCATCCATTGGCATTACATTTCATAAAACAACTTTATATCCCATTTGTTAGTTCAAGCCATATTCTGCGTAAATCATTATTTTTCATGTTAACCATTGTCTGTGTCACGTGATTTGTAATTTCGTGTATGTAATTGTATGTTCACATGGGCCTCAGTGCCTACTGATTTCAAAATAAACTATACTCATATTTTCCAATGATTTTATGTTGTAACTATAATATATGAATCACGCATTCGGCGTGTTATATTTTAGAAAATACCAAGCGACATTAGATTAGAGACTGGAACGTTTTCATGAAAAAATGTTTAATGCCAGCTTTAACTTTTCTATGTGTTTAAGTCATAAGTGAATAGCAAATGTTACTATTTTACTTACTGACTCAGAGATCCGTGTCGTAGAATCCAATGTTTGAATAATCTGTAAGACACTAATCAACTGTAAAACTGCGCGTCCAACTGACACAAAGTCTTAAATTCAGATTAAAACAATAAAGTCATTAAAAATTATTCGATTTGATTTAATCTCAAATAATTCATTTCCCTATCACAGCTGGTAGGATGATAAACAACTAAATCAGGAATAGTAGGAAGATTTCCACTAAGTATGTGTACATTGTATCAGGAAGAAACCTCGGCGTGAAGTAAATTTATGAGTACATGAATATAGTCATCTTCCTGATTGGACAATAGTCGATAATTACGTGTCTTATGAGTACTTATGACCACTTACCGGTGATAAAGGATGCAACAAAATTTTCATAAAAGCGAGTAAAACTCATGTTCACAACTTAAAAATCATGGTCCCTTTAATATGAAACCCAATAAAAAGTTTACGTACAAACGCATTTAGGCACCGTGTGTCATTAACACTCAGATAGAGTTCTGTGTGAAAACTCAAATTTGAATGAGTTTCAAAACGAATTTGAGAGCTCTGTGTATAAATCAAAATTGAATGTGTTTCAAATGAGAGATCGAGTTCCATGAAAAGAAACACTTATTGAAATTTTATTCTCGAATCTTTTTTCTTATGAAACAAATCAAGTAAAGTTATATCTCGTTATTATGTGAACGTGTATCAAAACGGACCCGATGTTGCAAAAATATATCTATGTTGCACACATATCCCTGTTTCATATCAAAATGACAACGCGAATGCAACATATACTGAGCTCAGACGATTATATCGATGTCTTCATTAGACAGTGAAATACTTACCATAAGAAAATCGACAAACATTAAACAATGTTGACCTGGCCTAATTCGTTGTCCAAGTCCTCAAAATTGCCATTGTCAAGTGGATATGTCCGATTTCCCAATGACTTCCTGACTAAATAGAATACATATAAATTAATCACCATACATTATGATATATTTAACCATGTATACATGTAAAACAATGTTTGATACACAATAGGATGACGTATGGACAGAGTGATTGAAATTAACTTGTTGCGAAACCCTATGCAAAACTCATATCTCAGAACTTAAATTCCAGTATTCTTGTGATTTCAAGTTTTTGTTTCAACTAAGCTTACAAATTATGACTTGCTCGTTGGTAAAATCATAAGACTAACTTACTATCTGAACTTTATTTAACTCAAATTGTACAACGCAATATATGAGTATACAATATATACAACAGCATGGTATAATATTAATAGTTACAGGGTTAGTAACTGACCCAATACGGGATATATGGTTTGGTGGAAAATCATATGGGGCGAGACCGAAGGTCGAGTACCATCTGAGGCATCTTCATTACAGACCCAATATATTCTGGTAACCTAATATAGAATATATTAGGTCACCACGTGACGTCAAAACATCCATTGACAGAAGAGTATTTTGTGGTAGGCGTGATAAAGATATAGGCATTAACAGAATTAATATAATCATGCTTTAGAAATAGGTCTAAACAAAATTTTCAGTTTTATATCAACAATTCTCGTCAGTTTTAATTTTACTAACGTGAAGTATAATTATATAAGAAAATAGGGGGGGGGGGGGGAATTCTTGATAAAAAATATTGACACATCTTAATAATTTAATATTTAAGTATGGGGCATACAATCCCTGTTGACTAGTGATAGCCTTTGGTAGTACAACTGAGATTTAAGAGACACAATTGATGTTGTGCGTTGGCTGTAACTCCAAGGATACGCAGATTGTTATAGATATATATGTATTTATAATTGTTTAACGTTGTACGTTTCAATTCATATTGACAAGGACTTATATACATACATATATATGTATGTCCTTGATATTGATACAGAATGTAAACGAAATATATTGATGTAATTTAATGTTGTTTTATTTTCACCATATTTATGCAGCTACTATAATATAGTCTTCTTTAGTGTTGATCATACCTAGTAACAATACTATTTACACGTGGATTGCTAAACTTTTCCAAGACTAGCTGTTGGCGCCTTCCCTAACAAATTTGAAACAGGATACAATATTAAACAGGAAGTTTTATTTGTCATATATACTAATGCGAGGTCTGCTCTATACTTCGTGCTGATTATGGACTAACCACTTAATTTCCGTTTTGAACAGCCTAGTTATACATCTTGTTTGTGGTACAATCCGGAAATGTCTGTATGTGGAGCCATGATGCAGTGAGTGAAGTATAACTGTGAACTTTTAGAAACAGAATAGTTCACACCATGGCACATGTATGATCTATACACTGTACATATAATATTATATAATTAAACATAGAACACATACAAATGTACGTATGTGTAACATGTACATCATATAGGTCATCAAACAAAGATGAAATGTGAGTTAACAGAGGCACGTATTCACAATGTTTCTGCTGATAAGAAATTATTCGAGTGAATTCTTGGTTTTCTGCGGGTTTCCGTTGTAACCCTTCATCGTATAACATGCAATTCCGCAGATAAATTCTTAAAATGTATAGATCTAAATGTTGAGTTTGATCCGGCTTCGATAAGTTCTTTGTTTCTTTATACATGTATGAATTCTTGAAATGTTAAAGTAGCGGGTACGTTGTATTCGCTTTTAAGATAACAAATTTCTAACTGTTTTCGGTCAATTTTTTATTTATTATTTATTATTATTATTATAAACAAGTACTGTTGTCTTCAGTTTTTATCATTGTTGTTGTTGTTGTTTTTTCTGACACATCGACTACTTTGGTCAGTTAGCGCAGTATTCTTAGAAAATATACACTACAATCATTTTGAAATTGAATTTCCAAGATATATTTCTTAGATAGTTTGATAACACGTATCCTGAACCAAATGTACATCACATACTTGAAGACACTTAAAATGTGTCGTAAGCATCATTTATAAATATAAATAGTTTTGTTTTCGTATTAAATTGATGTGTAGAAAAAACACGAGAAAAACATGAAATCGTGACATGTCTAACTGTATCACTTTTCACACCGGGGTTTAATGTGGCACTAAAAACCGGTGTCACAGTCCTGACAACTTGTCTACGGGTTGACGGAGGAGAAAGACCCTTGTCGTGAACCCTAATAGAACTACAAACTATCCTTAGGTTAGATTGACAGCATTTGGTTTCTTTTCTTCCGGTCAGGATTTGAACTCGCAGCGTTGAGGGCCGAGTGATTACTAAACAGATATTGTGATATAATTCAAACACTTGCTGTCTTACATATTCATTTATCTATTTATTAACGTACGTATGTCGGGAGCATGTTATATTCTTTAATATTTCTTTGTCATGGCCATTAAATCCAGGTCTCAATATAACACACAAGACCTGCACAGGTTATAATAACACAACCAATCCGAAATACTGGTACTGTCGCTATACGGTAGAAAAAAATCAACAAAAGCACGCATGATATAAACAAGAAATGCATTTAAAAAGACGGTCGCGAAGTTTCTTATTTACGCTGTTGAAATTTTTTATGAAATTCCTAAATTGCCGTTATATAGTATATACAATGTATAAGCAAGCAGTCCAATTAGGCCACGGCTTAAAATATTAATGTTAGATCTAGATCAGCTAAATAAATTACGTATTTAGTCATATCTAATGTATATTAATTCCAATAAACGTAAAATATTTGTCAAGAACGGCATATAACTTTATTTCGACCGCATAAGAATGCATTTTTCGTACATTTTTACTTTGCAAATTTTCCGACCACAAGCTGTAAATTGGCGTGTTCTTAATTTGTCTACGCTTGTAGATTTCACCCAATTGAAGGAAGAAATTCTTCTGAATCATCTAATAGAATGGGGAATTTCTTCTGAATAATTAATGCGTCATGTCAAAAGTGAGCTTAAGCACCGTCGCGAAAAATGATATCAAGACAATAGTGACGATGTAGCGGTTCGTGTTTGTCAAGTATAAGAATACTATTCTACTATACGTGTATAAGACCTACCAAAGACCCGTTATGAGTGAAGATGCGCTCGCGATTTTTCCGTATCCTCTCTCCGAAATCATATTTTACGAGTGTAAGTTAGTCGACATTTTTTTATATACATGTATATACGACTCTGTATTATTATAATGATGACACTTTTTTAAGTAGATGACATGACTTTAAGTGTCATATTCCGGGAAGCTCTTGAATGTTTATTCATTCGATTGTTGATGTTATTGGTATTTACCATTTTATGTTATTGACTAGAAGTTGATAAATGAACAGAAATGAGTGTAAATCTTTTATAACACTTGTAAATGGTTGCATGTAAGATGATCAGTTTTAATATGTTGACATTGCATTTAAATCCTTGTTAGGCCTACTCCTTGATTTTATTTTTGATATAAAGTAAAATCACATTTAGACACATTTTTCAATATTAAGTCCACCTTAATGTAAAAATCACCTCTTTTCGGAATTAAAGTTCATCTATTATTATCTGTGATACTTGAGCTTGATAATATGTCAACACCGTTTTCATTGGTTCTATAGTCCATCTACATATGGTTATAAAAACTGAAATTATTATCGAAATCAAAGTTCTGAATGTACTCATGGAAACTGAAATTACATAGACTAGCACTGCAAGTAACGGGAACTAGTTTAACAATTGCATGTCCGTATCAAAATTCATGCGTACCGAGCGAGTGACGGGTATGCAAAAGTGAACTTATGTTCAGTTTCTAAAAATGAAAACTTAGTAGTACAATCTCTATTTTGTCAAAGGAGCCTTGCGTCAACAGTCTAGTAATTCTAAGTATGCATTTTATAGACAATAATTTGATTAGACCGAAAGTCTAATTCTGGACCTCGTTCTGGATAGTATCCAATTAACAAAAGTCTGTGCTTGTGGTCTACAGATATGCACGACGGTCTTCTGTCCAGTGACAATACTCTGAGACAATTTCCAAAGCGATCTAACATATGAATTGTCTTGGATACAAATCCTGCCACTAATATCTCAGATTGAATTCCTATTTCAACGTTCTGGGGACATCGTATTATATCATCAGTGAATTGAAATACCGGTTGATGCATTAGCTGTTTCTCAATGACTTTAAATGCAAGTACAGTATTGCTAATTTCATCCGCTGCATAAAGGGTAGAGTATCTACTATCAAATGCAAGGCCGACTACTCTTTTGAATAAGGGTTCCGATCGGAGAGAAAGCTTCAGCAACTGACAACACCTACCCCCTAATGTAAATACTGTAATGCTGTCTTCACTAGCCAGGAAAATGCGATCACTACTTGCTGTAACACCAAAACAGGGATCATCCGTTTTAAAGGTCTTTTGTAAAACAACAGGTCTCCCTAGGATAGAGGGTCGCCTAAAAAGCTTTAAAAGGGGACCACTGTATTTCATGTCGAAAATACGAACGCAGTTTTCTTGTGGGTATGTAACGGCCGCACTGAAATCATCAACTTTCGTAACACTCCATGGTGGTGAATTCCTTTTTTCTTCATAAAGAAAAGCTGATTCCCGTACAAGACAAAGAGAAGCCCTTGATTGATTGCATGCCATTAAAACTCCGTGATTCAGAAACTGTGATCCTGAAATCCAGTTACTCTGCAGCAGAGAATTATTCCAACAGTTAATTGTGTTTAGTTTTGACCATCTATCAATAGGCAAAATGTTGATTTGCGTCATCCAGCCGGGTACTTGGCTATATCTTCTGGTTGTAGTACGCCGCTTTGGTATGTGTTCAACAACATTGTCTTCTTTACCTATTTCAATATGGTCATCAGCCTTTTTATCGCTTTTGATACTACATACGACAACGTCATTCTCATCTTTTTTATGTTCAACTTCGCCCAATAACTTAATTCGAGATACTGTGTTCAGTTCTGTATTAGGTTTAAATGTCAATGCGTTTATCTCCGGTAGTGCCCAGTTGTTTGCCTGCATTTCATCTAACGAATCCAGCTTGTTTTGGGCGAAATTACAATCTATAAATGAATGGGGTATTGACTTATTTCCATCACATTCACCGATTATTGATCTAGCCTCTTGGCACATACGCTTTCCTCTTTCGCATATTTTCCTTCTGTTTTCAATCTCGTCTGTTATTGGTTGATATTTGGTCTCTAACTCTTTAAATGCATTCTCTTTAAGTCCATTTAAGTGGCTTAACAATTTGTCAAATTCTGCTTCAATAGAGCTTGATAGTCTATCTTTGGTTATGTGCAAGTTGCTCTCGGCAAGCACACACCTGGCATCAAGGTCAATAAAAAGATCTTCAGTTTGTTTCGTTTTAACGAGTAAATTATTTCTTGCTTCATCCTTATCCCAGTCTGCAACAAGTTTTTCAATTTCTTCCACATTTTCACATTGTCTGTGGGAAATCGCAACACAAGTAGCACAACATGGCTTCTTGTGATCGGTACAATACAGGTTAATCTTGCTGCCTTTATGTAAATCACATATTGGAACATCTGGTATCTCAATGAATTCAGATTCCTCAATTACTGACAATATCCAATGGTTGATTGGAAATTGTTCAGCCCATGTCTCCTTAGCAGTGTAAGGCCTCGGTGGTTTGGTCACCACGCGACAAACTGGGCAGCTGAATGTTGAGAATGACGTAGCATACATAGAATGGGAGATATGGCCATGGAGACAGCTTGTACAAAACGTATGTAGACATGGTAAAGTTCTTGGTCGGTTGTACGTCTCTAAGCACACTGGACATTGTATCGGTAGTTTACTCGTAGTGATGTGTCCCTCAGCCATGCCAACACTAAGAAAGAAGGAAATAAATAGATTGAGAGAAGTGCAGATACATAGGCATGTCACGGTACATAGTGATAAAAAATGTTTACCGGGAAATGTACTTGAAAAATTATTATCATCAGCAATATTAATTCTAAATTCAACGATTGCATTATCGCTAGGGCTATCATTGTTTCAGTTTTTGCATATCGACGATAGTATCATTAAGGAATCATCGATTCCCGTGCTTCTGGTTGTTCTATGAAATTCGGATGAGATAAACGATGGAATTATTCACTTTTCAATAGTTTCATACCAACACAACATACCATAGCAATAACAAGAAACTAACTTTTGATAGTTCAAATATAAAGCCTGTTATCCATTTCAAAATTTTCTGTTTCGACCGTAATACTATAATTCTTGTCCGCCAAGTTTGCGATATTTTAATCGATCAACAGAACAAAATCTTTTACGTATCGACATCGTTAAACTCGATGACAGCCCTAACTGTAGTGGTTATTTAGTACAATTATCAACGATACATTAGAAATCTGACCGCATGATTATTTACTCGATTCGACTTTAAATTCGTAATTTTGATATTTCTATCAGATTTAGATTGAATCAGCATTCTATAGTATTGTAATTTGTTAAACAAATTTGAACTCATCATTTTTCTACTTTAATTATGTCCGCGATATATTACAATTAACGTTTTACTTTTAAAAGCCATACCAAATATTAAACTTTATATTTTCACTAGATGTCAGGTAAGTGTTAGGATACCCTTGATATATATTCAGTATACTTACTTTTAGTTTCCTCTGTTCAGTTACAATTAACGATATCATAGTTAAGAATAATCACTAAATTATCCGTTTGTTTAACAAACTTCAATAGTGTCTAAAGATTTATTACACGTAAAAGATATGTCGTTACAATATACATGTGATGAATATCTTAACTTATTGTTTAACATTTCAAAACCTTTTGAAACAGTACATATCAATTTACATGGAGTTATGAACAGATATTGTTTTGATACCCCGGTTAAAAGCACGCCAAATAATTGAATGGACGTAAAAAACGATCTTTAGAAGTATTTCAATATACCGTTTACCTACATAATTACTATCCTATTATATATAAATAACTGCAAAAACGCGGCTAATCATGATTGCAATTTTTATTTTTCATTTTTAATGGCGATATAGATGTTACAAACATTGTACCTTTATGTACAGGTGGTCTTTTTTTGGAGGTAAATTTGTGCTAATTTGTCCATGACGGTTTTTAGAATAATGGCCTTTATTCACATAATGACCTTTATTCGGAGGTGGCCGCTAACACAGGCTTGACTGTATTATATGAATCAAGGTTAAGTAAACGGCACCTGTAAATTAATTCCACCGCTCATCTTCTAATATCAAAGACTAAATAAACCTCTAGATAAAGTCCAGCCCTATAAAAAGGTCGTTTTTTTACGTCTGTGTTGACGTCTTTGTCCACAGGGCTGACTGTGCATGGAACAATGAACAAATATGTCACGAGTTTTCAGTTTCAGTTCTCATTGACCAATTTCTGTTAAATTGAATATAGAAATCGAGCAGTGAGTCGTGACGAAAGGTCGAGGATTGTTCGATTTTAAAATAGGGATAAGTAATACAATGACAAAGTACATTACTAAACATGACCTTACATTAAAATTGTGTAGGTCACTGTTGTAAGAGGCATTCTTAGTTCTGAAATCAGTGTACCGCACTAGGAACATTATTTAACTGAACTGTATTGGTTTGTATCCTTAATCGTGCCACTATCTTTTTTCAAATCATGCATTGCTCGTGAGTTCGATGCATTTATGTTAAGATTGGTATATATTTGCAATCAAAATCAAATTATGTTCATATGACATTCCTAAGTATGCAGACACGAAATAAAATGAAATGATATACATATGAAGTTCATTCCAAATATTGAAATAAAATGCCCCCACCAAAAAAAAATGGAAAGGAAAAAGCGTTCATTGTGGGGTTCGAACTCGTAACATCTTAACTAACAGGCTGCATAAGCAAAAAAGTTGGCGCCTTTCACATAGCTGAACTTTGATCATTCACGGGTCGTTGTCGGACTTTACGTGTATTGACAGTCATTGTAAACAATACATGTACCGTGTCCGATTTAGAGTACAACAAAGTAAACGCTAGTATTTTTCATGACACATGATATGTTATAACGATCGAATTTAAATTCCAACTATTTGTTTTTATCGTTTTAAGATCACTTTGTCGGTTATTTGTGCGTTGCACTTATAACTTAAAAATGGCGAATGAATAGTTTAAAAACAAAAAAAGTTGGCTTTGTCAAAATCAGTGTTTTGAAAGTGCATCTTGACTTATTTCTATTTTGATAATGTGCTCATAATATGATACGGAATTAATATGCAGATTAATGCAGTGATTACTGACAATACAATGATACTAAAAACAATAGTGTTAGTTTATATTGTGTGTTTTTATTCAAGTAGGAAAATAGGTGAGTATTGGTTTGAAAGGAAAATGCATGGTAAACATGCATTTAAAAAAAAACATAATACAAAGTCATGTATTGACAAGTAACTCTGGATCAAGTTACGCATGTAAATTGAAACAATTATTATTAGACATGTGATATTAAAATATTAAACAATTTACATGTTCAGTCAAGCCTGCGCTAGCGGCCAAATCTGAATAAAGGCCACCATGTAAATAACGGTGATCTAAAATGTCATTGATTACTTAGAACAAAAAGACCTCCGAATAACGGCTACCTGTGAACAAAGGCCACATTATGTCTTACTCAGGTTGGAATTTGTTCACAGGTTTGACTCTATGCATTTTAGGGCTTTGATGAATTATACCAGCATAATTCATTATGTGAATAAATGTCATTATCTTAAAAACCGTCATGGACTAGTTAGAACAAATTTATGTCTAAATAAAGACCTAATGTGCATAAAAGTCACATTTTTTATGAATTATACCATTATAATGATATTATTATCATTTATATTCAGACTGTCAATGTGTTATTCCATTATCTGAGGGTAATTGGGTAACGTCATCACGTGGTACGTGGATTGTTCCACAGAACAGATCTCAATTACAGAACTTCCAGGCCTCATTATCAAACAGTCAACAACATCCTGATCTGGACTGTATAACAAGGGATGGAAACTATTACATATTTGGGTAAGTACACTGCAAGCTATGGTAGCTGATTTACGCCGTGTCATACTCGCTACGAAATACTAGAATGAAAAACCCTCAGGGATGACAAAAAATAGCGAAAATATGCCGTGTCGCCGAAAATACGACAAATCAGCCACTGTAGCTAGTTATTTTTGTTCGACTGAAGTTTAGTTCTGTTTGATCAGGCCTACAAATTATTTGTTTTTTGGTTACATGCAAATATTAATTGTTTGTACAATATATTATGTCTTTTTATAGAGGTTTTATTAGACGCATTATATACACTATCAGTGCTAAAGAATTACTGTCATTATAAAGGGAATTATCTACGTTATGGTCGTGTAAAGTTTACATGCATGTAAATATACTAAGTAATACAGTCGAACATGTGAATGTAGGCCAACCTTAGGAAAGACAACGGGTAGCATTTATTGACACGTGGCCTATGCTCAAATATCGTTTTGTTTTAAATAGCCAGTGTCCGATTTTAAAAGGATGGTCTATATTCACAGGGTGGCCTTTATTCGGAGGTGGCTGCTAACACAGGTTTTACTGTAGAGGTTTGTAATAATGTGATTTTGATAGTAATTATACACGTTTATGCATCTAAATTTCATTTCAACTAAGATTCAATGATGAAGTTAAATTATCCACGGATACTTGTTTAGTGAAAATTCAAGCCCATTTCTGAATATTAATATAGAAAAAGTGCATGTGACCTTTTCAATGGAAAAAATTAAGCGACCGTTGTTGGTGGGGTTGAAATTTGACTAAACAAGCGTCTGTCTATGTAATCAGACTAGCTAGTCGAAGGAAATCCGTAAAAAACAGTCCACCTGTAGCCCATAATTAATCATTTAGGTATAAATAAAAGTTAATCGTACTAAATGTTCGTTATCTAGCTCTACCTCTATAAGCTTGACTTGACTGTACATCATTTATACGCATACCACTGTAAACAACGGCTGATAATGTATTCATATTACTTTCTATTTTTAGCTTATTATCAATTTATCAATGTGACTATTATTAGTAACAGATACACCACGTATTTGTTATTATTAGCAATAAATCAGCCAGCTTTATTTTCGATTAATTGTTTAAATTCAAAGGCTCAGTTTAAAATATTCTACCGATTATCTGTTCAAGACAAATCTCACATAAACTCAATATTTCACAAAACATTAAGGGATTTCACAGAATATGCACCGTTTAAGTCAATAAAGTAGATTCTTATTATCTGGTGATATTATCAATAAATTTAATCATACAGAACAAATAGAGAGCCGTCCGGTGTGTGTGATATTAGCCTCGCCACCGTCTATGATTATTTGTGGTATGGGAATTAACCCGTGCATGTTTCTAGCGTTAGGTGCCATGGTTGGTCAATGTGAGGCTGATCATTGCCACCTAATATTAATGGTACCATGCATGCACGGGGTAATTCCCGAAATCACAAATAATCATAGAGCGCTTACAAATCCCACGCTGATCATTTGTTCTCTACCGTTTTATATAAATTTTCATGTACTTATTTATTTGTTTACCGACCAATGGCATTATAATGAGTTATGGTCCTTTTAGAGCCGCCTCAGAGAGAGGGGATAAGAGATACTGGAAAACGGAGCATTTATATTCTTACTCATTTCCAAAACTGTCCTGATTTTATCAAGCCCGGTGTAAAGCAGCGATATTCACGCTTCATCCATTTCCTGTGATTTACTAGACACAGTACTTGACTCGGTAGTTCAGATGGGGACATCGATAAAGCTTCCCGGAAATATTGAAAGGCTGAGCCGAGATTCGAACCCTCGACCTTTCAATTAGTAGTCTAGCGCGTTACACTCGACCACCGATCACCCCTTTTATTTCAATACGTGACATGACATTGTTTTCCTTTATATGGACTCGAATATATTCATTATCGCACAACTAACTTAACCCTCTATCCCTACTTTTATTGTAGTGGCCTTTGTTAACCTGACTCGACTAGTGTTACAGTATAGCATTTAATTATGAACGGATACCACTAAACATCGGCTGATATTAAAATGTATTCATTACAAAGTTTAACTTAACTGTATCTAGCTTATTATCAACATTACTATAATTAGTAACGGATGTACCAAACATCTGTTGTTACATTGTATTTGCAATAAATCAATCAGCTTTATTTTCGACTACTTATTAGAATGTAAAAGTTCATTCTAAAATATTCTACTGATATTCGGATCAAGACAAATCGTCCATCAAGTCAATAATACACAATACATGTACAGTAAGAGCTTGAAATCACATAATATGCACCGTTAAAATACATTTAGTAGATTTTTACCCAGCGGTTTTATAAAAACAGATTAAACGTGATGAAAGTTAGAGATCCGACCGGTCCGTGTGATATAGAGCCTTTGCCACCTTCTACAGTTTGTTTGCGGTTTCCCGCGATATTCACGCGCATGTTTCTATAGAGAGTCAGGTGCCATGATCGGCCATTGTGAAGCTGTTCAATGCCACCTGACATTTATCAACATGCGCGTGAATATCGCATTCAACCGCAAACAAACTGTAGCGCGCTTACAAATCTCAGGCCGGTTATTATAGTTCTCTACTTTTTTTCTCTACTTTTTTATACCAATTTTATTTACATGTATTTATTTAGCTGTTCCTTAACAGTCCATTCGACAGCTAAGGTCATTTCAGAGCCGCCCCAGAGGGAAGGGAGATCATTTCAGAGCCGCCCCAGCGGGAAGGGAGATCATTTCAGAGCCGCCCCAGAGGGAAGGGAGATCATTTCAGAGCCGCCCTTCCCTCTAGGGAGATAAGATGCAAGAGAACCGGGTATTTACTGTTGTTGTTGTTGTTTTTTCATTTATTTTCATTGGTCCCAATGTTCGTGGTTTTTACTAAAATGGCTATTGCGTGGGGACATAAATTCGTAGATTATGATTTTTGAAAAATAAAATGCCTTATCTTTGCATTTAAATTCATGGGGATTTGATTTGGTGGATGAGCCGGCCCACGAATTCAACGAAATTAAATCCCAACGAAAATTAATGATTCCACAGTATATCCCTATATAAGGATTTCGAATAGTGTTTCATGGTTCTTTATCGCACCCGGTGTGAAGCATATCGATTCCCGCCTCATCCATTTCCTGTGATTTTCTAGACACAGTACTTGACTCGGTAGTTGTGATGGGGACATCGAAAAAGCTTCCCAGAAATATTGAAAAGACTGAGCCGACATTCGAACCATCGACCTTTCATTTAGAAGTCTAGCGCGTTACACTCGACCACCGATCACCTATTTTATTTCAATACGTGCAATGGCATTTTATTTTCAATTTTGGACCGAAGCTGTTCATTATCGTATGATTAACTTAACCATTACAGTCAGTGTAATAATTATAAGATTATCGTATACGTTACTACATGTACATTGTGTTTAGACTTGCTTCAGTTTTCTCGGAATCGATTCCTTTATACAATATATCTTTCGTAAAAACGTTTCTTAAGTTTATCTAAAAAGAAAGTTTTGTATTCCAGAATCCTTGCCTCGTACGAATCTTTTTTTCTTCGTACGAACAAGACCGGATTATAGCGGGCCTCCGTGGTAACTCTTTCTACGAAAATTACCGTATATACTAGTACAGTGATAATTGTAACTTTGACGATCGAGTATTTTGTCCATTTAACCTCTTATTGTTAAAATTGCAGATACTGTATATACAAGACATATTCTTGATACAGTCGATTTAAAGTTAAATGAGAACCGTTGTAAGCATTTAAAATAATCAAAAGACAAACAAACATACAAAACATAGTTATAAAATGACATCAACTAGGCTCGAACCTTTGGTTAAAATGATGTATTTCTCAAAATCATCAGCACTAAACTTTACGCTATTGAGGCAATCGTAATTATGTTTTCTCTATCTTATCTATAACGTTTACCGGTGTAACGTTTTCAAGCTCCCCCTTTTTCAAGTTACCCCCCCCCCCCCCCCCCCCCCCCCGGTAACTTAAAATCGTTTTCAAATTACCCCCGAGAATTTAAAAACGTTTTTAAGTTACCGGGAGGGGTACAATTAAAACGTTTTGAGATTACTCCCTCCGTTTTTAAATGCCCTACCCGGTAATCTGAAAACGTTTTCAGGTTACCCCGGGGGTGCTTTGAAAACATTTTCAGATTACCCCAATAATTTGAAAATTCATAATAAAAGTGAGCTTCCACGGGCTTCCACACGAATAAGGAGATTACAATTTCAAACACATAAATGCATACATGTACTACAGTTATACACGCGGTCCTAATGATGAAATCATACGACAAAATCAAATGATGTTATATATATACTGACAAGTCCATTCCTTCATTATGGAATTATATGAGCGTTATTGCGCAAATACCAATGCAATCTTGAATCATTTTGACAAAAAATAGATAAAAATAATTAACTAGTGTTGGTTTTCTGAACACGTGAAATAAGTGTGGGATTGCCAGGTCATGTCTTGTACTTTTCGTTAATATATTTGAATAAAGGCGCGTACTCTCCATGACCCTAATAGGATTCCATAGCTTCATATAATTATTGCGTATATTCAGTTTAGAAATACTAGAATTTATATGTCAATAAACCACGTTGACTGCGAATCATTTAGTATGAATTATAACCTGAAATATAAACGTTTTTGCCACAAATAATCAACATAGGGAGGGGGGATTATTAAAACGGGTGAGGGAGTTTGAAAACGTTTTAATGTTACCGGGGCCGGTACTTTGAAAACGTTTTTAAGTAACCGGGGGGGGGGGGGGGGGTAACCTGAAAAAGGGGGAGCTTGAAAACGTTACACCGGGTTTACCTGTTACACCTATACATCGAAATGAGACTAATCCCTCATTAGTATGCAAATTTAAATCGACTGTATATTTAAAACAGTGTTTGTTTACATTAAGCAAAGGAAATTTAAATCTAAAAATACACTAAAAGTCTTCCTGGTGTAAAATTAACTTTTTACGCTACATGTAGATTATCTGCATTTAAAAAACTTTAATTATTTGTAATAAATCATATCAATTATAAATAAAGATGCACTCAGTGGAATATGCATACATTTCAATAATAGATTAACATTATTTTATTGTAAGTAATAAGCGATAACATGATTTTGTTATATTTGTCAAAGTCAATATTTTTGTTAAATGCAAATACCAAACTTGTTTTTAGTGTTATTACACAACGTCGTACATATAGATCAGTTTGAAATATGCCTTTGTGGAGATCCGTTCTGCCTGTTGAATATTGGCCCAGTCAACGACTACCGTCTAGACTTGTCCCCTGTCCTTTACGCAGCGCTAGTCCTACCAGGTGCCGGTTCAGTCTTTGTCAGTCATTGCCTGCCACTTATACGTAAGTGTCAATGCCTGCCTGCCCTGGACCCGACCAGCATTCCGGTTTGATCGACGTCGCGTCCTAGGCGGTGGATTTGGACTAGACGGTAGTGCGCCAACAAATTCGCAGGTTGCCATTAGATCTCCATCTTTTCCAAAATCATTGTATTGATCATTAGCATTCCTAACTGAAATTCATATTGACAAAACACTGAATTTTAAGGCTCCTCTTGCAATGTATGTTTGTTGATTACAACAATATAGTAGATCTCTGCTTTACACCATCATTTTAATCAAAGTGTATTCGACATTGCGTTTGCTTTTTTCGTATGCAGCCCTCAATCTTACGAGTGTCATACACCTAGTAGAGCTACTCCGAGTAACAACTCCAAGAAACAATATCAAAATATCATTTCATAGACAGACATATAAAGCAGGTAGACAGACGTACAATCTCTTCTCTACGTGGTTATTGGTGTGTTTTTTATGTACAAAAATGTACATAAATATACAATAAATACATGTAGTTAGTAAAATCAAGGTACATTAACAGTTTATCCCTTGTGAACTACTTGTATTTCACTTAACACTTGGATTTGTAAATTGAAGCAACACACACTTTTTGTATGGTGTACAGTTTTGTGTATAATTTATCAAACGATTTTGACCATTATACTTTACTTATATGCATTACATTTTTAAACTACTGGAATGAATACAATCAGCAAAACCGTTATTAAGTTCAACTTAATTGTCAAAATTGTAAACGTATTTGGCATAGCAAGATTTTTAACACGAAATATAAAAGTATGGATTTTTTTAAAATATGATTTGTCGATTTTATTAGACATACAGGCGACGGACAGACTGAAGGATGAACGTACGGGCGGATATGGTTGCAATATTTATGCTAGTCTTTCCTATCTTTGATGTGCAAATTGACGATCAGTACCAATGCTTAAACAACTTCGATGTTATTTTTATTTCAGAACAAGTGTTGAGCTCTTTGGAAACATATTGATATCCTCGTACACGTGCGTAGAAATCCGCACGACCGACCAATCTCCAAACAAATATGAAATGTATTTTCTTACCGGTAAAATATGTTCTGTCTACCATTATCACGATTGTGTATTTGTCTATCTTCAGTTTTAGCCAGTGTTCATATGTGTGTTGAAATAATTATGCCTTTAAGAGTACTCAATATTTGCATCATTCTCAATATAATCATAATTATGATGTTTCGATTTTCTGTACACACAAAACAGAGAAAAAAACTGACGAGTTTGTAGATATATAAGGTTTATATAGTATCCACTGTTGTTTTTTTCTCTTGCGAAACTCCAAATTGGCATTCGGGGAAAAACTTTGTGTGTCTCAGTGATTTAGTTAAATCGTGTTAATGAACGTGGACTTTAATTGTAACTATTCGTCTGCTTATTTTTTGTGTTAGATCTACACTTGTATAAAATTTACATATTATTAAGTTGATGTAGAGTCGTTAAAACAATATGTATGTCCCGAAACAGAGAAAGAGCGTTTTTTATAAACTTTTGTTAATTGACTAGAGTGCACACATGTGTGTGACATTAAAAATAGTATATTTGAATTGTATAACGCTAGAAAACGGATCAGACAATAGTGGAATAGTGATATATGATTATATTGTAGGTATTGATTTAGCAACGGGAGAACCTTTCACGTCAAACATGAGTTCATCTTGTGAAGGAGCTGTAAGTGAGACCGCTACAAACACAGTTTTAATAATCGCAGAGGGTAAGTACATGGTACAGATAAACGAATAAGCGTTGAAAGTGTATAGTTAAATTTCATGAGTACTAATATGACTTGATTATATGTATATATGTTTCATTTATTCTGCATTACCATTGTATTATAGCATGTATCCTCATGGGCCATATGGCTTACAGGATTGTATATAAATAAACTTATCTAAACTATACAATGCGACCCAGTAATTTAAATTTACAAAACTGTTAAACGAAACGAATAAATTAACTTGGACAAATTGTGTACTTATATCTTTAAAGCTTTATAACAAAGGAATACTAAAATGTAATTGTACATGTTAACAACGTCATGGATGAATAGTTATGAGATATTGAGTTTGTAATATAGTGACAGTGGTTGACAATGTAGGACAAACACTAGCACTACAGAATCAGTATGTACTTATGTATTTTGTATGGTGGACCATCATGGCCACCTATCACATCACTTGATCCTTGCAGGCAGTGGTATAGACGATATAAAAACTACCTTACCTAATGCTGTGCTTGGCTTATACGATATTGCATTTACTGACCAAAATGGATTATACAGTAATAATAGTCAGCTGAACACATGTGCGGACAATATGGCATTTCAAATAATACAATCAGGAAATTCTTCAAGTTCTGCGAGTCCAATTGCTTACTCAGGTACATTCATCGGTTTGGTTTTTCTTCATGTTTTCCTCAGTGTCGTCCCATCTTATATACGTTATATTTGCGTTCCAATCATTGAATACAGATCATTATATACTGGTAGACAAACGGCAATACATGTTATTTTGTTTGAATTCCAATGACAATAAACAAGAGTATTAATGTATTAGTTTGACACGTTTAAAACCTGGACGTAGACTTCGATATTAGAAGTCGCGCTACCGCGTATTCAATACAATATACACGTATATATATACTCAGCGTCACTAGAAACTTACCACCATACACACCCCTATATATTTCAAATTTTAACATCCTGTGTAAACTGCTTTATACAATAGTTTATATGACTTGGGTACCAAACTATGCTTATCATTTTAACAACACTTCACCGAGTGCAATATAAAAAAATCAAATCGATATGTATTTTTGTTAAGGAAATATAGACAAATGTATGGGTGGTATGTTTCTAGTGACGCCGAGTATATATCATACATGTAGTTCGTCTATTAAAGCAAACTAGTATATTTTGTATTTTTCGTGTCTTATGATATTTATACGTGTATAAAAAAAACACCAACATGATTTCTATGAAATCCATAATTACATCGCGTACACACGCGTGTTTTAGGCTAGTTTTTAATCCAAATGAATAAAACAATATAGAGAATTTTATAATCCTAAAGAAATTGTTGACAAATTTCACAAAAGTGATGTATAATATAGAATAAGTGGCCTCAATGTGATAGTTTACTGTATTGTACTTATAGATTCTGGAGTATTGTATTGTATAAAGGCGTGGCAGATGAATGCTGTAACTTACATTTATGCTTACAATAATGATACAACAGTGGATTCCTCAAACACCTTTAGATTTTCTTGTTGGGTAAATAGCTTCATATTTTACAAGTTAGACAAGCAACTGTCTCCGATTTTTCCCCCAAAGTTATCCATAGAATCGGACTTAAATCATTTCAATATCCGATTAATACGTAGACGACTTAATCAATACGTCAAATAATATTGTTTTTAGAAATATAAGTACATGTATCAGCATTATACGACCAATTTGTATTGCTATTCATTAATTCAAAACTTTCCCGGCGTTTTTTGGGTTTATAACTGTGTTATGTCATATTGCTCTTTACTTGATTCTTTAACCAAGTTCATTCATTACTTAAATTGATATGTTCAGTTTTGTACAATGATACCCCTAACATTTCAACTTCCTTGGGTTGTTACACAGAAATATCACTTCAAACAATTTTCAACTTACAAATATTGCATCCTAATGTTTTTCAAGACAACGGTATGAAATGCCTTATTTCAAACTGCCGATAGAAAATTTATAAAACAATGCTTAATCGTAGTTTATATTAGTTTGAATTACTGTGTATGTTTAGATATATGTCAATGACACGACCCCTTGGCATATTGTTCTAGGCTATTCAAGGTAACACTGCTACATCGACTATTTCGGTCACTGTGGCACAAGATGTGTGTAAAGAAGACCAAAATGCAACACATGCTCCAAGTGGTGTTCAAAGTATGACCCTGAAACCTTCAGGTATGTTTATAATGTGAATAAACAGTGTGTACATTTTGATAAAAAAATACGCGTTGGAATTGCGATGCGTCCTTTTCATGAATCTTGTTATATGAACTCTTCATATGAAGCGTTATCTGCTTATACGACGATGTAGCAATAACTGCATGCAACATATCGAAGGTTTAATCCAAACTACATTGTACAAAAATGTATATGATACCAATTATTAAACCAAATAAATCTGTTGGATTTACAGTCAAACCTGTGAATAAAGGTCACAATTTGGAAATACAAAATGTGGTCTTTATAGACAGCTGGCCATTATTCGGAGGTAATTTTATTCTTAACTGTCAAATACGGTCTTAGAAGAGAGATCTCTTTCCACAGCCAGGGTGGTTTTTATTCGGAGGTGATCGCTAACACAGGTTTGACTATATAAGGTGAAGGTATTTACTAATGTTTATTATAGTGTCACCCCTATTGAAAGGGTCCGCCAAGTTGGCTTATAGGACACCTATCTTATGTTCACGCAGTACCTCCCGGATCCCTTCTCCTTTTACCGGGTGCCTGGCTGAGATGGGCCTACAATAACCATTATTTAACTAGCTGGTGGCTCACCAACCGACCGCATCAGTTCTAACCCAGTCGATCTGTATATGAAACAAGTAGTATTATAACTAATATACTACTAATTAGATAATCAAGGACCATGATTCAGATAAATGTGCTGATATTTTTAGTTCTGTCAAATTACTGTCTGCCAATAAAATATACATAATATTAAACAGAATGTCTTTCGAGTGGAATAGTGCACTCGGTATTAGTTGTTTTATCTTATCTATGCCATATTTGCAGCTACATGCAGTAAGTTATTTGCACAAATACTTTTATTTTAGAACATGCAGTATTTTATGACATATTTTGGTTCAGTCTCAAAATATCCATTATGTACAGTGGATGTATAGAGGTGCATGTTTATAGCTGTACTTGTTGCAAGCACTGTGTTGTTTTGAGCACATACACTACTGACCAGGTAACTATAAATGGGGACACTTAGTGTGCACACCGTTGAAACTCGCCCTGAGCATTCCGGTCAAAACCATTTTTAAATCTTTAGTCTAACCAGCGCATGTTTTTTCCAAAGCTAGGGTCGAATATACGCTGTTTCGAATTCGATATACGCGTAGGACTTGTGTGAAATTGTCAATCGAGTTTTCACAGCATCGTATAGGCATTTAAATTTGTTATCCTTCAATATGTCAAACCAAAGACATATCATGAGACATGTAAACCTGTAAATTTTCATTTGACATACTGAATAATTAGTTAATAAAAGTGAGTTTTCAAATGAATGGTTAGTAATGTAAGTTGGAATTCAACTTTCACCAGACAAGATTATCATTGTTTTTTAGAACAATATAAAAGACATGCGCGGCGATTTGGATGGTCGAATAGTTTTTGTTTACATTATAGGTCTATGCGAAAGATGTCAATTGTATTGACATATTTGTAACTATTTGACTTAATCAATCCAAACTTATTAGTATATAATATAGGAAAAATAAATAAAAACACGCGGTATTGTATTTCCTTTCCAGCTATATCAGATGTATCTGATTCATCGGGACTGGCAACATGGATAATTATCGTCATTGTTGTATGCTGCACTGTTGTTGTTGTTGTGATAGTTGTAGTTGTTGTAGTCATTTGCTGCGTACGTCATCAAAAACGAGAAGTAAGTTTTTTTTATTAGAATAAGGACCATTGGTATTTATATTGAAGTAAATGTACATACTTTTCATGTACAACCAAAACTGCGCTAAACTTAATATTCTCTCCGAACAGTGCCACGAGCCTTAAAAGAAACCTTCGAATTATTAATGTATCCGCGATTTTTTTAGTATGTATCTTTATTGCCATGTACATCATATGATTGTAAAAATTATAGAACCTAATTTAATATGAACTATTCATTCCAGTGCCAATATTTCAAATATCATTTGCTGTGTTGTATAAAATGAATTAAAGCTTAATTGATCTGGAGTTAAATGGACTTGTAATTATATTTGAACGTATAAGTATTGCAATTGTATCTCAGAATAGTTCTTTTATAACGTTAAATAAGAATAACCGGAATGATACGAATGATTGCTATAACCATATACACAATTAAAATCGAAATTCATTTTCAGACGCATACAGTAATGCAGACGACAGACGATACCAAGTCAGATATGAAAAATGTTGTCTCGCCAACAGGTACGATATGTTACTTTAACATACATGAAGAATAATGTATATACGTATAGACGAAGCCCTTGTTTGTTATTCAAACTATATTAGCAAGAATTTCTACTGGAATATAAAAATAAATATTTGTCAGTATCTAATGTTTCAATGCCTAGAAAGAAGACGATTGTATGCTGACATAGAGGCTGCAGTGTAAGTTCTGTTTTGTCAAAGATTTAACATTACATCAATATTACATAATAATATTATATTATTTTATTTGTGTCCGAAAATGGTCCAATTTCTTTACAGAATTAATTTAAAGATATTTTACTATCTAATATTGTCTTGCATTTTCCCGCTTTAACAACCGTAAAAGTAATTTAAAATATCATATACTAGATAAACAGACTCTTCTCTGTTTGTTTTTGCTTTTAGTTGTGGTAAGAGAACGACCTAAGTCTTCCAATGACTTAGGTGTTGCCTTGTTGAAGCATGAGAAGATGAAAAAGAAAGAGGCAAAGAAGAAAGTGACACGATCAATAGCGGTACAAGCATCAATATGGAACGCTCCTATACCACGTACAGTGACAGCGCTAGAAACAGATTCGATAGCAAACAGTGATAAAACCTCAGTTAAATTTGTTCCATACTTGAAGCGACCCATACAACATGTTAAAATACATCATCAACCATCTCCACATTCGCCTTCAATAAAACGATACAACACAACTTTAGAAAAAGAAGCAGTGGCAGAAGTACCTCAAATTGCCCGGTCAAAAACAAATATAACCAGAAGTACGAACATTAAGAATAGTGCAACCAAACGGTTAAACAGACAATCCTCTTATTTTAAAGAACAAAGGCAAAGATTATCAAATAAACTTGCGGAACTAAAATCTAACCCAGCTGATTTGTTAGCAGATGAATTTGAGAAAAAGTTCCCTTTTCCTATGGAGGGAAATCCTACAGAATTTAATAATACTTTTGAAACAGACATTCCAGATGAAACTGAGAACAATGTACCGAAGGTAATTAACACAGACGAAACTCGAGCTGAAATGCGAACGACAAGTAAGGCGAATGATTATAAAGAAAATAAACCTTTATCAGAACCTAAAAATATGCATACAAACAAAAATGATCAGATAAGAATTTCTGCAAAATCTCGCCCTTCTACGAGCGAAGGCGTCTTAGGTGTTCGGCTTAATCACACTGGATCTATACGTAAAACTAAGTCAGAGCGTATTAACCGATCAAAGACAATACTAAAATTTAGCTATAATTCGCCATATGCTATGTCAGATACACAGAAAGAATATGTGTCGATGAAAAGTGCGTGGGTGCAGAATCAACTAGCAAAACAAAAAGAAAACAGAAATCATATCGAAGAAACGAAGAAACTGGAAAATCAAAGAGCTTTTGACCAATGGATAAGGAACAAACAAAAGAGTATGCACCGGATTAGATCCAGATATCCTAGGAATCAGAAACAACATTAACCGATTAAAAGACAAAAGTTCATTAAAAATCGTTAGAGACAACATAATTATATGCATAATAATAATTTGTAAAAAACATTTTACACTAAGGTAAACAATATTATAAATTTGAATGACAAATTTACAGTGTGTTTGAAATATACAGGTATTTAAATTACTATCAATATCTTACTCTTTTTTCCACAAACATCTAATGGAGCATCGATCACACTATCATGGACTTTTAGGGGTTTTGACACAAGATTGTACTTATATAATAATCGGTAATATAATGACCTTGCTTTTATTGGCTTTTGGCTTACTTACCACCGTACTCTAAAAGAGGCACCTGATCTGCGTTAATGAGCGAGTTCGATTAAAAACTATAGTTAACAATATATCAACTAAACATAGATCGAACCAACCCTAGTCGTACTCTAGTCTGGTTTGTTTAGCTACTATTTTTCTACTAAGGATAAGACGCTAGTTACTCACGTTCCAAGATGGCGGCCATAGGAAATTCATAAGTTACTGACGAAGTATTTTATTTGAATACATATTAAATTAATATCCTGATGCTGAATATGTGCAAAAGATCGTTAAATTTAAGGTTAATGTAAGCATGTTTTGACCTACAAAATTCAGCGTTAACAAGTTAGGAAGTATTTATCATAATTATGATTTCGCGATTTAACGTAAACATTGCCTTGGCCTGGGGGACAAACAGACTTTTAGTGGAAAAACTTGCTTCTGTTCGTTTACCACCTTACGACGACTAGACTCAGTTCGATTATGGACATGCGCAGATTAACTTCCGGGGAGATACTAAAGTCGTATCATAGTTGTTTATCGAACTCGCTCAACAAAAGTTATCATCTTCATTCGCCGCTAACGAACAGTTAGACTTGAAATATTTTACCAACTGAACGTTTTTGCGTAACTATATATTCTTGTGTAATACAGTCTGTTATGATCCCTTATAATAGCGTGATAATTACCGATTTCTTCATTTACGTCTTGGGTTAATGATGGATACTAGTATCTAGAAACTTAAGATCACATTATTTAGTTACAAACATCCTCATATTGATTAATATACAACATTAATATGATGCCAAATGGTACTGGATTCGTGTGAGCAATGAGATTCTGAAACTCGAAACACAATGCGATCGCATGTATGATGATCTGAATTAATTTCCATAAGTGGTACAGATACAAAATAAATACAATACATATATTGGCAGAATATGTCCATGTATTCTCTGATCGCATGATGTAAAGGATAAAAATTGTTTTGATTTTTAAAGATATAGCAAGAAGTAATGGTTTTCTTATTCAGATTCCGGTGTAAACGAATACCTGCATTTTCTTTGTTGTTACCACACTGTGACTAATATGCTGATTGTTTACAATTGTGCTTCGTGTTGGCACGTGTTGGAATAAATTAAAGAATCTGGACAACATTTCCTCGATTAAATCTACCAGAGAGACAAAGAAGTTGGAACAAGAAACCCAAACTACCAAAGCCAGAGTGCTTAAGGGTGATCACTCGTAAAATCGAAAAAAAATCTTGTAACAAGGATGTTTCAATTCTTATTTAATTTTGAAGAATAACATGTTGTCATTCAGTTTTTAGTATGAACAGTATATGTCCATGATTTAAATTTTTCGAAAATTACTTTTTAATGATATACCCAAAATCGGTAATTTTCCTAATAATGGTTTTGAAAAAGGGGTGTGGGTAGATAAATAACTAAATATTTCAGTAAATATTAACCAAATCACTTAAAAAATGTACTGGTTGTATCACAGCCTGAATGTGGAAGAAACTTAAAGCATTAAATGTCCACTTTATGCCTATTTCTTGACTGTGTACTATTTCAAACACTGAGTTATTTACCAAATTAAGATCTATAAAATGGCTAAAAAATAAGGGGTTATGAATAATGTTTATACATTTTTTACATATTGAAGGAGTAACAAGGATTTTGAATGACATTGATTATGCTGAAGTAGGTTAAACACCAATTAAAAATATGACATGAAAAGCACATGTCCATGTTCATATAAGAAAGTTATCATGTGAAGTATTTAGGTCTCTAAGCTTTTCTTTTCAGCAAAAACTGGATATTTCCTTAGTTAATGACCTCTTTCAAGACAAAACCACTGCATGTTGTATAAATAACCACATATGCATAATCAGAAACAATATTTGATGGACTTGTATGAATTTTGGATGAATATTTTTCAACGGATATGTGTTCATAACGGTTATAATGCTAAACTTGATGAAAACTTACCCCACCCATCGTTTTACAACAGCAAATATTTCAATATGAACGTTAAAAAGAAATAAACAATGTTTTTTACAAGTTTTAAGAACAATATATTTGCAAACCAGGTTATGTAAATGTATTCATACAAAATTTAACAACCTTTAACTGATAAATACTGAACGGCATGTGGTTGTTGTGACAAACTAAATTGACTGCCGTAATCTGGTCGGATGTCGTAAAAGCAATAAACATTTGCGATGAAGAAAATGCCACTTTGAAATTATTTATGCATTTAAATAACATTGTTGACTACATTAGATGATAAAAAATATAATAATTTCAACTTGAAATTTTACGACATTTAGCTAGACTGCTTTGTATCACAAAAGCTCATGAGTGAGTAAATGAACTATAAATCGTACTTCCCATCATTAAACAACACAACATCAGCTATAATAATACAGTCTGCATGGAACATACCTTTTTCTCCATAGATTATGAAAAAAACAGAAGCGAATTTAGAAACATCAAAATTTGACATAGATTTCATAGCTGAGAACATTTTTAAAGACTATCAAATAGTGACAGGTGTTAGATAAACTAATAAATAAATGCAACTTTGAAGACTTGACAATGAGTATGAATAAATTCAGTAGCACATTTGGATTGAGAAAGATAGAAGCCGGTAGGAATACATAGAATTACAACTAATTGCAACTATTATAGCTGTAAACATGAATGTAGAGAACGAATCAGAATCATCAAAAATAACGGAATCGTTGAAAGCAGTAAAATGCAATGAAGATTCAATTTATTAGATTGAAAACATATTGTAGCATGAAATATCTAAGGTCCCTTACGTAACATCAAGGATCTCAATTGAGCCACTGTTAAATTAATGATAATCTTTGGCATCATCAAACAGACGACAAATGATACTAACTTGCTCAGACCTTAAAATGAATGCAAAAAAACCATGAACGTACCATTTTCCACCAATGTTAGATAGAACTATATAGCCATTATTACTGCGATGCATGTACCTTTACTTATTCATAAATACATTCACTTCCAGTCTAAACAATGCACATAATATGGTTATAAAATAAACATGATCTATGCTCTTTGTCAAATCTGTCCGACGAAACATGGAGATACCATAACAATTCTGGTAACAACAATTGATAATGATGATCAATTCATTGTTATTAATTAATTTAGCAGAATTTCGGACAACCTTTTTATTAATGTCTTTCGTAGGATATCAAATATTCTGGATAACACAAATCACCATCATAAACGACAAATTCGCGGAACAGTTTACCATTTTCTCCGATAACAGAGTCAAAGAAATGTCCAAATTTGCCTTTTCCATGCCTTGCATCATTACAATTATCCTTTTGACATTTAGTACATGGTGGTCTCATGAACTTGTGTGGATTGCTGTCAAATGAAACGTAAGAATGTCCTAAAAGCATACGAATCAGGAACATTTTCTTTTTGTTTCCTGGACCAAAAGATCTATTAGATTGTGGATCTGAAACAAATGAAAATGTAATTCTATCAATTAAGGCATGCTTATAAATACTCGTCCACCCATATTTAATATGAAATTGGTTTGTTTAATATGGTTCAATTAAACAAATCAGTGGCTTGATTTTGAATTAATTATTGTATCTGTGTTGGAAAATCGAATATTTGACGACATGTCTTGTGATAGGAGAGTTACGAAGTCTGATTTATGCAATGCACCATATGTTAAATTAAATATTAATAATAACTATGAAAATAATTTCCAACATAACCCATACCTAGAAATAATGAAAGCCCTGAAGGTACTGATGGAAAATGTCGAAAAAATAGTTTCAGGACATAATTATATATATTATCATGCTAATATTGGTGGACTGTTCCTTATGCCAATTTTCTAGGACTCTACATAATGTCAATATTTTAGTACTGTGCATAATGTCCATATTTTAGTACTGTGCATAATGTCCATATTTTAGTACTGTGGATAATGTCAATATTTTAGGACTGTGCATCATGCCAACACGTGATGACAGTTCATCACTAAAAGATATAAGGATATTCAATTATGTCAACATATAAACAACAGTCCATAATACCAATATGAGTGTTCATTGTGTCCATATTTTAGGACTGTCCATCGTACCAGCATTATAATGACAACCTCATATAATACAAAGGCTTATAAATTATAATGTATCAAAGTATGTAAAGCTGTGGTGCTATTAATTCTGCACATGCTAAATCAGTACATCCCTTTTTGAATAAACATTAAACAACATATTGAAGTAAGGCCCATTTGAAATCCAATGCCAGTTATACATTAATCAGTATCAATCGCACACACTACACATTCAATCAGCCGTGGGCGGAGTTAATAACTATTTAGTTTAGTGGGTGGAGCGATACTTATACAGCGGCGTTAATTTACATCAGCGTGTTACAATTAACGATGTGGTGAAGACTGTACAAAAAGTAACCTGCATCAATTGATCATCGTTATTTAGGTGTCTTCATGACATTATTGTAACTGACTAATTTGTTTTGTTTATAAAGACAACCTTTGCAGCAATTAGACGATTGCATTGAACTGCTTTTTTGGAAATTTGTTATTTAACAATTAAAAAAGCACATTAACCATATTTCTTTCCTAAAACATAAACAAAACCTTAAATCACATATCACAACGGGTTTCAATTTATGAAAGCCGACAAATAGCGCTGTATAAGTTCATAAAGATCACGGAGGTACATACTTACGCCCTATAACCGTGGTAGTAAGCGATTTGGTAATAACCTCAAATGACCTTTTCCCACAGTAATTAGTATAGAAAGGCTTAAAAGCCTCCCCAAAAATATAAACCACAAACAATATCTTACCTGTGTATTGGTCGGCCTTGGTAGAACTTTCTGCTCCATACACTCCCTGTCCTAACATAGCAGATCTGGTGCCTACCTTCTGATCAAACCCATTATTGCAAACAACATCAACCGCATCAAGTTTGGTACCATGAAAAAGTAAGTGTTCATTAATTTCAGCGTGCATATCTCTTCCAAGAACGCCGTCACGATACTTACAAGTGACTGGTGGTCCCTTACAATTTGGTATGTCTTTAGCAAGTGGGTATCTTTGGAATTTGTTTCTGCATAAACATCTAAATGAAGATTTTCTTCTCAGAGCAAACTTTTCATACAATTCCAAATTTTCCACTCTCTGTATTTTCAACACATGTAAACTTCGATAGCTTCCTTGTGGTATTCCAGTAGCATCACTCCCATGACCAACTTTGTCAGGATAAAATGTTTCATTTATCATTTTCAATATTTCACGATATTCTGGAGTAGTTGTTTCTAGCTTCACCTTTTTATGTTTAGAACCAACGAAAGATTTGAACAGTGTAAGAATCAGCTCTTTTACAGGTGTGTCCTCTTTGTAATGGTTCCAATACTTAGGTGCTTCAGGCTCCTCTATTGCCATCATATGGACATATTCGTGCGTATGTCTCTTGAAGTTACGTTTGGGCTTCCTAGTGGGTTTGTCGTTTAGTATTTCCTGAATATATACATTTGTAATTACAACACATTCCTTATTCTGAAAGGTCAGTGTTACATTCAAAATGTATATTGTTGTCTTTAACATTTCATTACTAAAATCATGACCTGTAAAAATGTTCACTGTAAACTTTGCATCTAACATTCTTTTGTAAAATAACCTCACCAGGACATTTTTGCATTGTTGAAATATTTTGTTTATAAATCATTAATTATTAAGACGGCTCATTACCACAATTAATCGCACAAACATTAATACCTTTTGTGAAGAAAAGCCACCATGGAAACAAGAGGAAATGAGATGATATTAAATTAAATGGCAAAACAAGAACATTGAAATAAAAGAGTAGGTAAAGCACCAGTCTGGTATAAGTCAGTTTTGCAATGAACAAAAGGGTTACAAATATTAATACAAAAAAGCTGGGAAAGCAGCATTCAGGAATTAAACAAGTCTTAACAATTATAAAACATGGAAAACATATGTTTTAGTACCTCATAGATAGCAGCTTTTGTCTTCGTAACCTTTTCTGTATAACCTTTCAATATATAATTTCCAGTTTTGGAATCTGAAAAAAAATACAACCAATCGGTCTCCTTTAAAACACAACAGCATTCCTCAAGACATATTAAAGCTTTTTGACATAAATGATTATGGTTCTACACTAGGCAATAGGAAAAAAGAAGACCTGACTACACAAAACCAGGTAACTAGGTGCACTGCTAATGGTTTGCTGAAATGGATTTCTTCATAGTAAATATAGTGTACACCATGGTGGTCAATGGCATCCTGGAATAGGATATTGACTTAGCACTCATAATAGCTTAATAATTTATAAGCCAGTAAGTGCCATGCAAGGTAGGACATTACCTGTATAAGTGGAATAAAAATATATCATGTAAGTTCTAAATAATAGTCATATTTACCAAGCAGTAAGTGAATTCTTCAGTTATTTACATGATAAACCTGATCATAATATCAATTTTGAGAAATCCTTTTGGGGCAAGCTTTTGTAGAGTTCTAACCAACATCAAAATTATCACTGAATACTTTTAATAAGATCTAGTTACCTTTACTCGACTTCACATCATTTTTATCCAGTAGTCTGGCTATTCTAGCTTTTGCATCTTTTGAAAGATGTTGGCCTCTGCTGATACGTTCCTCATGAAGGAATGTCTTTCTGATCTTCATTGAAAGTTTGTCCCTAGCTTTAACACACTCAGACTTATTTTCTGCAAATACTGTGATCTTCAGTTTGGTAATTGGTGTCTGGTCTGATGCTTGGCTAATATGACGTTTAGGATGGGATGTTCTTGTATTTGGATTGGGCACTGTTGCAAATATAAGATACAATTATATTAATATGATAAAATGTTTAAGTTAAATTTGATTAACATCTACATTGTATCTATCATTTCTAAATATATGGTCGTATATTTGGTCTAAAGTCTTTCATTGGTTACAAGCTAATTCCAAAACAGAACCTCGTTCATACTAAGATAGATTGAACCACTTGCATTATGTAGGCTTAAAATGCTGACAGTTTCTTTAAGTGTTTTTAAACTTTGAGAGAAACAACTAGCTGTGTATAACGGGGGACGACAATTCAAGAGATTTTGTTTTGATATTAAGTTTTTATGCATTCTGTATTGTATGTCCAAACATTATGAACTTTTATGATTCACTCGAGACATATACACACTGTTTAAATATCAGACCTTTGAATGAAACTTAAGTTTATGTTCTTACGTTGTGATATTCTGGGCAAACTGTGCACCTTTGGTACTTTCCTATCATCGTGGTCATCTTTACTACGTCTGCCACGGTGACCTTTTCCTGCAGACTGACGTTTATGGTGTTGAGTCTGTGTGCTAACTTGTCCAGAATTGAAACCAGTTAATGGTTTCTGAATTTTATTATAAGATCCAGCATTGTTTCTAATCGCTTGTGTAAAGGCTGCATCGAATATATCGTAACTCGGATCGTCAAATATCACAATGGTGATGTCCTAAAATTATACATTAAATCCGTCTAATAGTATATAAATTACATTATCATTTTAACAATTCACTGTGCATGAAAAATAAATTACAATTAGGAGTTAAAATGTGAACGGACAATGTACTAGTCATCATTTCATGCCTAAACAGGGTTCAGTGTTCAGAGTGTCAGGTCTAGTTTGGCTGCGGATTGAACTTGGCAAAGATAAAATGCTCAAAATATGTTGACTAAGTTTGGTAAGAAGTAAAAAGGAACATAGAGAGAGAATGATGCATGGCCAAACCTGGTATCTCCATAAAACAAGAAAAAACGGGGTATAAAAACGAATGACTCATTGGAATGATAAATAAAAAAATATTTATATCTTATTTACCTTTAAGCTATGAATTGATCAAAACAATTAAGTATTGAATGCTCATAACACACATACCTGCAAATGATTTAGAGCACCACTGAAGTAATCATATATTTTGCTAAACATTCGTTCAGCAACAACATTTGCTTGAAATCTGAACATTCTTCCTACACCAATAGGTGGAATGGCGACTGTTCCAAATCTTGATCTTTCACATTCATTTAAGATTTCTTCCATTGCTTTATCAACAACCTGTATAATATCAACATAAATCAGATTGACAAAAAGGAAATTAAAATTTTCTGTGGTCATTGTTGTGTACAGTGTTTGTGCTAATTTTCACAGTTCTTGTCATCTGCTCAGCAGAACAATAGAAGACAGTTTCAGTAGTATTCTAGCAGTATAATTACAAAGTTGTATAGTTATCAGACCATTCATTACTGTTCACTAAATTGTATTTAAAGCATTTGAGTTGAGTATCAGACAGTTTATACAGATATTATCAGAAACAATATTGAGAGTTTTTCAAAATCATGAACCATTATTGTAAGAATATGCAATCAAGATTCGTAAATATTCAATATTTTAAGCAATGCTGACAATAGTAAAAAGCAATCCATCAATACAGTAGATTTCTTAGAGTCGACTACAGATTCTCATTTGTGAATTTATAAGATGTGCCTAAACTGGTATCATCACTTGAATAGTGACCACATCATCAAATTCCATCATTTACCATGGATATGAATTATCAATCAACATTCTGTCTATTTCCCTGTTCTGCAACATGTGGAGACATATTTTCACAATGAACATTACTTTATACCTGTTCACAATTAGATCCTTTTCTTATGATAACATGAAAGACAGTTGTGCATTGTAGATTGCCTGTCGGCTGTGTTGTAACAAGCGTACTTCCTCGTGTTCTACCTCGGTTTGCTTGATACTCCTACAATGAAATATGCAAATTTCGTCATTACAACAAGTATACTATATCAGGAAACATATCAGTGACACAGGGCAATAAAAAAAGATATTACACCATTATCTAACAGTACATAAGAATAAAAGTATTTTTTTACAAAATGCTGTTTGTACTTGATCACACTTTGTCGCAAAAACCTGGCAGAAAAGACAATGAATACTAACATGTTGTAATTCTTCACCGCCTACTTCAAGAAATGATGATGCAACGGTTGTACCAAATGGATTTTGACTAGATCCGTTGACAACATTCACCAACACATCAGCCTGAAAGAATCGTTCAAAAACAATAAAGCAATCCGTAGAGCTGCAAAGTGGTACATATATATGATTTTACAGTTTATTTGGGTGCCTAGTAAAGTAATATAAATGTATAGTTTTAGATAACTTTAACACTGGTTTCATGTCAACGACTTGGAATTCGCACACTACTGCTTTTAGCTACACTTTCTGCTACTATAGGAATTAGATATAAAAGGCAATCATCACTATTGGGCATTACTTACTAAGATAAAATTATTGAAAAATATGTGCCCTGTCCAGACAAAGAACCTACACCAACAGTTCATTTACCTGAATTTTGAAAGAAAAAATACTTATCTAGTAATAAATATAAACTCTTTCAACATTTTACTTTTCTATAAATCATACACACACAAAAAAAATTTGAGAGCTTAAAAATCTTCAGTTATTATAGATGTATATTGTAAACAAACCACAGAAATCCATATTCTGATTTCCTACTCACATTTTGTTTAACAATTTTGCCTTTCAGAATTTGCACTGTAACACCTTTCACTTCTTCACTTCTGGACTTTCTTGAGGGATGGCTTTTCCTAGTGACCACAAACTTATCTTGTTGTTTCTGTGAATGCCACGAGTGACTTTTACCGTGAACAATGCTGTAAAATACATCACATGTAGAATTTATGTACAATAATATAATTTACGGTATGATTGGAAACTGAACACGGCACGCAAACATTTTTCTGCTGACCTAAGTGCTCCGTTTTTCTACCTCCGCCATACAATTCTTAAACTACATGTAGTTTCATGTTCCAGTCAATGAAACTTCAGTTTCCATGAGTACTTTCAGTACTTTGGTTAATTTAGGTGGTACCATTAAATCAAAGGACGTACATTTATGCCAACACTATGCAGCTTTTATAACTCTGCAGCTTGCACAACATATTAGCTGGATATCTACTGTATCAAAAATGAGCTTCATGAACAAACAATTCAAACTTACTCATCTTGCATCGATAACTTAATAGCTTTTTGCAAAGCGGCTTCATCGCTCTGAAATTAATAAAAGGTGAAAACAAAGTAAAAAATAACTCAAAACCCATCCAGGGATGTATTTCATCAATCAGGTGTTGTATAGATGTTCAGCAATCATGAAAAGTATAATATAAAGGGAAGAAACTCATGACGACTGCTAAATGTTTATGCTGGCATTTGTCTTGATTGTATGAATTGAAAGTTATTTTAACACTTACGTCATGACTTAATATTGAATACAAATCTTGTAGTGCTGACTTTCCTTTATAGACAAAATCTGTAGATTGTCCATTGTTCTGAGACACAAGATTGGTAATGTATATGTAGTTATTACAACAACAATAGATAGGTAATGTATATGTAGTACGTTATTACAACAACAATAGATAGGTAATGTATATGTAGTTATTACAACAACAATAGATAGGTAATGTATATGTAGTTATTACAACAACAATACATAGTTCCCACAACTACAATAATTACCTCCCTTGGCAGCCATCTTGATTGGCAAATTTCTTATGCACTTAATAGAAAAAATTATAAAATTGATTATCAAGCAACTCATTTCATAAAAGATAACTTAACCATTAAATTGTTAAGGCCATAAGCACATAAGGTTTAAGAAAATGTAGTTGTCACATATCAATATCCTATATTTAGAATTATTAAAACAAAACTATAAATATCTTCTATCAATGCTTGTTGAATTTGCCAACAAAGATGGCCGCCAAGGGAGGTAAATAATGTAGTCGTGGGAACTATGTATAGATAGGTAATGTATATGTAGTACGTTATTACAACAAACGTACAATTAAACAATATATCAAAGAGCATTAAGTGTCACCAAAATACATCTAGACAAAACAATGGTGAAAAATATAGCAATCTGCTCTCACCATTCTTCCTTGCCCTTTGTTTTGTACATGTTTATGCTTGTGCCTGCTTCTAATCATAGGTCTTTCATCGAATGTAGGATGTTGATCTTCGAATATATCTTCATCTTGATCAACGTAATCTATCCCACCAACTGCTCCGTGAGCATTTAATTCATCGTCTGTATCAGTTTCCGATGATGACTCATCAACACTATCGACTTGTACACTAAGGAAATGCAACAGAGGAATCAGTAAACTGTTTCACAACACAGGTCCAAAATTGCAGAATTAGTTAAGGCCTCAAGTATTTTAAAGACAATGCCTTCATAACATAATGGCCGAGTTTCTGTGATAAACTCAGGCAAAATTCTGTTTTTTAAGCTTACTTTTTTTCGACAGTAACAAACAATTGTATTGAAATAAATGCTTATGATATTTTCTGATGATGTTAAAATGAAGAAATATCAGCCAATTAGCTGATCAGTATCTCTTGTAAACAGTATCACAATGAACAAGCCATCAACGAATGCTTAAAACGCCCTATTTACTCTTTACTAAAAGATAATATTTTTGTTTACTGAATCACTGCAAACAACAAATATACATTGCCTTTAAATTTGTGTTGTTTTCTAGGTTGACATTCACTTGAAGAGAAAATTGTACCATTAGGCAAATAATTTCATCGTAGAATTACAAACTATTGAATATATACAATGAACATAATTTGTATAGCAAATCTACTATTCTCTTCGTAAAATCAAATTTATTTTACCGTGGTCTTGTTATTACAAATTTTCCTTCCTTAACCATATCAATGAAGCAGTTGTTGTCTTTTTCAAAAGTGTACATAAATTGTTCTCCAATGTCACGGTTCAGATTTTTCATTAAAAGCCAAACCTCATCTTCTGTAAAGCAATATAAAACATATATGCCGTGATCATATATATACAGCGCACAGCTAACTCCCAGGACTGCTGTTTAATAATATTAATTTTTGTTTGTGAATAGACGTAAGAAAATACTTGAATTTCTCGGTATAGCGTGAAGCATTGCATTGTTTACGTCACAACAATTCTTAACATGGCAATACGTGATGCCACACAATTCACCTTCATTGTTGTGTATCTTATTGTATGTTCAACTTATGTGTTACTTCATATAACACCTTACATGTATGTTAATTAGTTTTCTACAATACATACCATCTGATGCAATTTTTCCCAAATCTAAACTTTCGTGCCAAATAGAATTCTGTGTTCTTTTCAAACTATCAACAACGTGATCATTGCCTTCTACATTCAACCTTATCTTCATAGGGTCTTTTGCCAATGTCTCAACATTCAAAGTTCCTCCGCTGTCTCTGTGATTAATAATTTTTATTTTTTAAAATGGAATAATGATTAATTTTGTTTTATAGATAACTGCATGTATACAATAAATATGTATTTACAAGTGCCCTATGTATGACTTCTGTAATATTTACTATGACTTCATATTCATATTTACATGGTTTGCAAGGATCTTATATAAATGTTAAGATTTTTAATTCAATGCTAGCTATGTCACATGATGGTCATGAAAGTTGGCCATGAATACATGTCACAGACCTTCAGAAATTTAGCTTTCCATCATATTTACTCAATTTATATTTTCTATCATTGTATAAATCAATGAAATATAACATATATTAACACATACCCTAAACAACGTGTATGATAAGAACAGATATATATACTCGTATACAAGTTATGAAATCATTTAAAAATAAACGTCAAATGAAAAATGTGTGTGAAGTTAGCAAAGCAGTCACATTTGCATTACATGTATTAAGTTTGTCATACAGTCTTTATCGAATATACTGATGAATGTCGATTGTCTAGGTAGACATTGAATGTCGATTGTTGATGGGCGATTGCTTTGCCAACTTCACACACATAGATACAAATCATTTGTCTTACACTATTTCTTTCCGAAGTTTGTTTTCAAAGCAAGATAGAAAACATCTAGCCAACGATAATTCGAGAATGACTTCTCCTTTTTTTGTACGCTCTTTCTTCGCTTGTGACATTTTACTTCCATTGGCTTTCCTATCATTTGTTGGGCTCATTTTCTGGATGGAAACTGGGCTGTGTCTGTCTATACAGAAAGGTTTCACTGTTGCTATTTTTGTAGTATTGCAACTAGGCAATGGGAATATTTTTGTTTCTTCATCAGGACTATCGTTGCTAACTATCTCCTTAAAATGTTTGTCTGAATCATCTAGTTTGACTTCCACATCTGAATCATAATTTGTTTTAGCAGACCAGGTACTTGTGTGAAATGTCTCCTCAGTTATGTCGTTCACGTCCTCCGTAACCTTTGACAGACAAATGGAAGTATCATCGGCCTGACAATTTTGTGTATCCTGGAACTTACACATGGGTGTGTCATAGGACTGACAATCGGCTGTATCCTCGGCCTGACACATGGGTGTATCAAATATAATGGTTAAATTTCCACCGCACATGGTGTTTTTGCCTTTTGGGGTTTCATCTGGGGTTTCATATGATGCACTTTCTGCAGAATATAATTTCTGTGTATAATTTATTCATATGCCATATTTAGATCTATATCAATTACAACATTAACGAATTCTCAACTTATCAGTTTTAAAAAAGGATTTGAAGTGTTTCAATAGTTTGTTAAAATAAAGAAAATGATGATAATAACATTTGTATGTATGTCAGACTTTCAATAACTGATTTTGGCTATCAGTAACAATGGTAATACAATACAGAAGTTAAAGGTTCTTGTCAATACCTGTAGAAGCCCTGTCTTCATTTTGCACCATTTTATTCACAATATAATCACATATTACAGGATAGTATGGTTGCAAGGTTACAACCTGGTCACATATTGTAAGACACTCATTTTCGAGCAATGCATGAATAGCTGCAAATGAATGAACATATTGTGAAACACTAAAATGTATTTAAATATTCAGTTTAATTGGAATATTATTTTAATGAGCCATTTCATATACATTGTACTTCACTTATTAATAATAAACTAATCCACACACAATACAAATGATCACTCTGTAATTGTTTGATTGTATTATTTTAAAGCAATTAATATTTACTAAAAGCTCCAGGTTTGTGCCGTTCTTTATATACTTGTATATCAATTGATCTTTTTTCGCTTGGGTTTAACGTGGCACCAACACGTAGGGTCATTTGATGACTTTTCCTGCTTTAAGGAAGACTCCTGGCATATACCTGGGTAGAACTATCAGTCTTCTGTAAGCTAGATGGACATCATACACATATTGAGGGCTCAGCGCAACACAGTGGTAACTTGTTCTTATTTCAATATGAGTTACGACACTGTTGCGTTGAACCCTCGATATGTGAAATTTGGATTCGGATCAGATTCGAACTCACAGCGGTGAGGGGACAGTAATTTTTAATCAGAGACCATAACTGTCATATATTGTACTAAACTCAATAGTTAATTAGCTCCACCTCCCTATGTCAATCAGCATACTGTATAATGTACTCTGAGAGCAGTGTCCCTCTTCTATGTATACATCTAGCAAGTCGTGTATTAAACCTGATATATGAGAATGGATGCGTTGTTGTTTAAAGAACCCAAATGGCACAATATTTCAATAACCACTAAACCAAGGATGTCTCACCAATTCTATCAGTATATACAACACTTATTACACACCTATGTACTGAACTTACCACAAAGATCTGGGATGTTAATGCCCAAATATTGCTGATTAGCAATGCTAGTTTGTTTAATAGTTTCCACATTGGCAATTCCTTTAATGTGTGACGTAATATCATCTGGATGAAGACAATCTAATAAAAATAAAATGAGATTACGCATAACTAAGAAGAAGTCTGAAGGTATCATGTTCTCGATATTTACTCTTTCATGTTGCTAAATATTAGCAGCAATGACACATTGACGTAATACAAAAACAATATAAAGTTAACAAAGAGCCAAGCAATACAAACATAATTATTGTGTTATATTAATCAGAAATACAGATCTGTGTTTGCAGTCATCACAAGTATAGTGACTGCGAATAAAGACCATTATTTCATATGGCATTCGTTATTCAGAACAAACTGACCTCCAAATTAAGGTCATCCATCAATGTAGACCACACATGTCCTTCTCAAGAGTGGCTTTTGTTCACATGTTTGGTTGTATCTTAAAATGTGATCCATGGATGCTTACATAACTATGCTGCAATATGTTTTCATTTCACCTACGAAATTGATCAACACAAACTCTGATTCAGAGCTTTTACATTCAGTGTCAAAATAAACTTAATAATGAAGAGTGTATTTATTAAGAGTACCTCGTGTATTTTGAATAAAAACACCAGCAGGTGAACCAAGTGGCGTTAACTCTGGATAATGATTCTTGATAGGATTTGAGAATATGTTTTCCTGGAACATAGCAACAGAATCTGAAACTAAGAAACAAACAGTTGATACAGTATATTGTAACCTAAGTTGTTCAACAATAATATGTTCAGCACTCATAATTTTAAGTAAGTCATATATTTTAAATCAATTTATGATATAAAAAAGACAGGCCTGCAACACGTTCTACCACTAATTGGATTTTTTGGTTATATACAAGGTATAATTATGTTAATCAAGGACTTAATTATATGTGTGTATATAAGTCCTTGATTTTAGAACTTCGGAGCATTTAAATACTGTTTTCACTAGCTTACAATGTCAATTCCATTTCTGCAAGTGCTTTTTAAATGACTTAGATTAGATATGTATAGATGTAACATAAACAAAAACTAAAATCCGTGGCAATATTAGATTCTAGGAAAATGTAATAAAAGGCCAAAACCAATCGCATAAAATGTTACCAGGAAGTTCAGTATTCAAAATGGCAACAGCTATGTCACATCCATGATGAGGCCGTATGAGTTGTAACTCTTCAACGCCACAAATCAATTCAAAGTAACTCTGCAACTTAGCTTCATGAATGTTAGTCGGAAAATGCTACAAAGAAAAAATAAAGCAAAAAGTCTTGACCCATTTTAAATACATGGAGGTGAGTCCAAACTAAAGTCGTGTCTTTATATTCTCTATACAAGAGGGCCAAGATGGCCCTATATCGCCCACATGACAATCACTGTTCACTCATTAAAACATTGTTTTGAACCGGTGACCTAGTTTTTGACCCCAGACGACCTATGTTCGAATTTGTCTTACATATCATTAAGACAAACAGTCTGACTAGGTTTGGTGAAAATACGATCAAAATTTGACATCTACAGTGTTAATAAGGTTTTCCTAAGATTTGACCTTGTGACCTGATTGTTGACCCTAGGTAACCCATATTTTAACTTGTCCTTAATATCATTAAGACAAACGATCTGACAAGGTTTGGCCAAGATCCAATCAAAACCATTTAGAGCTTTTACAAGATTTTTACCTAAGATTTGACCTTGTGACCCAGTTTTTGAACCCGGCTGACCCCTGTTCATCCTTGACCCACATATCATTGAGGCAAACATTTTGACAAGGTTTGGTGAAGATCCAATTAAAACTGTGACATCTACAGTGTTAACAAAGTTTTCCTAAGATTTGACCTGGTGACCTAGTTATTGACCCCAGATCACCCATATTTATACTTGACTGTTATATCATTAAAACAAACGATTTGACAAAGTTTGGTGAAGATCCAATAATAACTGTGAAATCTACAGTGTTAACATGGTTTTTCATAAGATTTGACCTAGCGACCTAGTTTTTGACCCAAGATTACCCATGTTCAAACACGTCCAAGATATTATGAAGACAAACATTCTGACAAGGTTGCATGATCATCCAATCAAAACAGTGACTTCTAGAGTGTTCACAAGGTTTTCCAGCAATTTGCCCTAGTGACCTAATTTTACTACATATTACCCATTATCAAACTTGACCTACATATTATTAAAATAAACATTCTGACAAAGTTTCATGAAGATCCAGTTAAAACAGTGATTTCTAGAGTGTTCACAAGGTTTTCCCTTATTTGGCCCTGGTGACCTAGTTTTTGACCCCAAATGGCCCAATATCGAACTCGTCCGAGATTTTGTTGATATTAACGTTCTGACTCAGTTTTGCTAAAATTGAGCCAAAAATGTGGCCCCTAGTGTGGTCACAACATAAAGTTTGACGACGCACGACGCACACCGCACGACGCCGGACGGAGAGTGATCCTAATAGCTCACTTTGTCACTTTGTAACATGTCAGCTAAAAACTGACGGAAAAGTGAAACAGTTCTGTGGTATGATGGATGCATGGTTTGGCTTTTTTGCCAATGGATTGTGTACAAGAGTGAATGTGATATCTGCACACTGTTGTGTCCCAAGAACTTTAAGAGCTACACATTTTGAGTACTTTGTGTTAAAAAGACCTAATCAGTTAACCGTGAACCAAGAGGAATAATTAGAGTATCACATAACAACAGACCAAGATTATACCAAAAATACATGGATTGCAATTGGACCAATACATACTTTTTAAGAGTGGACACTCAGAATGCAATGGACTTTTTTATAGTGGGTTCATTTAAGTTAAAATCATCTCTGTGAAATCATCTTTGTTCTCTCAGTCCAATATTTTTTTTTAATGGACCACTCTCAATGGACATAATTATTTATTATACAGCCTCTAATTTGAACACTGAATACATAACTAACGATTTTCGAACGCTTTAATGATTCGAAAATAAACAGAACTAATAAGTCTTCCGTAAGATTTTAATGAAAATAAATCTATGAAGAAACATAGTATCAATTGAGCAAATTTCATAACACTCTGTACCAACACTTTACAGACAATTAAGAATTTTAAATAAAATACCACCCCATTCCCGGAAAAAGAAAATTTTCACTGATGATGATCTGGTATTTGATATCAGGTTTTTTTTTGTTTTTTTTTTTGGAAATTGATCACTTGAATTTTGATGCGGACCGAAGTTCTACGCTCTTCTGCATCCTCCAACTGGTTCCCGTTCCATGTTGCAGTGCAAGTCTACGTAAGTTCATTTTCCATAATTACTTTCAGAAATTTGATTTAGTACAACCAAGGACTTATATACATACAATGTATGTATATAAGTCCTTGTTACAACAGAGCCTTGCAAGTTGGTTGTCCATGATGCAAATTTTGTTTTAGTGTATCATTAAAAATAGAAAGCAAAATCAATACGAATTACTTGATTTCGATTAGGAACTAGAATGAATAAGTCGACAGGTTTACGTTCAAGAACGATTAATTGTCATGGTCAATGAATTGTGTAATCCTTCCGAAATAATTTAAGTAATTATATAACATATAAAGCCTAAAACTGCCCATTATGAGGCGCGATTGAATAAAGCGCCGACTACACTAATATTTTACATAATGTTTTCGGCTTATATATATTACAATATGATTATGGATAAGTTATTTGAACCTTTAAATTCGTGAAATTAGACACTTGTGGAATAAGCTCGAGTTTCTTATGTATGAAAATGTATGTGCAGTTATGGATCGTAAAGTGCGATTTTACATGTATTAACCAGTATCATTTTAAGCTGAATAATTACACAATCGCTGAATGCGATTATTTTTAGCTTCGTACCAAAGTCGATATATTTCATTTATTTTACGGAACACTTCCACCTTATGGAATGTTTGATTCTGTATGTTTATGTAATATTATGTAGTGCAGCTTTGACACCCATGCAGTTTAATAAAATCGCACAATATCTGGTTTTGATGGTAATATATTTTGAAAATGTGCCAGAATTTGGTAAAAAAACAGGGAAACAATAAATTTAGTTTAATTACTTGATAAGATATTATATGTATATAGACTACTTCTTCTGAAGTAAAAATGAATGGTGTTCAGACATTAACACAGACAGTATAATAACTTATGTAAGATTTCTAGATTTTTAGCTACATAAACTGCATGTGTATGTATATCAAAAGAAAAAACCAGCCATGTTTATATGTGTATAATAGTACTTAGATTATATATGTTTTGTAGAAAGATATTTGGTGGAAAAAAACCTGCTCAGCCAGTTTACGGAATGTTGGTGGTTCAACCAAGGTATACTGGGTGTTTTCTGCATCCTTAAAACTGGGGAAGTCACTAAATAATCCTGGCTTTAGGTGTGACATTATTCCTCGGACCTCCCTGTAATGGCCAGGCATGGCATATGCGCATATACACAGCGTTCAATTAATTTAATGAGTGTACATAAATAAGAGTGAGCAAATATATGGTATTTTTCAGTTTGATAGTAAGAAAGTGAATTGTAAGTGGTAATTTAACTGATTGTGTGTAACCTCGAGATCATAATTTAAGGGTTTACATGATGTCAATATAATATCTTATCTTAGATAATAACTGTTCAGTTGTTGAACTTAATGGTGTTTTATCTTTAAGTATATATATATATATAGTGTAAACTGTTGAAGGTATAGTTCAATCCTTTCATAGTCAAGGTTTAATATTGGATGATAGGATATCATTATAAAGGGAACCACCGTAAATTATTGACTAACTTATTTTAAATCCGGAGTATAGTGTCATTCACATGTACACGAACCACAGGGTTGTGGTGTATTGGATAAGGGGGCGTGTACTTACATGACAGTTTAAATCATGCAGTAAATAAGAGTGACCTAAAATTATTGTACAATCATGTCTGAAATGTACACCAATATAGGCCATCAAAAAATAATAATCGGTTTGTAGTCACATGACTGACTCACTGACCCGGAAAATAAACCACTCAAATTTTGATAAGGATCACATACTTAACGTTTTAATTGTCCGTACGTACATACAAATATATAATATACAGATATGCTTTAACGGACATCTTTTGTTCCTTTTTTGCACTGGCATAATGATGCTTGAATGACCAAATTTTTACTGAATCCAATCAACAGTAGCATATAAGGTTAATGTAGCAACCACTACAAGCAATATCGAAAGTGACCCTTATCAAATTTTGACTAGTATATATATGTTAACAAATTTGACAAAAATAATGTTGTTATTTATATAGGCCTTAAAAGATGTTTGTTGTTTCTGGTTACCCCACATACACTAACACATTTCACAGCAACCCAAGACCTTTTATTAGACCAGACGAACACTTATTCGCAATTTTTATCTCCGCACTGCAAAAGCCATATAAACTAATATCATGATGCAATAAAACAAATAATAATATATAAATTCATACAGTGCTTGATGCAGAAATGGATTTTTGTTGTTTTCTGAAAATGCAAAGAACGAATACTAAAAAAGCTCTAATTCATCGTGAATAAAAAAACGCATTGATATTCTTGTATCTATAGATCTATACATATATTGTCATATCTTATGATTATCTCATTTTAAACATAGCTGAGGTTAGTAAAGCTGAACTAATAATTAGGAATATTTACCTTTACAACCATCGACTTTGTACCGTCTTGATCCAAATCATATATATCCCGTATATTAAACAGCGACATTATTTTGTTTGGTTTAAGACGCTACACTTAATTATAAAAAACAGCAGTAGATTTCATAATCTGGTAAGTCCACTGGAATTTATCTGAGTCACAAGAAACTGGGTCAGACACATTTTCCGAAAATCTACTTTCGCTTTCGATTTTCACCGAGTTGGTTTACTTATCGATTTGCATATTTTTGCTCCAGGACCTGACTGCTTTAAAATAATATTGAACTGAACATTTGTAATTTCAATGGTTAAAGAGTTAAAACAATACGATCATTTATAAGACTAAAGTTCACGTCGACTCGAGAAACGTGAGGCGCCGATTCTTATTAAAATGTGTATACATTATCAGAGGCGGGTCAAAGATTTCATGCTAGGGGGCGTAATATTTAGGAAAGTAGACGGTGGGGTGCGGATATTACATATCTATCTAGAGTCGGCGACTTTCAGGGGTACCCCCTGCATATATGAAGTAAATCATCTGTAACTGAAATTCACCTTGCCAACAATGAATATCATGGGGTGTAGCTTGCCTTAAAATAATGTGTAGGGCGTCCGCGAGGATTTATTTCACTTTAGATTGTCGGAAGCGCATTTTGGGGGCATTTTCTGGTATGTTTTAGCGTAAAAATATGTATGAAGTGCTTGCAGTTTTTCTCTGCTAGATTTATTCATCAATGATTTTCCGTACGTTGACATTAAAAGAGGCAACAAATTAACTTCAAATTAACTAATTTATGATTCCGCCAGACTTCTAATCTCCCAGCCCCTATCCCTTTCATTTATATTGCGTTTTCACCACAGAAAAAGTGTATGCCCGTGCCTAAAGGAAACAACGCCATTGGTATCTAATTAATATTATGGACTAAACAAACGACATAATGTCACCGTGCATGAAGGTCATTTTTAAAACTCGATCCTATTGGAAACCTGTATTCCGCAGACTGTATGTACATATCTGCATAATGAACATTTAAACAAATGAATACTTGATCAATATCATTGAATAACTATACGTACGTATAATATGTATAATATAACCACGTACAGTGTATCTTATTATACATACATATATATATATATATAGTGTATCAAACATGTACATTGCAGTTACATGATTTTTAGATATTGAACGATAGTTCATCTTTCCTTAGCCCTCACTCGCTTGGCGTGCATGAATTTTTATGCGGTCTTAAGTACTATTTTTCAAGTTTCTTGTATCCTCCATGCAAAATTTGTTAAACTAAATCCTGTTTCAGTGCAAGTCAATATAAGTTCAGTAGCCATGAATACTTTCAGTACTATGATTTTAGTGAGTGATAATATTCTAGCCACGTCTGCCCCTAAGGCCTAACAAATGTTTGTTTCTGGATACCAAACTTGCCCTAATTTTTTCTAGTGTCTCAGGCCACATGCTATACATCCACTTTCTCACCTATCCACACGCTTTTAAGAGCCAATTAACAGGCTGAACCTAATTTATTTTTTATGTTATCAGGAACTAGATTTGAATTTTACAGTGGCTGCAAATTACCCACAAGGTATATATACTGCTAGATTGCCTGATATAGGTGTTCAGTCATCTTGCGGCGGTCTTGTTGTCATTAACATAAAGCTGCCACAGGAACACAATGAGGTGGCCAAAGTCGGCTTACTCCATGCAGAGATTAATACTGTATGGTTTATACCAAAACACAGACTTCTACTGTATGACACCATTGGAATCATATGGTTACTCTTTAATTGCTAATTTGCTACTAGTCGTAAATATCCTACACTGTACAATCACCCAATCAGCACAAATAGAATCAGAAGTTTAGGAGAGGCAACAGCTGAATATATATATATACAAGAATTTCTAGGTGAAAGAATAGGGTTTTCATGAAAACTGAACTGAAAAATATTGAATCAATGAAAACAATATTTTTTTTTCAGTTTTAAAAAAGATGAGATGCTAATTAAAACTAAATAAAAAGCAACAATAATCAGTTTGTGAAAATTTTATTTTTTTTCACCAATTCTAGAATTTTTATTTCACATCATTATAAGCTTTGTCATCAATGACAAATAAACAAATATACAAAGTATTAAGGGTGATCACTCATGAGCTTTTGTGATACAAAGCAGTCTAGCTAAATGTCGTAAAATTTCAAGTTGAAATTATTATTTTTTTTATCATCTAATGTAGTCAACAATGTTATTTAAATGCATAAATAATTTCAAAGTGTTATTTTCTTCATTGCGAATTTTTACTGCTTTTACGACATCCGACCAGATTACGGCAGTCAATTTAGTTTGTCTGTATATATACAACAACCATATGCCGTTCAGTATTTATCAGTTAAAGGTTGTTAAATTTTGTATGCATACATTTATATAACCTGGTTTGCAAATATATTGTTCTTAAAAATTGTAAAAACATTGTTTATTTCTTTTTAACAAGGACTTATCAAGGACTTATATACATACATGGATTCGCAACTGCTAAAAATAGATCAAACGATATCGTTCGGCGATCCCACAATGCATTGCTATATACTCGGCAATGTCCGACAGCTGTATTTGGGTGTTTACGAATTTGATTATACTAATAAAACTCTGGCAATTGGGCACGGGAAATTGGTAAAGGATGCAACAAATTCCTTAAAGATATTGAGATACATTTATAATCCACAAAGTCTAAGTATAAGCATCGAAAAAAGCATCAGTCGAACATTTTAAATTCCAAGATGGCGGACATCTAGTATAATCCTTTCGTCTCCGAGATTAAACATTCGGAATACCACGGATATTTTCGCTGTAATTATCATTCGGATATCACGGATTTTTTCGTATTTTCGCTTTTGTAAACAAAAGCTTGTATTCCCGTTGATTCACGTCTTATTATCGCGGGATTTGATTACTTTAAACTGTTAATACGGAAGTTGCGAATCCATGTATGTATATAAGTCCTTGTTTTTAACGTTCATATTGAAATATTTGCTGTTGTAAAATGGTGGGTGGGGTAAGTTTTCATCAAGTTTAGCATTATGAACACATATCCGTTGAAAAATATTCATCCAAAATTCATACAAGTCCATCAAATATTGTTTCTGATTATGCATATGTGGTTATTTATACAACATGCAGTGGTTTTGTCTTGAAAGAGGTCATTAACTAAGGAAATATCCAGTTTTTGCTGAAAAGAAAAGCTTAGAGACCTAACATTTCACATGATAACTTTCTTATATGAACATGGACATGTACTTTTCATGTCATATTTCTAATTGGTGTTTAACCTACTTCAGCATAATCAATGTCATTCAAAATCCTTGTTACTCCTTCAATACGTAAAAAATGTATAAACATTATTCATAACCCCTTATTTTTTAGCCATTTTATAGATCTTAATTTGGTAAATAACTCAGTGTTTGAAATAGTACACAGTCAAGAAATAGGCATAAAGTAGACATTTTATGCTTTAAGTTTCTTCCACATTCATGCTGTGATACAACCAGTACATTATTTAAGTGATTTGATTAATATTTACTGAAATATTTGTTTTTTTATCTACCCTCACCCCTTTTTCAAAACCATTATTAGGAAAATTACCGATTTTGGGTATATCACTAAAAAGTAATTTTACGAAAAAGTTAAATCATGGACATATACTTTTCATACTAAAAACTGAATGACAACATGTTATTCTTCAAAATTAGATAAGAATCGAAACATCCTTGTTACAAGAAAATTTTTCGATTTCACGAGTGATCACCCTTAAGCACACTGTGATATAAAATATTTGACTCATGATACAAATGAACAATAAAATTTAAATGACAATAATTATTGTGATATCCTATGTTGAGACCATGTATTAAGTCCCCTCCAATGATCAAACATGATTTGATAATGGCAACTTCATGTATAAAAATTGTTCTGTTAACACACAGTCTGTAACACCAGTGTTACCGTGGATATATATATACATGTACTATAAAAATATTATTTCATAAGGTTTATGAACACATAATGTGTATAAGGTTGCATTGAAATTAAATTCAAAACACAAAGTCTTATGATCTGTCCATTCTTAATACAATATTGTATCATTCGATCAACCATAAATCAGCTTCCCCAACTAACTCTTCTTACATATATTAGAAGTCAAATAATTTGGTCAGTCTGTTTCTTCGATTAAGAAAGTAAATCAAGTTAGAAAAGATTCATTTCTAGCCCCACATCATTTCTAGCTGCCGTAAGGTCACTTTGTTTTATAATGTCACTTCTTTCATTCTTTAACATTTATAACATGTTTGTACAGCAAGTTCACTGTCGAATCTTTCTACACAAACTTCTCATAACAAACAAATACCTGGTAAGACAATTGTAGTACAACACATTCAGCTCGCCGTAGAGTTCAACATATCTTAGTTTGTTGTCAAATAAAACATGATTCGTTCATATCAAATAAACAAAACCAACAAGTCTGCTGTCACTTCACATTAATCATCCCCTCCGTTTAATAGTAATAACCCACACAGATTCATCACTTGAACTAGCACAGATGTAAAACATGGTCATTCTGTCCAGTAGAACAACACATGTCATTCTATCCACGTAGAACAACACATGTCATTCTATCCACGTAGAACAACACATCTATGGAAAATGTTTGTATGAATCAGCAACATACATTAATCATGAGATGTCTTCCTTAACTCACTCTACAACAACTTCTATCATTCAGAACCGTGCTCAATAAATGAGTAACTAAACAACTTGTTATTGAAGAAATTCATCAATATCAAATCCCTCATTGGAATCATCTGCCTGAGCTCCATCAGTCTCCATTGGTCCCTCATCTTCACTTTCAGATTCTGACACTTCAAGATCATTGTTCAAATCAGTTGCAACAGGCTGATCTTCTAGTTCATTCTGTTCTGCAGCAGCAGCCTGTACAGCAAGTGCACTATGTCGGAAAAACTCAGACGGATCAAAGCTGTTTTCATCCTCCATCTGTGGTGGTTGAACCTAAAATTAAAAAGAAATTTACAAAATGTGCAATAATTCAGTGCCGTTGAAAGTCAATAGACTCCAAAAGAGGCAAAATAGGAATGTTATAGCAAGTCAACTTCAGGCATGATATTTCATGAACACTTATGGAAAGTATAAAACTGAAAGTTTTTATCAAACAAAAGACCAATTTTTCAAGGATCAGAAATGCATGCTTTGTCAACAATAATTAGGGTCTGATAAAAGGGAAACCCTCTGAAAAGTTGAAAATTCACCACCCATCACATGTAGTGATGGCAAAACTTTAAGTTGAATGTCAAATAATAAAAATGTTAGTTTCATCAGGTAGTGTCAATCAAATATACATAACCATATGAGGAGAATATCAGACGGAATCTGAAATCATTTATCTCCACAGAATATGCAGCATTACAGGTAAGTTACAAAAGAAATGAAGAAGCAACGTCTAGGTAAAATGAAACAGTTTTAACCTGATACTGCTGCTGATTCCCGGCGTCCATATAACTTTGACTATCATCATAATAGTCACCATATCCATGCTGGGATACATCCTGTGATGGCTTCTCATCATCTGAATCATCACTGAGTTTACCTGAAATATAAATATCCACAAAATTGAATGTACATGTAGAATGAAGATAATGAAATATCACAGACACTGGAGCTTACATGTCATATAAATAAATGTTATTTATTAGATGTTATTAAAATTACAGAAACCAAACCAGATTTTTTGCTATTACTAGTGTAAAGTATTATATCACAAAACATGTTAGAAATCAATATAATTCTTTTTGCATACAAATGACAAGTAGTCTGAACTTGTAGACTATTTCATAGATATTACTGATGTAACGTTTTTTAAACTTAAAAAACTTGCTAATGGTATACATTTCATATACAGTACAACCTCTCCAGAGCGACCCTCTCTTGAGCAACAACCTCCCTTCAAGAACAGAATGATTTTTCTCAACTGTACAACTTAACTATTAATTTAACCTCTGTAGAGCAACAACATCTCAACAACAACATGATTTTGCTACTCCCAATGGGCGTTGCTTTGGAGAGGTTGCACCATATTTAATGTTGACAAACTATAAATCCCCAAATAAAAAAACAGAGCAATTGTTGAGAAGTGGTAATAACTTTGTGTTCGTACCGAACAACAAAAAATGAAACACTAAGTCTTTCTTTTCACCAACATGAGGTAGCAAAATTTTTAAACATGTTGGTTTAGTTTAGATATTACTTTGAAACTGCCCCTGGTTGAGATAGATATACAAAAGTATAAACCTAATATGTCCTCATTCTCTTCATTATTGTCCACTCTCTCAGGTGTTAGCACTAAATCATCTTCAATATGCTCTTGTTTTTCTATCTTTCTTTTCTATAACGATATATAAATACAAATAAACTGAAACCATTCAACAGTAACATAAAGAACAGATCTGTGTACTTGCTATCCAATTAATATCTAAATGAAACAATAATATATTACATAATTTATAACTAAATTACTGACAAATAAGAGACTGGTTGTAACTGATTTAAGAAGCTTTGGTCCTTGAGTAAGTGATGTTTATACAGTCAAGTCTGTGAACAAAGGTCAAACTTGGAAAATACATAATGTGGCCTTTATTGACAGGTGGCTTTTATTCAGAGGTCATTTTGTTCTTATTAATCAATAACAGTTTTTAATAGAATGTCCTTTATTCACAGGATGGCCTTTATTCAGAGGTCATTTTGTTCTAATTAATCAATAACAGTTTTTAATAGAATGTCCTTTATTCACAGGATGGCCTTTATTCAGAGGTCATTTTGTTCTTATTAATCAATAACAGTTTTTAATAGAATGTCCTTAATTCACAGGATGGCCTTTATTCAGAGGTCATTTTGTTCTAATTAATCAATAACAGTTTTTTAACAGAATGGTCTTTATTCACAGGATGGCCTTTATTCAGAGGTCATTTTGTTCTTATTAATCAATAAAAGTTTTTAATAGAATGTCCTTTATTCACAGGATGGCCTTTATTCAGAGGTCATTTTGTTCTAATTAATCAATAACAGTTTTTTAACAGAATGGTCTTTATTCACAGGATGGCCTTTATACAGAGGTTACTGCTAACACAGGCTTCACTGTACAGAAAACCAAGAGCAGTGGTTTACTGAATCCTCTATGTAAGTTACTATGAGCAATTAATTCATTATCATTGTAAATGACATAAAAAAGTATCTAAGAAAAACTGATAATTTTTGTTGATCTAAAATCTTAGTACATTTCTAACTGTCAGTGGGTCTGTATTTAATATCCTTGAACACAATTTGAATATTAAATAGTTTATAATGACAAAACTAACAACCATTTTTGGATTGAAAACTGAAATCTAGACAAGTTCTGAAAAATATATGCTGCACTATTTTATTTTCTGTTCACAAACCTTTCTTCTAGAGAATGATTCTTCATCCCCTTCAATATCCACAAAGTCAGAGTCTGACATACTCACACCTTGGAAATATGACTGAAAATATAAATCATCAATTATAACTATACATTTCTATAAGTTAGAGCATTGTTCTTCAAAGCTAAAAATAATTTTGAGATAAAAGAAATGAAAAAAGAGTGATAACTGTCACAAAATACACCTTTAAAAATTATCTAGGGAAGATCAGCAATGTTAAACAAAGGAGTGGACAAGGTCAATCGCCTGATACTATGTGGAATCAGGGGCCATAATTCATAAGTGCCAGGAACATCTTTCCTTGTTATCATTATTGGCCGAAATATCCCAACCATTAACATATTGACCTAGACTGGAAAAGATCAAATAGTTTTTTTTTCAAACTTAAGAGAGCCGAAAATAAACAAGACAAATAACACTAACCTGAGAATCATGGGATTGTGGTAAATGACTAGATTCATCGACATCAGTGTATTCTTTTATAGTGACACCTTCTTTACCCATACCTACACTGTAGCCATCTAATGATTCATTATCTAAACCTGAAAAACATAGTAAGACCTCAATAAGTGAAAATTCTTTATAAAACTCATCTCATAATGAACACTAAGTCTCAAACCATTTTCAAAATTTCAACTAAATTTTAACTCAATAATGCTAATCCCATAAGTTTCCTGATAAGTTTCTTGATAACAAAGTTTTACTTTAAAAGTTATTAATCAATTTATGATTCATACCCAATAATCCAGATAATCATCAAGAAGTGTTTTTAATTTGAATTTGTCTAGTTGTTTCTTTAATCTTTTGTTTTAACTATTACATAAAAATCTAAATGACCTCCAAGGCCTAAATTAAAAATATGTTTGTTTGCCCTTTACCGACCCTGAATTTTAGAAGAGGGTCGGTAGGTAGGAAAATCATTTTATTTTATTTCTGAATTTGACTTTTACCTAGTATGAAATTACAATTCTATCTAGAAGCATTCTATACTAATTTTATGTATTCTGCATAACATGTACTCAGTGCCTTAATACACATTATTGTTTTCATTCATTACTTCAAATGACACCTACTTTAAATGTTTATCGAAAGCACTGAGTACATGTTTATTTTCCAAAGTATAAAAATAAAGTTCTCCCAGATTTTGCAATAAAATGTTTTGAGTAGGCAAGATTTTTTCGGGTCGGTCGGTAAATGGCAAACAAACTTAATTTTAATTTAAGCCCAATGTAGTAAACTACAAATAAAGCAAAAGTTCCTTCTTCAAAGTTCCTGATTCTACAATACCTTGTGTCATATCATCATGTAAAGAAGTTCCAGTGACAACACTTTCTGATTCTGCTGCTTCTAGAGCAGCTTCCTGGGCAGCTCTGATATCTTTCTCTAACTGAGCAATTGTCTCATCATTCTGGAGAAGATTTGTAATAAAATATTTCAGGCATACTGTAAAGAGTATAATTTTATGATACTATTCACAAACTATGCAGTTTTCTTAATTTGATTGGTCAATTTGAAAATAGCTTACCTAAATATCATTGGTCAATTTGTTCAACTTTATTTATTTTGTTTATTTGAAAATAGTTTAATTTTATTAGTCAATTTGAAAATAACCATAAGCTCCTGAAATATGTCCTATGTCTTAACAATATCAATGCTAGATGTTTAATAATGTTTTCACAGTTCATTTTTTTCCCAATTGTTTTTAGCATACAGCTATCAACATGTTTGTGTTAAATGTGAGATATATTTTTTCATGTTGTATTGTTATAGGTGGACATGTTAACCTTTTCATGAGAAAAAACTATTGGCTAATAACACATTCATTGAAACTCAATAAAAACATACAGTGAATGTTGCTGTGATGCTGTGTTGGACTGACACAGAAAAACCTAAGACATGTGGATATGAATTAAATTTCTTCAATAAGTTGGGAATACATCAATGAAAGCCGAAATCAGTATGTACTGCTTTGATGACTTTAACTGGTTATTTTTCTAACAACAATAATGAACAACTAGAGCTGTCACAGAGGTGACTAATACCCCCGCCGCCACTTTGACACTAAGAATGCAATAGTACACTATACGGCTAAGTTCAAGCTGCAATGAGTGGATCACTGGGCATGAAAATTATGTCTTGCACATCAACATTTTATATTGATAATATATTTCAAGTTTCAATTCAATCCCTTGAAAAATGTGGAAGTAGTTTGCTCCACAAACATTCATGAACTAAGAATGCCATTATGCAATATATGGCTATGTTCAAGGGCACATAACTCTGGAATGAGTAAATCGCTGGGCATGAAAATTGTGTCTTGCATATCTACACTTCGTGGTGACAACATATTTCAAGTGTCATTGCAATTGCTTAAAGAAGCTGGAAATAGTTCACTCCACAAACTGTAATATCTTATGTGGACGGAAGGACGATCGACCGACGGACAGAGTGACTCCAATATACCCCATCTCAAACTTCGATTGTGGGGTTATAAAAAAGCATTAAAAAAGCATAAGTCAATGTTTTTCTTGGATTATGTTTATCTCTTGTTCAACAGCCCATTCTGTAGCTATGGCTATTTCAGAGCTGTCTCATAAGCCTTCATTTATGAAGACACAGTGGATCACAAAAGAACAAGTGGAATAATAGTATGATGGAAGGAGAGTTAATTGTTAATCTTAATGATGGTATAACAACAAACAAACTTTACCTCTGACATAGCAGCCATACAGACATCTTGCATCTTCTTAGCAGTCGCAGTAAACCCATGATCCTTGCCATTATATCTAACACTATTATCATAAATCAACTGAACATCAGTAATGAACATCTCTTTATTCTGGTAACAGTGACCTTGTATTTTCTATGACAAAAAACAACAACAACAAAACAATAATTTTAACTTATGAAAAGAACTAATACGTCATTCTACTGGCAAATGACCATACAGAACAAGTGTTCAGAAAAATTAAAAATCAATTTTTATTGATGATACTGTGAATTGCAAACAAAAACAATAATTGGTGAAAATGATATCCATTATCTTAAAAATATAATGACAATGATTTCGCGTCTTTTAAGGAAACTACATGACTGTATCCCTTAAAGTAGTAGAGGTGAGTTAGCTCTGTATTTTCAGTATTCAAATCTATCTGAAACTTTCTTACAGAGTGAAATGTTTAGGTTCACCATGAATTATTGAGATCCTGTTCAATCTTCTATGACTATAAATTTAAATAAATATTATAGTTTATACTAAACCTTTACTATGGGTAGCAAGATCCATTGGTTGTACTATAACATCATAATAATCTTTGATTTGTTTTTTATTCACAGGATTCAAGAAAGGCCAAGACTGAAATGTAATACATGACAATTGTGATCATGTAAAAGGCATTTTTGCAGTACAATTTCTTTCAGGACATCCACATAAAATGACATATGGACACAATTATGACTCACACTCAAATAATCTTTGTTAGATTTACTGTGGCACCAACAACTAGAGCAATTATGAAACTTTTCAAGTTTTAATAGTTGAAGAAGATCCGTGTTAACTATCAATTTTCATTAAGCAAACTATAAAGTTATAGTTCATTCTAAAAAGTGCCACTTCAACATTATTATACAGTCACACCTGTGAACAAAGGCCAACCTTGGGAAAGACAAAATGTGGCTTATTGGCAGGTGGCCTTTATTCAGAGGACATTTTACTCTAAAAAATAAATGATGGCATTTAAAAGAATGACCTTTATTCACAGAGTGACTTTTATCTGAAGATAGTCGCTAACACAGGTTTGACTATACCTTCAAAATGCATGTAGCTGTTCCACACAATATATAGATTTACAATTCAATTGCACAATTGAAGTAGAAAACACAGTTCTATTAAATCATTAATACAATGTAAACAACGTACATTTTCCACAGCCTTGATCTGGTTGAGAATATTATCCAGAATGAATGAAAATGCCACCTGATCATTGTCATCTAACAGTGGATTGATTGCTTTCTCTAATCTCATCAATTTATCCTCTTTCTGTAAAGACAAACCAACAACAAAACTACATTCATGTTTGTCATGGATGCAGCTGAACAATGATCTAGCATCCAGACAATATCAGTTTGCACTATCAGCACCAGAGACCCAACATGATAATGTATAAAAGAGAAAGAAATATACATGTTTCTAAATATTAATATAAGAGTGACATTCATTTGTTTCACTTCTACTTGTTGGTATGTGAGATCAAGTGTTCTGAGTTGCGAAATGTTCATTATACAATGTACATGTATTACAATGTAGCAGCACTTATGGTGAACATAATTTCAGAACATTCTTATTAAACATTTCAAAGTGTCTTACCTCAGCTAATCTTCTAAGACAGTGATCAAGTAAACTTTGTGCTGTCATAGTCAATGTACTTTTTGGACCTAGAAAAATGAATACATTAAGAAAACCATCCCAAATTCAGGATTAGTATAATAGACATAGATTAGAAAAGGACTCAAAAAAAAAATTATATGCAAAACATCTCACCTTCCCCAAAATACTACTTAATATATTTTTATACCTTATTAGCCTAAAAAAAATATATATATATATTTATAGACGGTAAAAATCATCACCACCAACGCATGGTTTATTCAACTTTATCACAGTTTTACACTGTAGTTCTAACTTTCATCAGATTGTAAGTAGAAAATGTCTTTTTGAGTAGCAATGAACTAAAACTCACCATTATACAAAGTACTGTTCTTTAAAATCAAATTTACATCCAACAGAAAATCTTCTCTTGACTTGTATTTCTTTGCTCTTAGATTCTAAAACAACAAAATAAGTGATAGAAAAAACTAACTCAAAATTTGAGTACATGTAAGTCCAGTGCAACCTCACTAGTGCAGTCCTCTCTTGAGAAACAATCTCCCTTCAAATA